>OZ008369.1:213412041-213733155 GCA_963931995.1 Phaonia tiefii
ACTAGTACTGGTACTGGTACTGGTAGTGGTACTGGTACTGGATCAGCTATCGATCAGGTATCAGATCAGCTATCGATCAGGTATCAGATCAGCTATCGATCAGGTATCAGATCAGCTATCGATCAGGTATCAGATCAGGTATCAGATCAGGTATCAGATCAGGTCTCCAAACCTGATCTGATACCTGATCTAATACCTGATCGATAGCTGATCTGATACCTGATCTGATACCTGATCTGATACCTGATCGATAGCTGATCTGATACCTGATCGATAGCTGATCTGATACCTGATCTGATACCTGATCTGATACCTGATCTGATACCTGATCTGATACCTGATCGATAGCTGATCTGATACCTGATCGATAGCTGATCCAGTACCAGTACCACTACCAGTACCAGTACCAGTACTAGTACCAGTACCAGTACTAGTACCAGTATCAGTACTAGTACCAGTATCAGTACCAGTACTAGTACCAGTACCAGTACCCTAACAAATTCGAATCCGGACCCTAATTTTCGTAGGTATAATGAGTTGGTATATTATTAATTGGTAATTAATTTATTTGTCTGAATGCATGGAGAATTGTTATTGATGTTTTTTCCTCAAGTACATTTTTTTAATTCGTTAACGAATTAAGAGTGTTCCATCGTTGATTATGAGCACGCAAAAAATGTTTGGAGAACGTTTGAATGCAAAAATCTTTTGGATTACATGAAATTGTATTTAAAAACAGATGTACTCTTGCTAACAGACATTTTTCAGAATTATAGGAAAATTTGCAAAAGTATTTATAAGCTTGATCCATGTCAATATTTCACAGCCCCTGGCTTATCCTGGGATGCGATGTTGAAATGTGTCGGTATTAAATTAGAACTTCCTACAGATCTTGATATCTATAATTTTATATTAAATGGCATAAGAGGAGGTCTTGTTCAATGTGCTAAAAGATATTCCAAAGCAAATAATAAATATTTGAAAGATTATGATATTAATAAACCTTCAGAGTATCTCATGTATTTGGATGCGAATAATTTGTATGGTTGGGTAATGTCAAGCTATCTTCCGTATGGAGGCTTTGAGTGGATTGATGATAAATCAGATGAATTTCTAAACTTTGATGTAAATAAAGTATCTGATACATCACCAATAGGCTATATTTTGGAAGTTGATTTAGATTATCCAATTAGTCTCCACGATGATCATAACGATCAACCATTTTGTTCACAATCTAAAAAAATTGGAGGATCAAAATGTTTCAAACTCATTGCCGATTTACATTCTAAAACAAGATACGCTATACACTACAGAAATCTGAAACAATGTTTAGAATATGGGCTTATTTTAATGAAAGTACATAGAATTCTAAAATTTAATCAATCAGATTGGTTGAAAAAGTATATAGATTTAAATACTTACCATAGAACTTTAGCGAAAAATGCGTTTGAAAAAGATTTTTTAAATTGCTCAACAATGCTGTTTATGGTAAGACTATGGAAAACGTTGATAAACGTAAAGACATTAAAATTGCTTCACAGTGGGAAACCACTAATAAGAACCATTTAGGTGTTAGAGCGCTGACTGCTAAACCCAACTTTCATAGTATAACAAAGTTTTCTGAAAACTTGTTTGCTATACAATTAGATCGCGTTTCTAGTCAATATAATAAGCCAATGTATTTAGGATTTGTGGTACTAGAATTATCCAAGTGGAAAATGTATGATTTCCATTATAGATATATGAAACCCAAATTTGGAGATAATATATCGATAAACTATATGGATACTGATTCATTTATTTACACAATTAGAACATCTGACTTTTACAATGATATTCGTAATGATATCTGCAAGGAGTTTGATACATCTGAATATCCGCAAGATAACGTTTTTAAATTCCCCTCCTTAAATAAAAAAGTTTTAGGTAAAATGAAAGATGAGAATAATGGGAATATTATGAAAGAGTTTGTAGGGCTTCGATCTAAAATGTACTCGCTTGATGTTGAAAACAGTGGGGAGATTAAAAAATCAAAAGGTGTCAAAAGATGTGCGTTAGAGAAAATTTCAATAGCAGATTATAGAAATTGTTTGTTCGATCATAAAATTATTGTGGATGAAATGTTAACTTTTAGATCTAAGATACATCAACTTTATACACAAAAGGCTAGGCTTATCACCATTTTTACGGAGTAAATTCTGATATCATATTTTTTATATGAAACAAAATTTTTGGAAACCATAAAGAAAGTTCTAGATTAATATTATTTTTTTTTTGTATGAAATGATTAATCGAGAAAACAAAATTTTTGGAAACCACAACATTTGTTTTTTGTAAACATAAAACCACAATAATATTTTTACGGAAGTAGCAATTGTTTAATCACAAAACAAAATATTTTAAAAACCACAACATTTAATTAGAACAACATAATTTGAAACCCGCAAAGGCATGTGCGTGAGAAAATTCTAGAATAATATAGAAAGTTCTAGATTATCATATTTTTGTATGAAATGATTAATCAGCAAAACAAAATTTTTAGAAACCACAACATTGTTATTCCTAATAAACGGAAAAGGTGGGTAAGTAATAGGAGGGGGAGGGAAAAAGGCATAACCAAGTTCATCATTTAGCACACACACATACACACACACACACACACATATGCGTACTTCGGCTGAAGATATATTTCAGAAAAAACCCGAAGATGTACTTCGGCTGAAGATATACTTCGGAAAAAACCCGGAGGTGTACTTCGGCTGAAGATTATCTATTATGAATATAACTGCTTCAGGTTTATACGTTTAGTTGAATCAGAATCTTCTTAATATCAACACGAATAAAAAGCGGATCATACACAAATTAAATATTATATTTCAGAATAATAATATGGCGTGGATTACTGAAAATGTAAAATTAGCATTTGAAAATGCTCAACAAAATCGCGAGTTAGTTGATGAAGCTCTTGCCGTATGTTCTCACGCATTACGCTCGCTAGGGGATAATCATTTGCGTAGAGTGAAAACTAGTAGCGCTAAGCAGGGTATCCTGAACCAAATAGCCCTTGTCAAAGGCTATAAAGAGCAGTTGAAGGACCTCCGTAGGACCGTAGGAGCAGGACTTTCCCCAACTAGCGGTAGGGAAAGCTGGCTATCTACTCGAATTAAATGGGTTGATGCAGAATCGGCGTTTGGTGGGCGGTAAGTTTTTAATTTAAAACATTTATTTTAAATATTGTGATTATGATTACAATAACGAATATTTATAGCTTAAGAACGGGACTCATCATGAACTTGAAGCACAAAGACCCGAAGAATTTCCTAGAAGACTGCGGTGAAGTCGTCCAGAGAAAAATAAAAAAGCCTTGTGTGATGAGCAGGCTCTCAAAGTGAATGCGGTGTTTTGTGGGGAGTTCCACGTAATCAAGGGTGGAGATGAGCTTCATGAGGAGAAGTTCATGAACACAAAAAACGTGCCCATTTACCGTGATACGGAGCTCGATGCTTGGTTTAAAGAGCACGTTCAAGATGAAATCTTAAAGAAGCTCGAGGAGTTTCAAGAGCGTGACAGTGGTTGGGCGTTGGCTACCATTATAAACTTGGCTATCAATATTAATAAATTTACACCACAGCTCGGCTCTTCATACGTGCCGCTGCCTAAGCAGATTGAATCAAAAAAGGCTTGTGTTAATGTCAAGAATGATGACAATGCCTGCTTTGCTTGGGCAATGATATCCGCCCTCCACCCAGCTGAAGCTAACTCGGACCGCACATCGTCATATCCAGACTACAGAGGAAAATTGAATTTAAAAAATATTCAATTTCCCCTCATGATACGCCAGATCCCCCGCTTTGAGAAACAGAATGACACATCTATAAACGTGTATGTTCTACAAAAAAACATAAATAGTTATACGGGATTGCCCACTTATACTGTGCTACCCACCTATCTGACAAAAGATAAGAAGGAGCAGCATGTAAACCTCCTCATGATACAGGATGTATATCCGGCGGAGGATAAAGAAGAAGAAAGTGACGATTTGGATGATGTTGAACCTATCAAATATCACTACGTGTGGATCAAAAATCTGTCCAGACTGCTCTCATCACAAGTCTCACACCATAATGGTTTCAAATATTTCTGCGACCGCTGCCTGCACTACTACCATTCAGCAGCAAAGTTGGAGATACATGCAGACGATTGTGGTAAGATCAACAACTGCAAGATCCATATGCCGACAGATGCAGAAAAGATGCTTAGTTTTAAGAATTTTAAAAATAAGGTATCGGCCCCATTTGTGATATATGCTGATTTGGAATGTCTTTTGGTTGAACCAACTTCTCAAAAGAAGCCAAGGTCTGAAAAGGTGAAGTCTACCACAACTACATATCAAAAGCATATACCACATAGTGTGGGCTATTATGTTAAGTGTGCATATGACCCCACGTTATCGTTCTATAAATGCTATCGCGGCGCGGATTGTATTGAATGGTTCGTTTCCGAATTAGAACAATTTGCTGAAGATGTTGAAACGGTATTTCTTTGTCCTCTACCTATGGATCAATTAACAACTGATCAGAATCGCGATTTTGATTTAGCTTCCACATGTCATATATGTGAAAAGTCTTTTAGTGGTGATGCCATCAAAGTTCGCGATCATTGCCATTTAACTGGTAAATATCGCGGACCTGCACATGAGGGGTGCAATATTAATTTTAAAGACACCCACACGATACCCATTATTTTTCATAACCTTAGCGGCTATGATTCACATTTTATCGTTAAAAATATTGCGAGAGATTTAAAAGGCAGGGTAGATCTGCTACCTATAAATAAAGAGCGTTATATATCATTCACTAAACGCTTGGATGAATATCTAATAAAGTTTCGCTTTATAGACTCATTCAAATTTATGAGTAGCAGTTTGGATGCTTTAGTTTCCACTCTCTCCACATATCCTCTTTTAAAGACTGAATTTTCAGATTTAAATGAGCTGCAATTTAATTTGCTAACTCGCAAGGGCGTATTCCCTTATGATTACTGTGATGATATTAGCAAATTTAGCGAGACTTCTCTGCCCGATATCACATATTTTTACAACAAATTAAACGATTGTATGATTAGTGAAGGGGATTATGAGCACGCGAAAAAAGTCTGGCATGATTTTAATTTAGTAAATTTGGGCGAATATTCAGACCTTTACTTAAAAAGTGACGTGCTTTTATTAGCAGATGTCTTTGAGCAATTTCGTTCAAGTTGCTATAAAACATATGGTTTAGATCCAGCTCACTACTTTACGCTGCCAGGTTATACGTGGGATGCTATGCTTAAACATACAGATATCACCCTCGAGCTATTAACAGATGTTGATATGCTTATGTTTGTAGAGCGCGGTATTCGTGGAGGGCTTAGTCAGTGCAGTAAACGGTATTCTAAAGCGAATAATAAATACATGCCTGATTTTGATTCCACCCAACCATCAAAATACTTAATGTATTATGATGTTAATAATCAATATGGTTGGGCAATGTCCCAATATCTACCTCAAAGCGGTTTTAATTGGGTCGAGGATGTAAGTAACTTCAACGTTGAGGATATATCTAGTGATTCAGATATTGGGTATATTTTAGAGGTTGACTTAGAATACCCCCATGATCTTCATGATCAGCATAAGGACCTTCCGTTTTGTCCGGAGCATCTCGCGCCTCCTAACTCAAAACAGCGAAAACTAATGGGAACTTTGTATAATAAAACAAAGTATATCATTCATTATCGAAGCCTCATACAGGCTCTAAAATATGGTCTTAAATTAAATAAAATTCATAGAATTTTACAATTTAAACAGTCTCCATGGCTAAAGACGTATATCGATCTAAATACACGTCTCCGAACGGTTGCCACGAGTAAGTTTGAGCAAGATTTGTTTAAACTTATGAATAATGCCGTGTTCGGTAAAACCATGGAAAACATTCGTAAACATAGCATCGTCAAGCTGGTTACGAAGTGGTTGGGCCGTTATGGTGCAGAAGCTTATATTTCAAAGCCCGAATTTAAAGCTTCGTCAATTTTCGAGGAGGGTCTAGTTGTAATCGAATTAAATAAGACTGAAATCTTTTTCAATAAACCAATATATGTTGGTATGTGCATCCTCGACTTGGCTAAAACAACCCTATACGATTTTCATTATGGATATATGGTTCCTCAGTTTAAGGATGATTGTACAGTCTGCTACACTGATACTGATTCACTTATATATGAGGTATGTTTCTCTGACTTGTATGAAAGTATTAGGCTAGATGCCCCCAAATACTTTGATACAAGCAATTATTCAATCATAAACCCATACAACATTCCCAATACTTTCAATAAAAGGGTGTTGGGAATGATGAAGGATGAAAATAGTGGAAGCATTATGACTGAATTTGTGGGCCTAAGATCTAAAATGTATGCCGTTCGTGTAGAGGGACAAGACGCCATGAAAAAATCTGAGGGGGTTAAAACAGCCGTGATAAAAAATAAAATATGCTTTAATGATTATGTTGTCTGCCTTAATAGCGGCGAAAACATGAAAGTCGATCAAAATTTGATCCAATCATGTAAACATATTGTTAATAGCATCACCCAAACAAAAATTGCTTTGAATCCTCATGACGATAAACGATTTTTGCTTTGTACTAATTATAAAACGCTTCCGTGGGGTCATTATAGTATTATGGATTACTCTACTAATTAAAAATTTAATTCAAGTATATAATTAGCCTTAGTAGCGTAATCGCAATTTATTTTTTAAAAATATTATTATATTTAATATTTCAATGTACCAATTAAAAAATATTTGATATTAAGAATTATACTAATTCGATCGATGTTATATTCTAAGACTTAAAATATTGTTGAATAAAGAAAATGTTTGTATAAGAAAAATTGCGTTTTTCACTCTAGGCATTCCTAAAACCAGGTATATCATCATTCTCATCAATATAATGAAAATTATTGCTATCGCCCATCTCATATTTTCTAGAGTTGAATTGGTTAATTTGCTGTTTAGCTACTTGCTCCAGCGGTTGTAGATTTTTAAAATAGGCTTTCATATATTTTTTTATTTTGTTATTTTATTTATATTGTTTGATGTACTATTTTGTTCTATCTTAAATTTAGTTGGCTTTCCGGCTGGCGATGTCTTCACCAGCTTATACTTCCCACTACCAAGCTCTTGAACATCATCATCGGTCATAGCAGCATACCCTTTAGGTAAAAACAGGACATTATCTTCTGACTCCAACATTATCGTTTCTCCATATTACGTATTGGTTCTCATCGCATGGAGAATTGTTATTGATGTTTTTTCCTCAACTTCCTTCAAATGAAGGATTTCTTTATTTTGTTGATGCGCTTCCATGCGTGTAAGGAATGTTTCCATTTTGCTTGATGTTTAGCTTCTATCGTTTCATAGAAGTGAGACACCTTTTTATGAATGCTTCTCTTCAGCATTTTAACGCAATAAAATAAACGTTTGCGAAGGAGAGAGGGGAATGAATTTGGATCTCTACCTTGAGATATTTATGTCACACTTTTTTGTGAATTTCAACCTCCATAAGGCAATACATGGGATTTTGTGAAAGTGTTTGGTTTATTAAATTGTTTTATTTATTCTGCTTTCGTAAACAACGGGAAAATTATTTATTCCGCTTTCCACTCTCATTCGTAAACAATGCGTGAGAGAGAGAGATAGCTAGATTTTGAACAATGAGGGAGAGTGAGAATATGAGAGAAAGAGATAACTAGATTTTGAACAATGACAGAGAGAGAGATAGCTAGATTTTGAACAATGAGGGAGAGTGAGAATATGAGAGAGAGAGATAACTAGATTTTGAACAATGAGAGAGAGTGAGTTAGCTAGATGACGAGGGAGGTTGGAAAAGTTGGGTTTGACTCACTTTTTGTGCATAACAATCATCACTAACATCGATATTCATTTCTGAGAAAGTCTTTGGTTTATTAAATTGTTTTATTTATTCTGCTTTCGTAAACAACGGGAAAATTATTTATCCCGCTTTCTACTCTCATTCGTAAACAATGCGTGAGAGAGAGAGAGAGAGAGAGAGGGAAAGAGAGAGAGAGAGAGAAAGAGAGAGGGGAATGAATTTGGATCTCTACCTTGAGATATTTATGTCACACTTTTTTGTGAATTTCAACCTCCATAAGGCAATACATGGGATTTTGTGAAACTCTTTGGTTTATTAAATTGTTTTATTTATTCTGCTTTCGTAAACAACGGGAAAATTATTTATTCCGCTTTCCACTCTCATTCGTAAACAATGCGTGAGAGAGAGATAGCTAGATTTTGAACAATGAGGGAGAGTGAGAATATGAGAGAAAGAGATAACTAGATTTTGAACAATGACAGAGAGAGAGATAGCTAGATTTTGAACAATGAGGGAGAGTGAGAATATGAGAGAGAGAGATAACTAGATTTTGAACAATGAGAGAGAGTGAGTTAGCTAGATGACGAGGGAGGTTGGAAAAGTTGGGTTTGACTCACTTTTTGTGCATAACAATCATCACTAACATCGATATTCATTTCTGAGAAAGTCTTTGGTTTATTAAATTGTTTTATTTATTCTGCTTTCGTAAACAACGGGAAAATTATTTATCCCGCTTTCTACTCTCATTCGTAAACAATGCGTGAGAGAGAGAGAGAGAGAGAGAGGGAAAGAGAGAGAGAGAGAGAGAGAGAGGGGAATGAATTTGGATCTCTACCTTGAGATATTTATGTCACACTTTTTTGTGAATTTCAACCTCCATAAGGCAATACATGGGATTTTGTGAAACTCTTTGGTTTATTAAATTGTTTTATTTATTCTGCTTTCGTAAACAACGGGAAAATTATTTATTCCGCTTTCCACTCTCATTCGTAAACAATGCGTGAGAGAGAGAGATAGCTAGATTTTGAACAATGGGGGAGAGTGAGAATATGAGAGAGAGAGATAACTAGATTTTGAACAATGAGAGAGAGTGAGATAGCTAGATGACGAGGGAGGTTGGAAAATTTGGGTTTGACGCACTTTTTGTGAATTTAGACCCCCTATCTTAAATACACGCGTTTTTGAGCCAGAACTCTCATAGGTGTACTACTGGCGTCCCTGAACATGCGTGACCATCAGATCCTGATTCAGATCTCAGGGATAGAAGCGGTTTCGGAGTTAAGATCCACGGAAGACGTGGATCGGATGCAGCAGGTTTGGCAACAGCGTCCACAGGTCCCTGGAAAAAGACAGCGAACTCGGCACCGCAAATGAATTGTGCGCGAACGAGGAAAGACTGTAGCAAGGACAAGCTCCTACAGGATAATGACAACAACGACAACAACATCAACAACAACTAAAACTACAAGTAAACGAACACCAGCGGAAGAGGTGAAACGAGTAGCCTGCCCGTGTAGGGAAATCTCAACTGAGGATTGTGTTGAGGGGAAACTGAAAAGGGTCCCTAGATAGCCAATGTTTCACGAGAGAGTTACCCTAATGCACGGAGAACAAAACCCGCGGGGGACAAACTCGCGAAGTTGCAACACTACTAAAGG
Source organism: Phaonia tiefii (assembly GCA_963931995.1). Lineage (NCBI taxonomy): Eukaryota > Metazoa > Arthropoda > Insecta > Diptera > Muscidae > Phaonia > Phaonia tiefii. The sequence goes on from OZ008369.1 coordinate 213,421,625, forward strand.
TAGATCCGTCCTCCCATCCTTCAACATGAATATTTCAGGATGGTTGGATTTGTGACGTTTGCAAACCACTCAAGTTCGTACAGCACCATCTACGTGTTTTCACTGTCCAAAAGATACGGAAAATCTCACCACTAGCGCCACCGAACATGATCATGTATGGGTACATGTGACAACGACGCACAATCTGTCAAAGATAAAGAAAAGGAACACGATCTGGCAAACCTGTTATCGTGTAATAATTTCTTTAACGTTTCAAGTTTTGGTGAGTCATAACGTGTTTTTTTACAACCTTTTCATCCACGGGAATCCACGTGGATGAGCTGCGAAACAACACTAATTCCGAAGAAGATAAACGTAAATCACGAGCGAAAAGAGTAAGTGTGAATATCGCGGAGCAACTCTCGACGGTGGATGGCAGACGAGGATGCACTCGAGTCCATATGCATACGACACGGGCCTAATTTTTTTTTTCTTTAGCTGCTGTCAGGAAAACACCGGCGGGCAGCAAAGATTTTGGTACCACGGCACATTTCGGCCGCCAACACATCCTTCGCACTACCACTTTTAGAGGCAGCCATCACAGGAAGACGTTTGGTCACAGGGGCAAGAACATCTTGGCGCGACACAGCGGTCAGCACCACGCTTTTTGGGCCACAGCGACAAAAACATCTGTGTGACACAGCCGCCTCCACCAACCAGTATAGCCGCGACGGCCAGTAAGCCACCGTTGGTCATAATCAAAAGACGCCACAACAACCACGTCGTTGGTCGCAGAAGCACTGTCAAAATTTTGTTTAACGGGCACACCAGCCGCCAACTAGTTAACGGCCACAGTGGCCGCATTAACATCATCACACGGCCACAGCAGCCGCCAACTATTTACGGCCACAGTAGCCGCATCAGCAAACACATCAGCATCTGCCCAACAGCCCGGTAACTACAGTTCCAGTACCCAGATAACCTCTTTAATTTATTTGTATATAGTTCCCTTGGTGAAACCTGTGCCAACGTGAACCCAGTGGTACACACTACATACACTGTGTGACGTCGATCACTGGACGGACATCCCGTCTAGGGGAAACCCTAACCGACGCTGAAGTGCCATTACACGGTACCCATTTTCTGCCCATTATTTCTGGCACAAAGGCGCAATTCAAAATTAACTAGTTATTTAATGATCATTTTTCTTTGTTAACGTTTTGTTCAATTGTTCATAAGTTCTAATTTAGTGTTAGTAATCTTGCCTCGAATTCTGTAAACCGAAGTGGCAATTGATAGGGTTGACGACTAAATAATAAATAGTGAAATTTAATAGAACTTTCCAGACGAAGACACCTCCGACGTTTTGGGCGCTCTAATATCTTCGGGTAGGTTTCGTTTAGGTTTATTTTTGAATACTATTTAGTAACCCAAAAAGGGGTCACTGAAAACACCAACCCTAGGGGAATTGAGTACAAAGGGTCTAGTAGAGGAATTTTAGCCAGTAAGTCAGAAATGTAAAGAACGAAATTTTACCCTTATAGGAGAACATAAAACAAAACTTAGTACTTCTAAGAAAACTCGAAACAAAATGTAATTCTTATAAGCAAACACAGAATGACATTTAGTACTTATAAGAAAACCAAAACGAAATTTAGTTCTTATAAGCAAACACGAAGACAAAATTTAGTTCTTATAAGCAATAAACCAAAAACAACATTTAGTTCTTATAAGACAACAAAACAAAATTTAGTTCTTATAAGACAACAAAACAAAATTTGGTTCTTATAAGAAAACGTAAGACAAAATTTAGTACTTATAAGAGAACATGAAAACAAAATTTAGGCCTTATGGGAAAACATAAAACAAAATTTGGTTCTTATAAGAAAACGTAACACAAAACTTAGCACTTATAAGAGAACATGAAGATAAAATTAAGTTCTTATAAGCGAACACAAAACAAAATTCAGTTTAGCATTAGTAATGAACGGAACAAAACTTAATTCTATTATTATTACTGATCCAAAACTGAACATAAATATATTATTATTGATAAACGAAAACTGAACATAATTCTATTATTAGTGATAAACATGAACGAAATGTATTGCTAATATTAATGATGAACATAAACTAAACATAATTCTAATATTGGTAATGAACAGAACAAAATTTAATTTTCTTTGAAACATAGTTATAATTCAGTATAGGTTTGATTTCCTTTTTGGGCCTATATTGGTCAATCATTAAGGATAAGTTCCGTTAGTATATAGGTAAGATGTTAGAAGCATGATGTGAATAAATTCATATGATTAGAATTAGGTTTGTTTTTCTGAATAATTAGTCTTTCATTATGATGAAAGATTAAACGGGCAATATGGTAGCTGCAGAGAGAGGGTTATAATGGACGAGTGAGTATTTTTTGAAATTTTCGGGTTTGGGACATCACCCTAAAGTCCGAAAGGTAATGCCACGGAGTGGACCAGGATTGGTCTATAGCGGGAGGGCACGGATACAGGCAGAACACCAGCCGAAGAAGGAGGCATTAGGGTGGAAGAAAAGGGCTGACGATAATAATACCAATACGGATGATAATAATAATGATAACGATAATTAGAATAATAATAATAATGATAACGATAACCGCAACGTTGATGCTAGTACAATGACGCGCTTGTTTTTTTTTGTTTCGGTCATTTTCGGGCTCCATTTTTTTGTTTGTTTTGTCTCGTGTCGTCCTCTTTTTTTTTGTATCAGTCGAAGCTGTGAGTGCAGAGTCGACAGCTGGTATGAGTTTTTGTTTTTGATCATCGGGGTATCACACGCTCGTTAGGCTGACAAGAACCACCCCATCCGACGAGCTTAGCTGCGCATGACGCCAGCATACCAGCGCTGTCAGTACGCGAGTAGTATAAGTCGGTTGTGCAGATGGAGCGCATTCGGTTTGTGTGTGTTTCGGGAGTTCGCCACCGCGAATTCTTGAAACTTCGCATGTCACAGACTTGTTAGAATGTGTAGCGAACATGTCTGTACTGTATATTTTTGACCCGAACAAGGCAATTGTTATTCAAACTGATAGTTCTAAAGATGGTTTAGGTAGAGTACTTCTGCAAGATGATAGGCCAATAGCGTACGCCTCGAGAACTTTGTCGAAAAGTGAGCAAAAGTGGACTCAGATTGAAAAGGAGCTATTGGCAATTAGCTTGTCAGAGGTTCCTTGTCAGAGGTCCCATTACTATTTATGTATATGGATGCGATTTCACTGTCCACTCTGTTCATAAACCATTGGAAGCACTCATGAAGAGAGACATAGACGATGTTACTCCTCGTCTTCAGAGAATGTTAATTTTTCTATTAAGGTACCCTGGCATGATAATTACATACAGACCGGGAGGGCAAATACTCATTGCTGATTCCTTGTCAAGAGATCCTTTATCCGATGATACTGATTTCAGCAAAGAGCTGTCTGGAGTAATACACTCTGTAGTAAATCGTGTAATTATGTCGCATGATAATGCGGTAATTTACGCGAGAGAACTTCATAATGATCATCGATACTCTTGCATTGTTGAGTATGTTCAGACCCGTTAGTCGGTGTACCATCAACTTGATGATCTCGGTCAGGCATTTTACAAATATAAACATCAGCTTCATTTCGAGGATGGTGTAATGTACAATCCCCTTATTGTCTGGTTTTTCTTAGATTTCCGTGGTTTAATCCTAATTAAATTTTTATCGATTATTTAATTATAATGATCGTTATAATTCACATCTTCAAGTCGTGGATAACTATAATCTCATGAACGTCTTTATCAACCCACGATATGTCATTGCTGCCATTTGACAAGTAAAACGATTGCGCTGCTTATAAAAGTTTTCCGTTCGATCCCTTTGACGAAGCAGAAACCACTTCCGAGCAGAATCTAAAAAAAAATTGTTTATCCACATAATCTGGTAAATTTCAAAGTTTTCTCATATTTTTCCCCCGATTGCTTTACGAATATTGTCGCCGAATTTTGTTTTAATATTTTACCACGACTTGTCATAACCTGCAGATACGTTTCCTTATTCAGGGTTATCCTTGGCTTTTGGTTATTTCTTTCGCCAATTCAGCATAAGGCATATAAAACAACGTTAAAGAAGTGGTTTCGCTTTAATATTCTTTTAAACTGTTATTCTCCAACAAACCCAGGAACAGCATTTTGTTTGACCACTCTGTACCAACAACATATTTGCAATTCGTTTCATCCGCAAAAGTAAGGGCATTTCAAAGACTTGGTACAAGGAGGTTAGATTCGCTAGAAGATCCCCAGATCCAGGCTTTGGAAATAAAGTGGTCAAACCACTTCTCTCTCCGGCATGTGGAACTTATGTCGCATCTACTTGTCACAACAACCAACCATCAACAAGTGAATAAAGCTAGTTTCCATCGTGATTACGAGCAATAAACGTGTTAAAAGTTAGGACAATAGTAAGAAATAATAATAACATATTTTTTATTAAACACATTCGAAAACTAGAGAACTAGAAAATTAAAAAAAATCGGTGGTGAAACGATAATACAATTATTTGAAAAAAATGAGAAAAGAAATAAAAAGGTTTCGTTTCAAATTTAAAAGCACCTCGGAGCTCAGCATTACATGTGTGTGAACAAAAATATTTGTATATAGTTTTTGACTCTTCGAGTTTCCAATCGAAACCGAGAAGAAATCACCATTTTTAAAATAAGATCACACCTAGTTTTCGCGAAAAGTCCCCTTCAATCACGAAAGAAAAAAATCATACCTAAAACTAATACTAATAGTTACGCCCAATACTGTTTTTTTTGTTTGGATGTTTAGCAAGTAACGAAAAAGAAAAACCTTGAACAACAACATTCGCTATATACATACATATAATGAATGAGAAAGACAATGTGCTGAAAGAAATGCAACAGTGATTATTTTAAACCAACAGTGAGACAATTGAAATGCTGTAATTGAAAGAAGCAAAAGAAGACAAACAGCTAGAGTTCAATGACCCTTTAAAACTTTTCCCCTTTTGCTTTGACCACAGGTTTTGACTCCTTTTGATTATTTCAAAATTGCAATTAAAATTATGGCTATTCTCGTTCACCAATACTCTGATTATAGTGTTATTTCTTTCATTCACCATGTTAATTATAATGTTTATTCATAGTTTTTTTACCTTTCAATTGGACCCAACTATTTTAATGGTTAGTTAAGGTACTAATACTAATAGACATATATAAATTTTTTCTGCATTTTTTTTCTTGAACATACACAAAAATTCTTATTAATTTGTCTAAAGTGTATTTCTTTTCATTAAATAACTTGAAATGTTTAATATTTTTTGAATCATATGTAAATAAATTTGAAATTAATATGGAGTAGAAATGCATTGACGTTTCCTTGGCATTAATGGCTTAGAGTAACACACAATTATGGGTTCCTATAACATTTTATTATTGTTGCCAAAGGAACACAAGGTAGGGAGGGTTCAGAGGCATCCAGGGAGCATATCAACAGCTTTCCTAATCCGTAAACAATAAACTTTTTAGGAGTTTAGTTTCTGCTTCGATCATTTATTTAGTTTTTGGTTTCATCCTTCCCCCAATTTGGCGAAGGGACTCTTTACAAATTTTGTCAACCAAAATTGCTTTAGTGAATCGGGTCAAGAACCACCCCAGCCGCTGATAGACTAGCCGTACAACTTTAACGGGTCCCGATCGACTCCTAATCACTAGAGCTGTAGAAACTCGGAGATGAACAACATTATTCGACAATGATTTGCCACCTATTTGAGTTTTCCGAGTTTTCTGCATAACCACAAATTTGATTGATACTTGATCATAAGATATCAGTTCGTTTTTGTAGATAAACGTTACAATGGGTTATTATTCAAGGACCACAAATTAGTTGTGCCGACGAAGCTGCAAAATAGTGTGTGTAGTGGTCTGCATAAGCCTCACTTAGGTATAGAGAAAACTTTGGCACGTGGCAGAGCACTATATTTCTGGCCGGGATAAGATGTGATAATGTACCGTTCGGATCCCATGATTTTAGGAAATTTGCGAACGATTCTAATATTATGTTATCGTTCTCAAGTCCTCGTTATCCGCAGAGTAACGGTCTAGCAGAAAAAGGTGTGGCAATTGTGAAAAATATTTTAAAACGCTGCTATGAATCGGGAGACATTAATAAATTTCAATATCGACTTCTGGAATACAACACAACCCCAATTGCTAGCACTGGTTTGACTCCAACGGAACTATTTTTTGGTCGTTAACTCAAAACATGTTTACCCTGTTCGCCTGAGCTTTTAAAACGTAATACAATGAAAGAGAAATTAGTCCGCAAGAAATTGGAACGAAAGAGTGAAATTCAAAAACGATATTATGATTGCGGGTCTAAAGAATTGCCAGTTCTTAATCCAGGGGACACTGTTATTTTCAAAAAGAATGGAAATGATTTGGTGAGTGGTACTGTCATGAGAAAATTTAATGATCGGTCTAATGTTGTTAAAGATAAATATAATAATCATTTCCGTAGAAATAGAAAATTTATTAAAATAAGCACTTCTGAAAATTGTAATTCGGTACAAGTTATTATTGCTAATATACACCTAGAGTAAATGTACGCACTGATTCTTCAGAAGACGCCGGTGATGAAGATAGTGATCCGTTGGATGTGGGTCAAAGTTTTTCAAATTCTTCGAGTAGTTCTGATATTAATGTTAGTCTGGGGAGTTTTCAATCAGTCAATAACTCGCAACAGTGTTCTGAAGACCTTACAGACGTAAATGAATCACGGGAGATGCAACTACCATATACGACCAATCGTGGGCGTACTATCAGACCACCAAAGCGTTATGTAGATACACTTAAACATTATTAAAAAAAGAAACGTGTAATAAGTAGTGATCCAACACATGTAATAATCTGGCAACGCTGTCGTATCTTTTGTCATTTCTTATGTATATTGTTGTCTTACTGATAAGTTAGTTGTTAAGTAGATGTAGGCGAGACAAGATGTAATAAACTAAGTTAAACAGAATATTGGAAAAATACACTTTTATTGTCGAGCAAAACAACTTAAAACAGTTTATTCATCTCAAACGTAATAAAAATGATAATTTTGCAAAAATAAAAAAAAAACCTCAGACTTATTATTATTGTTTCTTGCTAGGCAGCCGATCCTATAAATGCAACTAAGTAAGAGACATGTGCGGTAAAGGATATCTATTTTTTTACATTCTATCCGCCATTTCTTGGTATATATGACCATTTCTCCTACTTCCACGCGGGCTGTCGATGTTATCCTTTCACAGTAATACAAGGACACTTTCCTGATGTCCATTTTTTTGCTTTTATTTTATATTTCCCAAATATGAAAAACCTTTAATAGTTTCATTTTGTTTCTTTAAAATGTTCACAAATTAAATATTTTTTTACGCCTACCTTTCGCTGTCCATCTTTCAATGCAAACCAAAGACTAGTGAAAAAATACCACATGGTTGCATTGCTAATTTGCAAAAAGGATGTAAAGGTAGAGAAGAAAAACACCCCGCAATTTGGCAACCCTAGTAGAAGAGAACCAAAAAAGTCGACGCGATTCACTCAAACGTCATAACTTGATTATTTTATACTTTTTACATACTTCATGTAATTTTATTTAAATATGGTTTGAATTCCTGTAGTTAGATAGAATAACATCATCAGAAAACTGCTCGTGTATTGAAATATTCAACGAAGAGAGCGAGAGGAGAAACGACTCGCTTCACTCGTTTTCTTTGATGGCATTCCATTCCGTGAGTAAATTTTCTTCTCTATACAATAGTTGCTTTATGTAATTTGTGAGTTTTTGAACGTATTTTTGACAATTTGTATGGCAAAGGCTTTACTTTAAAAGAGTTTTTGACCGAAAACCACATTAAGCTTGTTTTCGGTGTCAGAGTGAATGAGCTTTAAGATTACTTTTTGTTCCCATTTCATATACATCGTACATGGGGCAAATTAATTATATGACAATTATAATTTGTTGTTTAATTTGAATTTTCGGTCCAAATGCAAATTCAAAAAACTTTCAATGCCATTGGAAATTATACTCATTTTCAAAACATTTTCTTCATATCTGGCAATTTTGGTTTTCAAATATTTTATACTGTACAGGTTTATGAATTTGAAAGTATTACGAGGCAATACCTATCGAAACCACAAACCTTTACTTTAAAACTGCTGTTGCCAGCAGTCAAACAAATTCAAAATAATTAAAAGCATTCGCATATTTCATTACAATTGGCAACCGATTCCACAACCTGCATTTGCATTACCTGAGCAAATGCAAATGGAACATTTTTTAATTGCCATTGCGAACAATGGTAATTCTTATGCATTTGCATTAGATAAAGTAGTGCAAATTAAATAAAAACCCATGTATGATATACATGGAATATATTTCGGATTTATTTTTTTCATTTCGACGCCACCACTCGCTGATTTTTGTCTTGTTTTGTGTGGAGACTAAATGTCAACAATTTGTTCAAAATCTGTCAAAATTTCATCACATGAATCCGCACAGCAAAATGACAACATTTCATAGTATACCATACCAACATTTTTTCACCCAATTTTACAACGGACTAAAAAGAGTTCGATCCGCCCACAGACTTTGTAAACAAAAAAGACGAATATAGAAGGAAATCGTCAAGCTAAAATAAAAGCCTCACGCAGGAAGAGTGATGGACAGAAGCTTAGTGCGAGACGTCGACAATTTTTGTGAGCATTCATCCTATATAAAAAACAGCTCTAAGAGCAGCAACAACAACATCAGCCCCGAGACTCGGCAAGGTGATGCTGTTCAACAAGAAAAGCAGCCACCACCAGTTAAGGAAGTTATTGCTACCAAGGTAACCGATACCGTTAAATGGTTAAACGTTAAAAGCGGTAATGGTTTCATCAACTGAGACGCCACCCACGATGTGTTGCCCATCAGAGTGCTATCACCAAGAATAATCCCAACAAACCGTTTTTTATTCTATTAAAGGAGAAATTGGGTGCTGAAATAAATGCGACCTATTTTAAATAAAATCCGTAAACGCAAAATCCAACGCGAACGCCAAAGTCAAAATGTATATTTTATACATCACTTCGCGTTTGCGTCCTTTTACGAAAGCTGTCACTGACATTTGTGGTTTATAGAGTTGCCCAACTAAAATAAACAATTATAGACTAGAAAAAGTTATCTTGAATGAAATGCGCAGAATGAAAAAGATTAAAAAATGTAGCCCTATCAACAGATTTTAAGATTGCTATTATTTATAATACTGCAAATACCAACAATATTCACATAAAATGTGTAAAAAACCTGTTATTTTGGGTTGCAATGTCGAATAAAATTACCCACCTATATTAAATTAGTTGTCTTTTCAAAAACACGTGACATTTGGCGGTATGTATTGGTTGTAATATACTGTTTCGTTTGTTTGTTATTGTCCACATAAACTGATACTATAATTTTTTAAATATAATTATAATAGTTTTGCAACGCATTATTTATTTGAACTTTATTTTTAAAAAAAAGTTTAAGCTCTATCCGTCGAATGCATTTAAGCCAAAAATGGCAACTACTTATAAGCAATGAAATGTAAAATACATCAATCTGCCCATCCTCGATCGACATTTTTCTTTAAATTTGTAATTTCTTCAACTAACGCGAGGAGCTGTGGCGTGTTCAATTTGACAGCTGAAGTAATCAAAAACGGTGCGCTGCGTTTTATAAACTACCCATTAAGTAACGTAACTCAACGCAGGTAGTCACCGAACAGCTGTAAAGTTTTATAAACTACCAAAATGACAGAAGTAACGCGAAGTGACTGATTCACGACTTATAGAATACCACCCTATGTATTTTGTAGATAAGTATAATTATAAAACCCTTGGATATTTAAACGTCTTAATATGGCCTGATTTTACTGAGTATATGAATCCTCCGTTTTACAATTTTTATTTCTCAAACTCTTGACAGCGTTTACAGCATATTGTAACATTCAAAATTTGAAGTAGAGCAATATAATAAATAAATAAATTTTAACATTCCCATATGGGTATGTCTCTTCATCACCATTGTTTAAAAATTTTCCTAAAGCATCTTCGCCAAAAGAAGGATTCATAATGCATGCAGAAATTGTCCACAGCCCAAATAGTAATTCCTTTAGATATGTATATTGCAAATCACTACCATATAGGCCGCCACCAGTGCATCGTTTTTGACCGTCTTCTCAAGCCTGACAAACCCCACAAAACTCAAAATTAACCTTCTTTTAATATTAGTCATGCTCGAAAATATTTACCGCTTTTACTATTTTTTCTTGGTTGGGCAATGTCAGCTATATTTGTCCAATATATGAGGATATTTCGGACAACATTAGTTTTTTGTTCCATTTCAGTCTGTTTTGCTGTTATAGACATTTCTGTAGTATGTAATAAATCACATTAACATACATTTAATATTTTGACAATATATTTCCTCATTACTACAAAATTCAATACATTTTATTGTTTATATATTAACTTCTATTTTCCGAGAAATTATTATAACTAGAATTTTTCTTTCGCTCAGCAAATTTCTGACATTTGGCCTGGTGTGATATGAACGCTGGATGTTGAAAAGAATTGCTTTACTAATACCAGATAGCGGCAATGGTTCAAAACAACCAACAAAATAACAACAACGGCATTTCATATTGTGTGTTAAAATTATTGTGTTGAATACAACGCAAATGTATGCTAACAATAACAGTCAATAAAAAAGTGTAAAACTATTAAATTTAACTTTCACAGTTTTTCACCAAAACGACATGAAAAATGAAAGTCAGAAATTCTTGTTCCACCTGGTGTTAGTCACTTTTCGTCAAACATCTCTCTATCACAATGACCGCACCACGAAGAGTGTGAAAGGAAACGTCAGATGAGTCAAAGATTCTCTCTTTAAAGAATTACTCTATCGGCCAAGCTGCGAAAATCGTCGCGTTCAATTTTGTCCCTTCAAGTGACGCTTTATAAAATATACAACTAAACGGATGTAGGCGCAGCGGTGACATAAAATCAAATATTCTGGAGAAAGTGATGAGATGCGTGTAGCGCAATAGGGTTGATCATAGACAAATACATACATAGATACTTTTATTCTCTCATCTGACGTTTCATTTCACACTCTTCGTCGTAGGTTTGTGGAAATGAGAGCAATTAAATTTAAAATTTCCTTACACGAGGTGGAGTTACAAAATATGTTCAATTAACTTTTTTCTGTCGTTTTGGTATAGAACTGAAAAATTTAAATATATTTTGCACTTTTTTGTTGACTTTTATCGTTGGTATACATTTGTATTGTATTTAACACAACTAGTTTGCCACAAAAAAACACGAAATTCGGTTGTTGTTCCTTTGTTGATCTGGTATTATTGAACACATATTTTCCATCGTACCTATGACGTTTAATTTAATGAGCCAATAAAATTATCTATGTTTGTATTGGTCTATGGGGTTGATAGTATGAACCAAAGAGGATGACCAGGTAGAGAAGAAAAAACCGGCGTAATTTGGAAAAGAAGAAAAAAAAAAAATGAGTGAAGCGCCTCGTATCTCAGCTCTCTCTCTCTTACTCTCTCCGTTGAATATTTCAATACACGAGCAGTTTTCTGATGATGTTACAGTATCTAACTACGAGTATACTTATAGAAATTGCAGCCATGTTTAAATAAAATTACATAAAGTACGTAAATAGTATGAAATAATCAAGTTATGACCCGAAAGATAATTGCGTTTAAGTGAATCGCGTCGATGTTTTGGTTCTCTTCTACGAGGGTTGCCAACTTGCGCGGGTTTTTCTTCTCTACCTGTCCATCCCCTTTGTATGAACCATAGATAAAGGAAATAATTAGATATCTCACAAGTGTTGGAACATTTCTTGCTCAATGGGATATTTTCTAGCTGGAGCTAAAAGTAAAGATTATAACGTTTGATCCCAAAGAAAATATACCTTGCCAGATGTATTTAGAACAGGTGATAGTAGTCAGTATTGTAGCCGACATCAACAGGCATTTTGTTTTTGTTTGGAAGGCCGATACTGTAAAATTCAACACAAACGAATCCCAACAATAAGAGTAAACAAAAAAGCACATACTCAAAATACATTACAATTTTATAGTGGGGAACACAACGACATGAGAAAAATTGAATTAGTTGGTCGATGTTCGAATGCTTGGAAGTTTCAAAATGTCGGGAAATAAAAAGCAAAAGAAAACCTACACAACGTGTAAGTATAAAATTGGTTTCAAGAAATATTTAATTGAACTTATTATGTGGTTTTAAAATGCAGGGAACAATTGTGGCAGGGAGATATGCATCGCACTAGATCAATTATTTCCAGGAAATATATTATATTATATTTTCTGTGGTTCATACATATGTGGTACGTAAATAGATTTTGAAAACATTCAAACATTGCGTTTCAAAATTGTCGGATATCCACATGGATGTCATTTCGGCATTGTATAGTGTAACACTAAGGCTTCTTTTGTGGCCGCCTTTACGCTGGGACCCACATTGGTTCCCAGCGATGTTTTTGATTTGTTATACTGACCTAAAGGTGCGAGCTACATAAATACATAAACGAAGTCTGTAAAATTAAATTTTTATTGTCAGTATAGTCATACAAAATATAAAACAATAAGAGCATAACTCACGCCTTCTTCTCCCCATTTGATACATCACATACATCCTTTGTCGTAATCGCAATTTTATTCAAACAGCGAAATATTTTTTAAAAATTATGTTCCTTTCAAAAAAAAAATCAAGCACATGAATTTTCAGCTGTCAACATTTTGATTTTCCATTTCACACAGCAAAATCGTAATTCTATCTTCGCCAGACAAAAATAAATTCAACACAATTTACCACGACCGAAATATTTCAATGAACATACAGCCTAAGTATACCTACAAAACATTACTGTCATCTCAACCACTTTTTGGTCATCATAACCACAAAATTTTGGCCACCGTCACATTTTTTGGTCACAGTCGTAGTCATCTACAAATGTCTACAGTCAATATAAAATTTTGGGCACAAAAACTAATAACTTTTGGTCCCAGTCAGTCACAACAGTTTGGCCGCAGTCATTAAAATTAGTATCATCGTTTCTGGCCACAAAACTAACATTATTTTTGCCCCGGAACCATCTTACATTCTGGACACAAGCAACATCCACAGTTTGGCATTAGGAACCTCCATATTCTAGCCATCGGAAGCATGCATGTTTTGGCCCTAATCATCATCCGAGTTTTTGCTACCAACATCTAGTCACCATCGCTATCATAAATTTTGCCATAAAAATCATCTTCATTTGGGCGAATTCATCTGGACACCATCATCTAGTCGTCACTATCATCGTCATCATCTGGTTACGGTCAGCATCATCAATTTGGCCAAAGAAATCATCTTCATTTGGACGAATTCATCTGGACACCATCATCATCTCCTCATAACCATCACTACCCCGGAAATCCACTACATCATAATTTCCACAAGGGTATCAAAACAACCTAACCCCAAAACCGGCGGTAAGTCTTCTTTGTTACTATTTCTATATTGATTGTGTAATAAAAACAGACAAATGGTCCGGAATTGAGAAGATAGCCATGTGAAAATGGAGTATTTTCCTGGAAAACTAGGAATTTTGTCGCATAAATAGGTTATATAATTTAGAGAGGAAAAAGTGAAACAAATTAAAGTATAATAAGTGAAAATTAAAGCGAGTTAAAAGAAAAATAAAGTCCATATAAATTAAAGACAATTAAGCTACAAATTAAAATTCGTTAAAAGATAATTAAAATCAGTTAAAAGAAAATTAAAATCCGTTAAAAGAAAATTAGAATCAGTTAAATTAAAGTTGCTTGAGTTAAAAATTAAACGAATTCGAAGAGATTTAAAATCAGAATAAATAGAAAGATGATTAAAGTGAAAGCTAAAGTGATTTAGAGAAGATTAAAATTGAAAGGAATTAACGTAGATTAAAGTAAATTAAAGTAAACGAAACAAAGTTTAAAGTTTTGAATAAAGTAAAGAGAATTTAAAGTTTAAATCAGAGCAATCAAAATTTAAAGTAGAGAAAACATAGTTCAAAGATTATAGTGAAATAAAATGGGACTGTCCGTGGAGGTGGAAAGTTTCTGATTGCCATTCACTTGGGAGTGGCCAGAAATGATTCCTTCATTGGGCAGTCCAAGCAGCTCACTACTTCCACGCAGTATGTCCTGGGCAATGGCTTTTCGGAAACCTCCGTTAGCTAGCTAGAGTGAGAAGGCGAAACAAATGAGCATCAAATCAGGTATAGTAGGTGACTGATGTCACTGAAGCTCATCAAACAATCGGGCATATTCTTTTGTCCTTAGAAGGCGGATGAGCCAAACATACGGGCCAACGGCGGATAGAAACTAAAAGAAGAAAATCCAGGTTCAACATATCGCATCCTGGTCAGCGTCTGATCCATAATGGGCGGCTGCAATCAAATATCCTGGCAGTAGGTAAAATGCAAAAACCCGGTGGGCTGGGTTTGCCTCCCGCCACCGTTCATAATGGCAGTGAAAATACAAAAACGAAACAGAAAACATAAACAACCCCTATTTGTTGACGACCCCCGCAAACGTTATAAGGACCACGATTTACGGATATGCACTTGGAATGTAAGAACTAGATCCGGTGCAAGTATCCAACTGGCAGATGTCCTCGAAAGTTATAAGGCTGACATTACCGCTATCCAGGAAATGCGATGGACAGGACATGGCTGCACAAGAAAAAGAAACTGCGATATATACTACAGTTGCCATGAAAAAAAACATGAATTTGGTTGTGGATTTGTAGTTGGCAAAAGACTGCGACATCTAGTCTCTAGGTTCAATCCTGTGAGTGAACGAATAGCCACAATCCGCATAAAAGCGAAATATTTTTATATTTCCCTAATTTGTGTGCATGCCCCGACAGAAGAGAAAGATGATGATGCCAAAGACATATTCTATGAGCTCCTAGAGGAAACGTATGACCGCTGCCCTGGCCATGACATTAAGATTGTACTAGGAGATTTTAATGCCAAAGTAGGAAGGGAGAATGTGTTTAATCCAACTATTGGCAATTTCAGTCTTCATGCTGACAGTTCCGACAACGGTATGAGACTGATTGACTTTGCCGCGGCAAAAAACATGGTCATCAGTGGCACAAGATTCCAGTATAAAGACATCCACAAGGCTACTTGGGTATCCCCTGATCAAAGAACTAGGAACCAAATTGATCACGTGGTAATTGATGGAAGGCACTCATCCAGTGTAATGGACGTACGAGTGAACAGAGGAGCTAACATCGATTCTGATCACTACCTGGTAGCAGCAAAGGTTCGCACAAGATTAAGTAGAGCGAAAATCGTACGAAACCAGACGCAGAGGAAGCTGGACATCGGAAAGCTGCAATTACCAGAGGTAGCCACAGCCTACTCAAGGAAGCTCTCGCAACTTTTGGCACAGAACCCACCCCCTCCCGATGACGATCCTGATGCGCAGTGGAAACCCATTTCCGACTCTATAAAAACTGCCGCAACAACCGTACTTGGTTTCGAAAAACCGCTTCGCAATAAACCGTGGTACGATGAAGAGTGTCGCATAGCAAATGACGAAAAGAACGCTGCACGTATGGTAATGCTTCAGTCAATTGCAACGCGAGCTGCAACTGAGCGGTATAGGGAGAAGAGAAAGGAGATAAACCGTCTCTTTAGGCGTAAGAAACGGCAGTGGAGAAAACGCGAGAGTGAGAAAATTGAGACATACAGAAGGAAGAACGAAGCCCGAAAATTCTACCAAAAAGTTAAAAGCGGAACTAATGGACATGGTTCAGGGCCCCCCTTCTGTAAAGACAAAGACGGAAATCTCGTCGCAGATGTGCAGAGCATGTTGGGAATATGGAGAGAGCATTTCTCCGCGCTACTAGTACCTGAGATATCTGATGACGATGGGACAATCGATCACAATATGGACGACGACGTCGATTGCCCCCCTCCTAACCAAGACGAGGTCAGAACAGCTATTGTCCGGCTTAAGAACAACAAAGCCGCAGGAGCCGATGGATTACCGGCGGAGCTGTTTAAGGCTGGCGGCGATGAGCTGATAAGGTGCATGCATCAGCTCATTAGCAAAATTTGGTTAGATGAATGCATGCCCGGCGATTGGAGTCTCAGTGTACTAT
The DNA here is from genome assembly GCA_963931995.1 of Phaonia tiefii. Taxonomy (NCBI): domain Eukaryota; kingdom Metazoa; phylum Arthropoda; class Insecta; order Diptera; family Muscidae; genus Phaonia; species Phaonia tiefii. The sequence continues at coordinate 213,437,892 of OZ008369.1, forward strand.
GTCCCATATTTAAAAAAGGTGACCCGAGTATTTGTGCCAACTACCGTGGAATAAGCCTTTTATCCATAGCATATAAGGTTCTATCAAGTATAATGTGCGAAAGACTAAAACCAATTATCGCTGACCTGATTGGACCATACCAGTGTGGCTTTAGGCCTGGAAAATCGACAACTGACCAGATTTTCACGCTACGCCAAATCCTGGAGAAGACACACGAAAAACAAATCGACACCTATCATCTATTTATCGATTATAAAGCAGCCTTCGATAGTCCGATACGGGAGAAACTCTATGAAGCAATGTCTGAGCTTGGTATTCCTGCAAAACTCATACGCCTTTGCAGGATGACCTTGACGAACACCAAATCCGCAGTGAAAGTTGGTAAGGATCTTACCGAACCTTTCGAAACTAAGCGAGGCCTCAGGCAAGGCGACACCCTATCGTGCGATCTCTTTAACATCTTAATGGAGATCATTATGAGAAAAGCTGCAGTCAATATGAATAAAACCATCAGCAGCAAAAGTCACATGCTGCTCGCGTATGCTGATGATATAGATATCATTGGGCGCACAATTAGAGAAGTTACTGCGGTTTTTTCGAGAATTGAGAAGGAGTCAGCAAAAGTGGGTCTGACGGTGAATGAGGACAAGACAAAATTAATGGTTTCAACGAACAGGGTCTCCACGCGATTAGACCAAAGCGTGAACGTTGATAACCGTCATAACTTCGAGGTAGTGGACGAATTTATATACCTCGGATCTGCCGTGAACAAAAACAACAACATCAGCTTTGAGATCAAACGGAGAATTGTGCTTGCGAATAGATGTTATTTTGGGCTAAGCAAGCACTTTAGAGATAAAGCCCTCTCTCGAGTAACAAAAGTCCAGCTGTACCAGACTCTCATTCAACCTGTCTTGCTTTATGGCGCAGAATCCTGGGTCCTATCGCAAGCAGACGAAACATCTGTAGGAGTCTTCGAGAGAAAAATACTCCGAAAAATTTATGGCCCTATAGTGCACAACGGCGAGTATCGGCGACGCATGAATCATGAGCTGTATGAGCTTTATCCTGACATTGACATAGTTAAGCGGATCAAGATAACGCGATTGCGCTGGCTAGGCCATGTCAGTAGAATGGATGAAGATGAACCAGCGCGAAGGCATTTCGAAACCGAACTCGAAGGAAGACGAAAAATAGGAAGACCAAGACTCCGCTGGAGGGATCAGGTTGACGAATCCCTGCGTACACTTGGTATTGCCAACTGGAGAGATAAAGCAAAAGATCGAACTGGTTGGCGAAATATGTTATCTTCGTTTTGTAAGGTCCCTGACCCCCTGGGGTTGTCCGAGACCGGATAAGTAAGTAAGTAAACTGAGGAAAATAAACTTGAGGTATAAAATAAGTTAAAGGAATCTAAGTTAAAATAAATTAAAGTTTAAGAATAAACAGCGAATAGTAGGCAAAAAGCCTTAAAATATCAAAACAAATATATATATATCAAAATACCAAAATCAAAATAGTATAGGAAATGTAATCCTGAAAATGAAACCAACATGAAAATAGTATATGAAACATAATCTTGAAAATAAAACCAACATGAAAATAGTATAGGGAACATAATCTTGAAAATAAAACCAACATGAAAATAGTATAGGAAACATAATCCTGAAAATGAAACCCACATGAAAATAGCATACGAAATATAATTCTGAAAATGAAACCAATAAAGGAAACATAAATCTGAAAATAAGAAAATAACATAACATCATATATTTAAGAAAAGGAAACATAATCCTGAAAATGAAAAACAAATTATAAGAAAAAGAAACCCCCAAAAATAAAATACGTATTCTAAGAAGAAAAAGAAAAACCCAAACATGTAATTTAGCTAACTTATAAGAGAAAACCAAATTCAAATTCTTGAAACAAAAAATGTGAGATAAAAAAACAGAAACATATATCCAAACTAACGTATCAGATTTCTTGATAGGTCGAGTAAAGCAGTTAAAGTTTTGTTTAAGCATGATGATTTTAGTTTTTGAAGTTTTGAAAATTGATAAGGTTAAGATAAGGTTTAAGTCAATCTTTTTTATAAATAAGAGACTAATGTCGAAATTTATAAATCGCAAAATCGAACCTATACAAGATCTACTTATTATGTTTTGTGGCTAAGGAATATATAGGTAGGTAACGGGGAATAAATGGGACTGTCCTTGGAGAGGGAAAGTTTCTGATAGCCATTCACTTGGGAGTGGCCAGAAATGATTCCTTCATTGGGCAGTCCAAGCAGCTCACTACTTCCACGTAGTATGTTCTGGGCAATGGCTTATCGGAAACCTCCGTTAGCTAGCTAAAGTGAGAAGGCGAAACGAATGTGCAACCTGAGTGGTAATGCAATCACTGATACGTCTCAGAATTACTAGGTGACCTTGTCACTGAAGCTCTTCGAAGTAGTAGACATATTCTTCTGTCCTTTGAAGGCGGATGAGCCAACACCCCTGGCCAACGGCGGATCAAAACTGAAGAAACCAAAATCCAGTTTCGACACACTGCATTCTGGTCAGCGTCTAATCCATAATGGGCGGTTGAAACACAATCATCCTGGCAGTAGGTAAAATGCAAACGATGGTGGGCTGGGTTTGCCTCCCGCCACCGTTGTATTGGCAATGAAAATACACTGCAATTAATGGACAAAGAAACCACCCAACTATTGACGACCCTAGCAAACGTTATAAGGACCACGATTTAAGGATAAGTACCTGGAATGTGCGAACGTAATACAGGACTGGTGTCACTTTCCAACTGGCGGATGTCCTCGGAAAATATAAAGCTGACATCACAGCGATCCAGGAAATGCGATGGACAGGATATGGTTGCACCAGAAAGAAAAACTTCGATATTTACTACAGCTGCCATGAGCGTAAGCACGAATTTGGGTGCGGATTTATAGTAGCCAAGAGACTGCGATACCTAGTTTCAAGGTTCAACCAAGTGAGTGACCGCATAGCCACAATTCGCATCAAAGCGAAATATTTCAACATCTCGTTAATTTGTGTGCATGCACCGACAGAGGATAAAGATGATGAGGTCAAAGAAACATTTTATGATCGCCTGGAGGAAGTATATGAACGCTGCCCTGACCATGACATTAAGATTATTCTAGGCGATTTTTATGCCAAATTAGGAAAGGAAAGTGTCTTTCGACCAACCATCGGCAATCACAATCTACATAATACCACCTCCGATAATGGAATAAGACTGATAGACTTCGCCGCTGCAAAGAACATGGTAGTTAGTAGCACACGATTCCAGCATAAGGACATTCATAAGGCGACCTGGATATCTCCTGATCAACGGACGAAGAACCAGATTGATCACTTGGTAATAGATGGCAGGCACTCTTCTAGTGTAATGGATGTACGTGTGATTCTAGGTGCCAATATCGACTCGGATCATTACCTGGTGGCTGCGAAAGTTCGCACGAGAATAAGCAGGGCGAAAAACGTTCGAAGCCGAACACAGGAAAAGCTGGATATTGACAAGCTACAAATACCGGAGATATCAATGTCCTATCGACAGAAACTCTCCTTCTTGCTAGAGCAAAATACCCCCCTCCCGAAGACCCAGATGCGCAGTGGAAGCACATCTCCCATTCTTTGTAAATCGCTGCAAGGACTGAACTTGGCTATCAAAACCCGCAGAAGGATAAGCCATGGTACGACGAAGAATGTCGCATTGCAACTGATGAAAAAGACGCTGCACGTATGGCAACGAAACAGTCAGTTACAACCCGTGCTACGAGTGAGCGGTACGAGAAGCTGAGAAGGGAGGAAAACCAACTATTTGGGCGAAAAAATGGCAGTGGGAGCAGAGAGAGAGTGAAAGAACCGAAATAAATGTGCAGGATGAATGGCGAATCACGAAAGTTTTTCCGGAGGGTAAGAAGATCGAATAACGGGCCTAATAAGTAGTGGGTGCTCAAAATGTGGAAACCACTTTTCAGCACTACTTCACTCAGATTCTTCCACTGAAGATCAGGAGGTAATGATAGTGGAAGAGAGTGTAGATTGTTCGCGGATGGGCTACCCCCTGAACTCTTTAAGGCAGGTGGCGAAGGACTGCTAGTCCACATGCATCAACTTATGTGCGGTATATGGCTGGGGGAATCTATGCCTGACGATTAGAGTCTCAGTGTATCATGTTCTGTACCTCGTTTCTGTAGTTCTCGAATCGAAAAAGTTTTCACATTAAGCATGAAACAAAAAATTCCATCGTTTCTCGATTTGTGAGTAAAAAGTGTTTCTGTATATCAATGCGAAAAGAGGCAACACTGATGAAGTTTTGATTGGAATATTCCAAGAAAGCTGACAAGTAAGGAAAAAAATAAACAAACAAAATAAACTAGTGCGAAAATGAACAACAAAAAGAAGTATAGACATGTATTCAACTGCATTTTTTTTGCTTTCTTGATTTTTCTGTAATATTTTTGAAAAATTAATTGAAATACATAACAGAAAAGATATAGTTCTTATCTTCTCCACTTAAAAAATAAGTTTTAATTTCTTAAAAAACCTTTTTGTAAAAACAATATCAAAATCTCGCACCGTTTTAATTTGTGAGTATTTTTGACGTTTCACATTTTAATTTTTTCGACACACTACTTTTTAGAAACAGATTTTCTCGAATTTTTCCAATAAGAATGAAAAAAGCAGTACGTCAGAGAAAGTTTTCGCAAAACAAACGTTTTAGAAACAGTCACATGTGAGAAGCGATTTTTTGTACCGATTCCTAGCGTTTTTGTTTCAATTCACATGTTTCATTTGAAAACTTTTTCGATTCGAGAGCTACAGAAACGAGGTACTGTATTCAAAATGGGTGATGCGTGTGACTGTTCCAACTATCGCGGTATCAGTCTTTAATCCATCGCATATAAGGTCTTTTCGAGCGTATTATGTGAAAGATTAAAGCCAATTATTGAAAACCTGATTGGACCTCATCCGTGTGGTTTTAGACCAGGCAAGTCCACGACTGACCAAATATTCACGCTACGCCAAATTCTGGAAAAGACCAACGAAAATCAAATCGATACATACCACCTTTTTGTCGATTACAAAACTGTTTTCTATACCCCCATACGGGGAACACTATACGAAGCTATGTCTGAACTTGGGATTCCGGCAAAACTGATCCGCCTCTGTAGAATGACGCTGACCAACACCAAATCAGCTATGAAAGTGGGAAAAGACCTCACTGAACCATTCTGTACCAAGCGAGAACTGAGAGAAGCTGACACACTTTCGTGCAATCTCTTCAACAGCTTAATGGACATACTAATGAGAAAAGCTGCAGTAAATACGAACAAGACCATTAACACGAAAAGCCATATGTTGCTGGCGTATGCTGACAACATAGACATCATTGGACAAAATGTGCGAGGGGTTAATGAAGATTTCAAGAATCGAAAAAGAATCAGCGAAGGTGGGTCTTGCTGTTAATGAGGGGAAGACAAAATTGATGGTGTCAACGACTAGAGAAACCTCTCGGCTTGAACGTTGACAACCGATTTAATTTTGAAGTGGTAGATGAATTTGTCTACCTTGGATCCGCCGTGAACAAGGACAACAAGGTCAGGCTGGAGATAAATAGGAGAATTGTGCTTGCAAATAGATGCAATTTTGGGCTCAGCAAGTAGTTTAGGAACAAAGCCATCTCTCGACGAACAAAAGTCCAGCTATATCTGACTCTCATTTTTCTTGTCTTGAAACTTGGGTCATACCGCAAGTGAATGAAAAACACCTGGGAGTATACGAGAGAAAAATTTTCCGTAAAATCTATGGTCCTGTTAGGGAAAACGGCGAGTACCGACGTCACTGGAACCAAGAGCTATATGTTTTATATTCTGACGTGGACATGGCTAGGCGAATCAGATTAGGCCAATTGATATCAGAATGGATGAAGATGCACCAGCGCGAAAAGTTTTCGATAACGTAATCGATGGAAGCAGGAAAAGAGGACGACCAAGACTCCGCTGGAAAGACCAGGCAGAAGAATCCCTCCGTATCCTTGGTGTTACCAACTGGCGAGAAAAGGCGAAGGATAGAGCCAGTTGGAAGAATATGTTGAAATTTGTTTACTTTGTTTGTTTAATTAATATGTGTAAGACGTCTGACCTCATAAGGTTGCAAAATAGTCAATAAAAGTAAAGTAGGTAATTGTGTAGATATGGTTGAATATGTAGCTAACATTTAGTAAGCTCCGGGTACCAGTAATCAGGGAAAATTTGATAACTTAGTTCGGCAAGGAAATTCTCATGGCGTGACTGAAAAATTCATGAGACGGGGGAGGGTAGACAATGAGGCCTTTACTATCTTAGTCCTCCGAGAATGATCTGGACGTCAAGATATAATAAGCGGTTTTGTTAATTGTTACCTTTTCATTTTTTCCGCCTATTATTTTCTTCTTTTCCCATCGTATGTCACCTTTCTTACTCATGGCGTGACTGAAAAATGCATGATACGGAGGGAGGGTAGACAATGAGACCTTTACTATCTTAGTCCTCCGAGAATGATCTGGACGTCAAGATATAATAAGCGGTGTTATTAATTGTTACCTTTTAATTTTGTCCGCCTATTATTTTCTTCTTTTCCCATCATATGTCACCTTTCTTTCACCAAACTCAAGCGGAAGAAGAACCACCCCATTCCCCCAATACCGGGCCATTTCCGTTAATAGAAATAAAGGGGTTTGTTACAAAACCTTTGCCATTATGGGGCGTGCTATTTTGTTTGCCCTCCTGGAGGAAATTTGGTTTATAATAAAGGGAACTATACACAGTGGCAGTTTCCAGCGGGCATTACTGTCAGCTTGTGATACCACGATTTTACTCCGTGTGTAACATCAAACCATCATATACACTCATCAAGCTTATACACTCTTTGAAAGAAGATATTAATACATCTCTTGTTGATAATATTGAAATAACGGATACCAGACCAATATATTTGGTGGTTAGGATAAGCAGAGAAATTGTAAAGGGCTTTATAACGAATAACATTTCCCAAATGTTCATTAGAGTGTAACATAGCCGAAGTGCTCCCGTTCTACTAATTTCCAAACTAAGGTTATAACTTAAGCCTCAGTCAGTCAAGCAATAAAAAAGTAGCGTAAAATAGTCGTAAAGTAAGAAGAGAGCAAGAAACAGTGATTAAATGTAAAGGTATTTCTTGGATTTGACACTTGTTATCTTCGCTTTTTTGATTTAACCCCCCGTTTACACATACAAGTAATTTGTTGTAAGTATTATCATCGAAAATGGTCGAAAACACAAGCAAATTTTAGTAGTGTCTACACGGACAAGTGCAAGTTTATTCCAAAAATGTCGTCGAAGGGAAAAGTCATCGCTACATTAGCTGTTCTTTACGAATTAGAGAAATTAAAAACCGAAGAAAAGGGTATGGGAACGATATAGAGCAATTAATTTAATAATTTGGTCGTTGGTTATCTTTTCCTCCATATTTCTGTTTGAAATATAATAGCGTTACTTCAATTAATAGGAATTCAGTATTGCCATGTATTGAACATCTGCAAAAAAAATCGTTGTTACTATGTTCTTCCTACTAAAACTTATGCATTTCATATTTTTAATAACCATCAACAGATTTTGCGTTGTGGTTTCATATTTTTGTTAACATATGTACACGAAATTAGTTATAATTATAATTTTTTATTTCACCAAATACCAATAAATTGGTACTCTTATTACTAGGTAACACTGTCTTTCATTTTGACATTTCACTTGCTGCAAGGGAGAAATATCTACTTTACTGCCTTCCAAATTTTGATGGCAGTTGAGCTGAAAGTTGATGAAGTGCGATTGTATTAGTGAAAAAGTGTGAGTGTATTCAGTATTTCGAGCTTGCACTTGCATGTGTAAACCATAGATTAATCTCATACTACAGAGAATATTTGGCTCTTCTGACTTTCCTTCCACACTCTTCTTGGTGCGGTCGGTGTGATAGAGAGATGTTTGATGAAAAGTGACATACACCAGGTGGAATTACAATAACTTCTTGCTTTAATTTTTCATGTCGTTTTGGTAAAAAACTGAAATTAAAATGTGGTTTAAACTTTTTTATTGACTGTTATTGTTAGCATACATTTGTGTTGTATTTAACACAATAACTTTAACACAGAAAACGAAATGCCATAGTTGTTATTTTGTTCGTTGTTTTGAACCATTGCCACTATCTGGTATTAGTAAAGCAATTCTTTTCAACATCGAACGTAAATATCACACCAGGCCAATTGTCATAGATTTGCTGAGAGAACTATTAGGTATTAGTCTATGGTGAAACGGTCGGTAACACAAAATGAATTGTTTGTTATATTTTCTACAAAAACTGATAAATTGAGTAAAGATATCAGAATTTTAATTTTAGAAAAAGAAATAAATTACATATTGTTACGAATTTCCTTATTCGTCCTTTATGCGTTGTTTTATTCCCAATAATAAAACAAGGTTCGTTTTAAATTACTATAATTACAACGGTTTAACTTCCTTTTATTTTACTTATGCAGTACAACAGTTTACTTTATTTATAACACTTTAACAAGTCGTATATTTTACTATCAGAGCAAGCAAAAGCTTTTACTTATTCGCAACACTGCGCCCCACTTAAGCCTGTTCGTCCCGAGCAGGCTCAACCCCCCGTTTTCCATTCAGGGCTAGTCTTTCCAAATGCACGACTTTCATTTTAGCTCTTGGACTTTGGCTTTTTTGGATTCTATAAACCACGTCATTTATTCGTTTGACAACTTTGTAAGGGCCTTCCCAGTGAGTCTGAAGTTTTGCAGATAAACCTTTCTTGCGCCTACATGGAAGCCTTCTGAATTTGCCGCTCGGTCGTATCTGGCGTTCATTTTATTACTGACCATCTTTATTTTGTTGCGCACAAATTCATGTAGATCATTAAGATCCCCCGAATCTTGGTAATTGACATCACTGTTCGCAGGGTCAGATGCTGATTTTGTACCGAATTCCAAATCTCCAGGCAGCTTCAGCTCAGTTCCGAAAATTACTCTAGCGGGTGTTCGCGATGTGGAGTTATGGATGGCTGACCTGTCTGCCAAAAGGAACTTTGGTATGCGTTCATCCCAATCTCTTTGATCTGCGTTGACTACTTTTTGTAGGCATTCTTCAAGAGTTCGGTTGAATCTTTCAACCATTCCGTCAGACTGAGGATGCAATGGTGTTGTTCTTGTTTTCCGAATACCGTATGACTCCCACATTTCTTTGAAGATGGTTGATTCAAAATTCCTACCCTGGTCCGAATGGAGTTCCAAGGGGACACCAAAACGGCATATGCAGTTATCCACAAACACTTTAGTTATAGTCTTCGCTCCCTGATTTGGAACAGGATATACTTCGGGCCATTTACTGAAGTAATCCATAACCACTAAGACGTACTGGTTTCCTGAGCTACTGGCTGGAAATGGACCAGTCAGATCCATAGCTATACGCTCAAAGGATTCACCTGAGTTGTATTGCTGCATATGGCAATGACTTCTTTGCATTGGTCCCTTAGCTGTCATGCATTGGGTGTATTGGGTATCCAATCGGCCACCGCTTGTTGACAGCCAAAACAGAAAAACCGTTGCTTTAGCTTTTCAATGGTCTTGGTTATTCCCAGATGTCCTCCACTCGGGCCATTATGGAATTCTGTCATTATCTCTTTTTCCTTAGAGAAAGGTACCACTATTAACTTTTTGACTATTTTATCATCTTCACTTTCCCATAACCGGTATAGGCAACCATTTTAGGCTGTTCCACTGGGCCCAATATGCTTTCATCAGGGGGCTCTCTGAGGCGGTGTCATTGCGTGTTGGTCTTTTACCTTCTTCTTTTGCACAAATGATTTTTGCCAGTGTAGGGTCGCTTCTTTGTGCTGTTGACCAGTCTTCGTTGGATTCCAGTCGAAGCAGACGAACGTAAATTATGGTTTCTTTCACCTCGGCTTTTGAGCAGTGTTTGCATTCCAGCTTGCATGGACGACGTGACAGGGCATCTGCATTACCGTGTTTTCCTCCTTTTCTATGCTCAATGCTGAAGTCATAGCTCTGCAGTCTTTCAATCCAACGAGCAAGTTGGCCTTCGGGGTTCTTAAATTGCAGTAGCCACATTAGCGCCGCATGATCGGTTCTTAACTGAAAAGGCTGGCCGTACAGATACTTGTGGTAGTGTTTGACACACTCTATGACCGCCAGTAGCGCTCGTCTCGTAACACAGTAATTTTTCTCTGGCTTTGAGAGTAGTCGGCTGTAGTACCCAATAACGCCACCTATTCCGTAACCACTCGCGTCAGTATCCAATACGAAGTTCTCTCCAGCAACAGGATGTGCAAGCAAAGGAGCCGTGCATAAATATTGCTTCAGTTGCTGGAATGACTCTTCTTGTTTTTCGCTCCAACAGTACGGCCGATTTTTCATTGTCAACTCGTGAAGACTTGCAGCCACTGTGGCGAAACCCGACACAAACCGTCTGTAGTACGTGCAGAGTCCTAGAAAACTGCGTAATTCATGGAGATTCTGCGGTCGGGGCCAATCCTTCACTGTTAGAATTTTGTCTTCATTGGTGGAAATGCCATCTGCTGTCACTCGATGTCCCAAGTATTTTATTTCTTTCTGGAACAGAAAACACTTCTTCGGGCAGATTTTCAACCCAGTCTCGGTTATACCTGGAAAGACTTCTTTAAGATTGTTCAGGTGTTCATAGAATGTTTTCCCCATGACAATGATGTCGTCTAGGTTCACCAACCATGTTCGCCAATGAAGTCCTTTCAACACGCACTCCATTAATCGCTCGAAGGTGGCTGGAAGGTCCCCTACGCTGAATGCAGTATTCTCCTTGTCTTTCTCGCTGATTTCTACTTGCCAATAACCACTTTGCAAGTCCAGCGTGGATATCCATTTTGTTCATGACAACGTATCCAATGTGTCATCAATTCTTGGTAGTGGGTAACTGTCCTTTTTGGTGACGTCGTTCAGCTTTCTATAATCCACACAAAATCGAGTACTTCCATCTTTCTTCTTAACTAGTATCACCGGCGAGCTCCATGGACTTGAAGAGGGTTCGATTACACCCTCCTTCTGCATTTCAGCTACAAGTTTCTTCACCTCACCTCTTCTGGCAAGTGGAAGACTTCTGGGCGCCTGTTTTATTGGACTCGCTTCCCATGTGTTGATGTCATGCTTTACCTTGGCATTGTTTTTGCAGGGCGAAGGCAGACGCATGCTTCCACAGTAATTGCTTTGCTTTGTTCCTATCAGATGGCTTTAGGTCCCGCACCCACTCACTGAGATGCGACTCAAGTTCTTTCTGTTCCTTTTCTGATAGTTTGATGCAGTCAGAATTAACTTCACAGTTGATGACCGCCTCGGCTGGTGTACATTCTGCAATTTCTGTGCGGTCGCCGATAACCTCCTCGTTGTTGGACAAATTTAGAACTCGTACAGGCAAGTATCCCTCATTATTAGTTTTTACTAGAGCTTTAGCAGTGATGATGTTATCGTTTTTTTATACTTGCCGTTTCAACTACCCACAAACCGCCAATCTCACAATCTCCCTCCATTCGGGCCCATACTATGGTTTCTGAGTTTGGTGGCAATTTTACATCTTTGTGAGCGATCAGCCTTTTAATCTGTGTCGTATCCCACATTGAGTGGAATTTCCACATTAGCCCACGTCAAAACTTGCTGCCCCATATCTAACTTCATCTACAATGTCGGCGACAATAAACACGTGTTCGACGCTAATGTTGGCAATGGATAACTTCAATTTAACTTTACCATGTACAGTTGCTGGTTCAACCGTTACTGTGCGGAGTCTTACACCATGTAACGATTCCATTGGTCCATTTATCAAATCAGATCTGATGATAGATTGTGACGCGCCTGTGTCCATAGTCAATATGCGCTTCCGACCACCGATAGCTCCGTAGACAGTGAGGTTGTTGTTTTTCTGTTGTATTATTGAGATGGAGATCGTGGGGCCCTCGGTTGTGGGAGCCAGTCCTTGCCCGTCTGGGCTAGCTCGTTTTAGTTTAACGGAGATTAATTTTGTATAGTCAAATTTGCCCGTTTATTGCCACGTTGGGGTGAGCTCGATCTGGATCGTTTTCGTGGCTCTCTGCAGTTTCGTGCAATATGACCAGGTTTGTCGCAAATGTAGCACTTTGGTCTGGGCTTACTTGCGCCTGATAACGCCTTGCTGAGGGTTTGGGTTATTTCCTTAATATCGTTTATGGCACCCTTCAAATCTCCTGCCTTCGACTCCATTTCAATTTTTCTAACTCTTTGTATTTGAGGCCTGGACACAAATTTCCTAGTCTCCTGTGCCAATGCGAACGAAACGGTTTCGGCGAATGTAGCTTTTTGTGTGGCACAAGTCATGTATTTTATATCAGGATCACGGATGCCGTTGACGAATGCTTCAATCTTAAATTGATCCAAAAATGGGTGGGGCTCACCAGGATAAGTCATCAACACCAAACGTTCCACCTCGGTTGCGAAGTCCTGAAGTGCTTCATTATGCTTTTGCACTCGGCCTCTGAATTCCATGCGATATAAATCCTTCTTGTGATCGCCACCATACTTGCGTTGTATCACAGCCAGTATATCCTCGTAGTTGTTTCTGGCACTGACGGGAATGTTCTGAAGGACTTCTGCTGTGCTGCCTTTCGGTGCTAAAATTAGCTCTACTGCTTTGTCGTTGCTGTTCCACAAGTTTTAATTGCGACCATTTCGAATTGGAATTTAAAAACGTCAAATGGTGTAGAGCCATCGAAACTGAGAGCTTTCAATCTACTAGAGGCCACGGTTGCCGCAGGGGTAATTTTTTAATTACCAGAATTTTTCAAAAAGTTACCAAAAAATACCAAATTTTAAAATTTTTTTATTTAGAACATTAAATGTTTATTTAAAATAATTATTACAGAAAGTCATATTACATATGTACATCAATATAAAGATTAAAAAAAACAAAAACTAAACATAAACTATGGTATAAAAACCATAATCTTAATTGTTTTGCATTTTATTGCCTTTCAATTTCAATGCAAAATTATTTAGTGCACAAGTATCCTAACAGTTTTATAATCAGACCAATCAAAGCACATAGAGTCCATTAGTGCGAAAGAGACGAATATATTTGATTATTTAGTGCGAGCGACGACAAGCGCGTATTTTGGTTAGGCCCATAACCATTCAATTCTCCCAAATAGTGTTGCCACTGCTTCATGTTTTCTTTTGTTTGTAAGCAACATTTTAGATCACATTTCATCAAATTTTCTAATAGAAGTCTGAAATCAACTGTTTTTCTTATACTAATTTTTTCATTTCAAAAGGTTACCAAAATGAATAAAATATTACCATGTTACCAAGCAGTTTAAATGTTACCAATTTTGGTTGGATATTACCAACCGTGGCAACCGTGCTAGAGGCTTCAGAAATTACTCGCACTGGCCCCTCTTGTAACTAAGTTCATTCATTTTCCTTTGAAATTCGCTTACATAATTTGTTAGTTCCCGTTCGACTTCCTCGAACTTATGTTCAACTTCTTCAATCTTCTGCCCCATTTCCTCGAACTTATGATCAACCTTTTCGAATTGATCGTTCACTTGAATCTCCATATTGCTCACAACTTCGGTGATTTCCTGCAGTTTCTCATTTGTGGCGTTTGATGTTTCCTGAATAATTCTAGAATTATCGCTTAATTTATCGTTCATAATTCTAGAATTCTCACCAAATTTCTCAATCATAATTCTAGAATTTTCACCAACTTTCTCATTCATAATTCTAGAATTTTTACCAAATTTCTCATTCATAATTCTAGAATTCTCGTCCATACTTCTAGAATTATCGTCCAGCTTCATGTTAATAATTCTAGAGTTTTCGTTAAATTTTTTCATCATGGCTGCAAACATTGTCAAAACATCCATATTACCAGTTGCTTCCTTTGCAGAGACCTCCATTTCTTCTTTGCACTCAAACTGGTATTTGTCAATGTCAATGATTCGGTGCTTGAATTCTTCTCTTAATCGCCTCTGCAGTTCTTACCTTATTACCAGCTGTCAGTTGATCCAATTTACTCAACTCCTTTTTTAGTTGTTAAACTTTGAGTTCTTCAAACTTCATCGTTGTCCTTAATTCGTAATTTCACTTCTTACACCAATGTTACGAATTTCCTTATTCGTCCTTTTTGCGTTGCTTTATTCCCAATAATAAAACAAGGTTCGTTTTAAATTACGATAATTACAGCGGTTTAACTTCCTTTTATTTTACTTATGTAAGTATATAGTAAAACAGTTTACTTTATTTATAAAACTTTAAGAAGTCTTATATTTTACTATCAATTCGCGTTGCTTACTTTACGGGGTTTAATCACAAACTGAACTCTCCATTCCAAAGACCTCCGCTAGAACCTTCTAGTCGTTGTTGTTGCTTATCTTTGTAGAATCATCTTCTTCTTCAATTCATGCTTCTGGTTTAGCGAACTGGTATGTTGTAACAATGCATACTTTCAGGCGCAACACTAACCGCCCTGTTATTTACATAATGTTAGTAGGGTCATCACAAGTTGGCAACTCTGTCGGTGTAAACGTCAAACATTACAAAGTTCTTGCGGTCACTTTGAAAAACAATAATTTAAAATATTAAACATTATTTGTACTTGTGTAATACAAGTGCTTTCCTTTCAATAAGTGGTGAACTTTTGATAACTTATGAAGAATGGCCGGTACAAGAAGCCGCAGTGCTAAATCGAAGAAAATTGTTTGCGCCCAATGCAAACTAGAGATAAATGAAAAAGAAGAAGATCCGATTGAGTGCGAAAGGAAATTCCATGTAATTTGTACCATGTTGGATAAACGTCAATACGATTACATAGTTAAGCATAATGATGAAGAATATGCTTGTCATCTGTGTGCGGAAAAGAGTACGAAAAACAGTGGTACCATTAAAAGCGAACTAAGTGTAATCAAAACAGAACTGAAAAAACTAGATCAACTCTCTACTTTGCAAGAGACAATGAATTTTATATCAAAGCAGTACGATGATATTTTGAGAGGTGTGGAAGAGACATGGGACTGTCCGTGGAGGTGAAAAAATTCTGATTGCCATTCACTTAGGAGTGGCCAGAAATGATTCCTTCATTGGGCAGTCCAAGCAGCTCACTACTTCCACGCAGTATGTCCTGGGCAATGGCTTTTCGGAAACCTCCGTTAGCTAGCTAGAGTGAGAAGGCGAAACAAATGAGCATCAAATCAGGTTTAGTAGCTGACTGATGTCACTGAAGCTCATCAAACAATCGGGCATATTCTTTTGTCCTTAGAAGGCGGATGAGCCAAACATACGGGCCAACGGCGGATAGAAACTAAAAGAAGAAAATCCAGATTCAACATATCGCATCTTGGTCAGCGTCTGATCCATAATGGGCGGCTGCAATGAAATATCCTGGCAGTAGGTAAAATGCAAAAACCCGGTGGACTGGGTGTGCCTCCCTCCACCGTTCATAATGGCAGTGAAAATACAAAAACGAAACAGAAAACATAAACAACCCCTATTTGTTGACGACCCCCGCAAACGTTATAAGGACCACGATTTACGGACATGCACTTGGAATGTAAGAACTCTATATAGATCCGGTGCAAGTATCCAACTGGCAGATGTCCTCGAAAGTTATAAGGCTGACATTACCGCTATCCAGGAAATGCGATGGACAGGACATGGCTGCACAAGGAAAAGAAACTGCGATATATACTACAGTTGCCATGAAAAAAAACATGAATTTGGTTGCGGATTTGTAGTTGTCAAAAGACTGCGACATCTAGTCTCTAGGTTCAATCCTGTGAGTGAACGAATAGCCACAATCCGCATAAAAGCGAAATATTTTTATATTTCCCTAATTTGTGTGCATGCCCCGACAGAAGAGAAAGATGATGATGCCAAAGATATATTCTATGAGCTCCTAGAGGAAACGTATGACCGCTGCCCTAGCCATGACATTAAGATTGTACTAGGAGATTTTAATTTAATGATTGACTTTGCCGCGGCAAAAAACATGGTCATTAGTGGTACAAGATTCCAACATAAAGACATCCACAAGGCTACGTGGGTATCCCCTGATCTAAGAACTAAGAACCAAATTGATCACGTGGTAATTCATGGAAGGCACTCATCCAGTGTAATGGACGTACGAGTGATCAGAGGAGCTAACATCGATTCTGATCACTACCAAGATTAAGTAGAGCGAAAATCGTTCGAAACCAGACACAGAGGAAGCTGGACATCGGAAAGCTGCAATTACCAGAGGTAGCCACAGCCTACTCAAGGAAGCTCTCGCAACTTTTGGCACAGAACCCACCCCCTCCCGATGACGATCCTGATGCGCAGTGGAAACCCATTTCCGACTCTATAAAAACTGCCGCAACAACCGTACTTGGTTTCGAAAAACCGCTTCGCAATAAACCGTGGTACGATGAAGAGTGTCGCATAGCAAATGACGAAAAGAACGCTGCACGTATGGTAATGCTTCAGTCAATTGCAACGCGAGCTGCAACTGAGCGGTATAGGGAGAAGAGAAAGGAGGTAAACCGTCTCTTTAGGCGTAAGAAACGGCAGTGGAGAAAGCGCGAGAGTGAGTAAATTGAGACATACAGAAGGAAGAACTAAGCCCGAAAATTCTACCAAAAAGTTAAAAACGGAACTAATGGACATGGTTCAGGGCCCCCCTTCTGTAAAGACAAGGACGGAAATCTCGTCGCAGATGTGCAGAGCATGTTGAGAATATGGAGAGAGCATTTCTCCGCGCTATTAGTACCTGAAATATCCAATGACGATGGGACAATCGATCACAATATGGACGACGACGTCGATTGCCCCCCTCCTAACCAAGACGAGGTCAGAACAGCTATTGGCCGGCTTAAGAACAACAAAGCCGCAGGAGGCGATGGATTATCGGCGGAGCTGTTAAGGCTGGCGGCGATGAGCTGACAAGGTGCATGCATCAGCTCATTAGCAAAATTTGGTTAGATGAATGCATGCCCGGCGATTGGAGTCTCAGTGTATTATGTCCCATATTTAAAAAAGGTGACCCGAGTATCTGTGCCAACTACCGTGGAATAAGCCTTTTATCCATAGCATATAAGGTTCTATCAAGTATAATGTGCGAGAGACTAAAACCAATTATCGCTGACCTGATTGGACCATACCAGTGTGGCTTTAGGCCTGGAAAATTGACAACTGACCAGATTTTCACGCTACGCCAAATCCTGGAGAAGACACACGAAAAACAAATCGACACCTATCATCTATTTATCGATTATAAAGCGGCCTTCGATAGTCCGATACGGGAGAAACTCTATGAAGCAATGTCTGAGCTTGGTATTCCTGCAAAACTCATACGCCTTTGCAGGATGACCTTGGCGAACACGAAATCCGCAGTGAAAGTTGGTAAGGATCTTACCGAACCTTTCGAAACTAAGCGAGGCCTCAGGCAAGGCGACACCCTATCGTGCGATCTCTTTAACATCTTAATGGAGATCATTATGAGAAAAGCTGCAGTCAATATGAATAAAACCATCAGCAGCAAAAGTCACATGCTGCTCGCGTATGCTGATGATATAGATATCATTGGGCGCACAATTAGAGAAGTTACTGCGGTTTTTTCGAGAATTGAGAAGGAGTCAGCAAAAGTGGGTCTGACGGTGAATGAGGACAAGACAAAATTAATGGTTTCAACGAACAGGGTCTCCACGCGATTAGACCAAAGCGTGAACGTTGATAACCGTCATAACTTCGAGGTAGTGGACGAATTTATATACCTCGGATCTGCCGTGAACAAAAACAACAACATCAGCTTTGAGATCAAACGGAGAATTGTGCTTGCGAATAGATGTTATTTTGGGCTAAGCAAGCACTTTAGAGATAAAGCCCTCTCTCGAGTAACAAAAGTCCAGCTGTACCAGACTCTCATTCAACCTGTCTTGCTTTATGGCGCAGAATCCTGGGTCCTATCGCAAGCAGACGAAACATCTGTAGGAGTCTTCGAGAGAAAAATACTCCGAAAAATTTATGGCCCTATAGTGCACAACGGCGAGTATCGGCGACGCATGAATCATGAGCTGTATGAGCTTTATCCTGACATTGACATAGTTAAGCGGATCAAGATAACGCGATTGCGCTGGCTAGGCCATGTCAGTAGAATGGATGAAGATGAACCAGCGCGAAGGCATTTCGAAACCGAACTCGAAGGAAGACGAAAAATAGGAAGACCAAGACTCCGCTGGAGGGATCAGGTTGACGAATCCCTGCGTACACTTGGTATTGCCAACTGGAGAGATAAAGCAAAAGATCGAACTGGTTGGCGAAATATGTTATCTTCGTTTTGTAAGGTCCCTGACCCCCTGGGGTTGTCCGAGACCGGATAAGTAAGTAAGTAAACTGAGGAAAATAAACTTGAGGTATAAAATAAGTTAAAGGAATCTAAGTTAAAATAAATTAAAGTTTAAGAATAAACAGCGAATAGTAGGCAAAAAGCCTTAAAATATCAAAACAAATATATATATATCAAAATACCAAAATCAAAATAGTATAGGAAATGTAATCCTGAAAATGAAACCAACATGAAAATAGTATATGAAACATAATCTTGAAAATAAAACCAACATGAAAATAGTATAGGAAACATAATCCTGAAAATGAAACCCACATGAAAATAGCATACGAAATATAATTCTGAAAATGAAACCAATAAAGGAAACATAAATCTGAAAATAAGAAAATAACATAACATCATATATTTAAGAAAAGGAAACATAATCCTGAAAATGAAAAACAAATTATAAGAAAAAGAAACCCCCAAAAATAAAATACGTATTCTAAGAAGAAAAAGAAAAACCCAAACATGTAATTTAGCTAACTTATAAGAGAAAACCAAATTCAAATTCTTGAAACAAAAAATGTGAGATAAAAAAACAGAAACATATATCCAAACTAACGTATCAGATTTCTTGATAGGTCGAGTAAAGCAGTTAAAGTTTTGTTTAAGCATGATGATTTTAGTTTTTGAAGTTTTGAAAATTGATAAGGTTAAGATAAGGTTTAAGTCAATCTTTTTTATAAATAAGAGACTAATGTCGAAATTTATAAATCGCAAAATCGAACCTATACAAGATCTACTTATTATGTTTTGTGGCTAAGGAATATATAGGTAGGTAACGGGGAATAAATGGGACTGTCCTTGGAGAGGGAAAGTTTCTGATAGCCATTCACTTGGGAGTGGCCAGAAATGATTCCTTCATTGGGCAGTCCAAGCAGCTCACTACTTCCACGTAGTATGTTCTGGGCAATGGCTTATCGGAAACCTCCGTTAGCTAGCTAAAGTGAGAAGGCGAAACGAATGTGCAACCTGAGTGGTAATGCAATCACTGATACGTCTCAGAATTACTAGGTGACCTTGTCACTGAAGCTCTTCGAAGTAGTAGACATATTCTTCTGTCCTTTGAAGGCGGATGAGCCAACACCCCTGGCCAACGGCGGATCAAAACTGAAGAAACCAAAATCCAGTTTCGACACACTGCATTCTGGTCAGCGTCTAATCCATAATGGGCGGTTGAAACACAATCATCCTGGCAGTAGGTAAAATGCAAACGATGGTGGGCTGGGTTTGCCTCCCGCCACCGTTGTATTGGCAATGAAAATACACTGCAATTAATGGACAAAGAAACCACCCAACTATTGACGACCCTAGCAAACGTTATAAGGACCACGATTTAAGGATAAGTACCTGGAATGTGCGAACGTAATACAGGACTGGTGTCACTTTCCAACTGGCGGATGTCCTCGGAAAATATAAAGCTGACATCACAGCGATCCAGGAAATGCGATGGACAGGATATGGTTGCACCAGAAAGAAAAACTTCGATATTTACTACAGCTGCCATGAGCGTAAGCACGAATTTGGGTGCGGATTTATAGTAGCCAAGAGACTGCGATACCTAGTTTCAAGGTTCAACCAAGTGAGTGACCGCATAGCCACAATTCGCATCAAAGCGAAATATTTCAACATCTCGTTAATTTGTGTGCATGCACCGACAGAGGATAAAGATGATGAGGTCAAAGAAACATTTTATGATCGCCTGGAGGAAGTATATGAACGCTGCCCTGACCATGACATTAAGATTATTCTAGGCGATTTTTATGCCAAATTAGGAAAGGAAAGTGTCTTTCGACCAACCATCGGCAATCACAATCTACATAATACCACCTCCGATAATGGAATAAGACTGATAGACTTCGCCGCTGCAAAGAACATGGTAGTTAGTAGCACACGATTCCAGCATAAGGACATTCATAAGGCGACCTGGATATCTCCTGATCAACGGACGAAGAACCAGATTGATCACTTGGTAATAGATGGCAGGCACTCTTCTAGTGTAATGGATGTACGTGTGATTCTAGGTGCCAATATCGACTCGGATCATTACCTGGTGGCTGCGAAAGTTCGCACGAGAATAAGCAGGGCGAAAAACGTTCGAAGCCGAACACAGGAAAAGCTGGATATTGACAAGCTACAAATACCGGAGATATCAATGTCCTATCGACAGAAACTCTCCTTCTTGCTAGAGCAAAATACCCCCCTCCCGAAGACCCAGATGCGCAGTGGAAGCACATCTCCCATTCTTTGTAAATCGCTGCAAGGACTGAACTTGGCTATCAAAACCCGCAGAAGGATAAGCCATGGTACGACGAAGAATGTCGCATTGCAACTGATGAAAAAGACGCTGCACGTATGGCAACGAAACAGTCAGTTACAACCCGTGCTACGAGTGAGCGGTACGAGAAGCTGAGAAGGGAGGAAAACCAACTATTTGGGCGAAAAAATGGCAGTGGGAGCAGAGAGAGAGTGAAAGAACCGAAATAAATGTGCAGGATGAATGGCGAATCACGAAAGTTTTTCCGGAGGGTAAGAAGATCGAATAACGGGCCTAATAAGTAGTGGGTGCTCAAAATGTGGAAACCACTTTTCAGCACTACTTCACTCAGATTCTTCCACTGAAGATCAGGAGGTAATGATAGTGGAAGAGAGTGTAGATTGTTCGCGGATGGGCTACCCCCTGAACTCTTTAAGGCAGGTGGCGAAGGACTGCTAGTCCACATGCATCAACTTATGTGCGGTATATGGCTGGGGGAATCTATGCCTGACGATTAGAGTCTCAGTGTATCATGTTCTGTACCTCGTTTCTGTAGTTCTCGAATCGAAAAAGTTTTCACATTAAGCATGAAACAAAAAATTCCATCGTTTCTCGATTTGTGAGTAAAAAGTGTTTCTGTATATCAATGCGAAAAGAGGCAACACTGATGAAGTTTTGATTGGAATATTCCAAGAAAGCTGACAAGTAAGGAAAAAAATAAACAAACAAAATAAACTAGTGCGAAAATGAACAACAAAAAGAAGTATAGACATGTATTCAACTGCATTTTTTTTGCTTTCTTGATTTTTCTGTAATATTTTTGAAAAATTAATTGAAATACATAACAGAAAAGATATAGTTCTTATCTTCTCCACTTAAAAAATAAGTTTTAATTTCTTAAAAAACCTTTTTGTAAAAACAATATCAAAATCTCGCACCGTTTTAATTTGTGAGTATTTTTGACGTTTCACATTTTAATTTTTTCGACACACTACTTTTTAGAAACAGATTTTCTCGAATTTTTCCAATAAGAATGAAAAAAGCAGTACGTCAGAGAAAGTTTTCGCAAAACAAACGTTTTAGAAACAGTCACATGTGAGAAGCGATTTTTTGTACCGATTCCTAGCGTTTTTGTTTCAATTCACATGTTTCATTTGAAAACTTTTTCGATTCGAGAGCTACAGAAACGAGGTACTGTATTCAAAATGGGTGATGCGTGTGACTGTTCCAACTATCGCGGTATCAGTCTTTAATCCATCGCATATAAGGTCTTTTCGAGCGTATTATGTGAAAGATTAAAGCCAATTATTGAAAACCTGATTGGACCTCATCCGTGTGGTTTTAGACCAGGCAAGTCCACGACTGACCAAATATTCACGCTACGCCAAATTCTGGAAAAGACCAACGAAAATCAAATCGATACATACCACCTTTTTGTCGATTACAAAACTGTTTTCTATACCCCCATACGGGGAACACTATACGAAGCTATGTCTGAACTTGGGATTCCGGCAAAACTGATCCGCCTCTGTAGAATGACGCTGACCAACACCAAATCAGCTATGAAAGTGGGAAAAGACCTCACTGAACCATTCTGTACCAAGCGAGAACTGAGAGAAGCTGACACACTTTCGTGCAATCTCTTCAACAGCTTAATGGACATACTAATGAGAAAAGCTGCAGTAAATACGAACAAGACCATTAACACGAAAAGCCATATGTTGCTGGCGTATGCTGACAACATAGACATCATTGGACAAAATGTGCGAGGGGTTAATGAAGATTTCAAGAATCGAAAAAGAATCAGCGAAGGTGGGTCTTGCTGTTAATGAGGGGAAGACAAAATTGATGGTGTCAACGACTAGAGAAACCTCTCGGCTTGAACGTTGACAACCGATTTAATTTTGAAGTGGTAGATGAATTTGTCTACCTTGGATCCGCCGTGAACAAGGACAACAAGGTCAGGCTGGAGATAAATAGGAGAATTGTGCTTGCAAATAGATGCAATTTTGGGCTCAGCAAGTAGTTTAGGAACAAAGCCATCTCTCGACGAACAAAAGTCCAGCTATATCTGACTCTCATTTTTCTTGTCTTGAAACTTGGGTCATACCGCAAGTGAATGAAAAACACCTGGGAGTATACGAGAGAAAAATTTTCCGTAAAATCTATGGTCCTGTTAGGGAAAACGGCGAGTACCGACGTCACTGGAACCAAGAGCTATATGTTTTATATTCTGACGTGGACATGGCTAGGCGAATCAGATTAGGCCAATTGATATCAGAATGGATGAAGATGCACCAGCGCGAAAAGTTTTCGATAACGTAATCGATGGAAGCAGGAAAAGAGGACGACCAAGACTCCGCTGGAAAGACCAGGCAGAAGAATCCCTCCGTATCCTTGGTGTTACCAACTGGCGAGAAAAGGCGAAGGATAGAGCCAGTTGGAAGAATATGTTGAAATTTGTTTACTTTGTTTGTTTAATTAATATGTGTAAGACGTCTGACCTCATAAGGTTGCAAAATAGTCAATAAAAGTAAAGTAGGTAATTGTGTAGATATGGTTGAATATGTAGCTAACATTTAGTAAGCTCCGGGTACCAGTAATCAGGGAAAATTTGATAACTTAGTTCGGCAAGGAAATTCTCATGGCGTGACTGAAAAATTCATGAGACGGGGGAGGGTAGACAATGAGGCCTTTACTATCTTAGTCCTCCGAGAATGATCTGGACGTCAAGATATAATAAGCGGTTTTGTTAATTGTTACCTTTTCATTTTTTCCGCCTATTATTTTCTTCTTTTCCCATCGTATGTCACCTTTCTTACTCATGGCGTGACTGAAAAATGCATGATACGGAGGGAGGGTAGACAATGAGACCTTTACTATCTTAGTCCTCCGAGAATGATCTGGACGTCAAGATATAATAAGCGGTGTTATTAATTGTTACCTTTTAATTTTGTCCGCCTATTATTTTCTTCTTTTCCCATCATATGTCACCTTTCTTTCACCAAACTCAAGCGGAAGAAGAACCACCCCATTCCCCCAATACCGGGCCATTTCCGTTAATAGAAATAAAGGGGTTTGTTACAAAACCTTTGCCATTATGGGGCGTGCTATTTTGTTTGCCCTCCTGGAGGAAATTTGGTTTATAATAAAGGGAACTATACACAGTGGCAGTTTCCAGCGGGCATTACTGTCAGCTTGTGATACCACGATTTTACTCCGTGTGTAACATCAAACCATCATATACACTCATCAAGCTTATACACTCTTTGAAAGAAGATATTAATACATCTCTTGTTGATAATATTGAAATAACGGATACCAGACCAATATATTTGGTGGTTAGGATAAGCAGAGAAATTGTAAAGGGCTTTATAACGAATAACATTTCCCAAATGTTCATTAGAGTGTAACATAGCCGAAGTGCTCCCGTTCTACTAATTTCCAAACTAAGGTTATAACTTAAGCCTCAGTCAGTCAAGCAATAAAAAAGTAGCGTAAAATAGTCGTAAAGTAAGAAGAGAGCAAGAAACAGTGATTAAATGTAAAGGTATTTCTTGGATTTGACACTTGTTATCTTCGCTTTTTTGATTTAACCCCCCGTTTACACATACAAGTAATTTGTTGTAAGTATTATCATCGAAAATGGTCGAAAACACAAGCAAATTTTAGTAGTGTCTACACGGACAAGTGCAAGTTTATTCCAAAAATGTCGTCGAAGGGAAAAGTCATCGCTACATTAGCTGTTCTTTACGAATTAGAGAAATTAAAAACCGAAGAAAAGGGTATGGGAACGATATAGAGCAATTAATTTAATAATTTGGTCGTTGGTTATCTTTTCCTCCATATTTCTGTTTGAAATATAATAGCGTTACTTCAATTAATAGGAATTCAGTATTGCCATGTATTGAACATCTGCAAAAAAAATCGTTGTTACTATGTTCTTCCTACTAAAACTTATGCATTTCATATTTTTAATAACCATCAACAGATTTTGCGTTGTGGTTTCATATTTTTGTTAACATATGTACACGAAATTAGTTATAATTATAATTTTTTATTTCACCAAATACCAATAAATTGGTACTCTTATTACTAGGTAACACTGTCTTTCATTTTGACATTTCACTTGCTGCAAGGGAGAAATATCTACTTTACTGCCTTCCAAATTTTGATGGCAGTTGAGCTGAAAGTTGATGAAGTGCGATTGTATTAGTGAAAAAGTGTGAGTGTATTCAGTATTTCGAGCTTGCACTTGCATGTGTAAACCATAGATTAATC
The DNA here is from genome assembly GCA_963931995.1 of Phaonia tiefii. Classification (NCBI taxonomy): domain Eukaryota; kingdom Metazoa; phylum Arthropoda; class Insecta; order Diptera; family Muscidae; genus Phaonia; species Phaonia tiefii. The sequence continues at coordinate 213,462,920 of OZ008369.1, forward strand.
TCATACTACAGAGAATATTTGGCTCTTCTGACTTTCCTTCCACACTCTTCTTGGTGCGGTCGGTGTGATAGAGAGATGTTTGATGAAAAGTGACATACACCAGGTGGAATTACAATAACTTCTTGCTTTAATTTTTCATGTCGTTTTGGTAAAAAACTGAAATTAAAATGTGGTTTAAACTTTTTTATTGACTGTTATTGTTAGCATACATTTGTGTTGTATTTAACACAATAACTTTAACACAGAAAACGAAATGCCATAGTTGTTATTTTGTTCGTTGTTTTGAACCATTGCCACTATCTGGTATTAGTAAAGCAATTCTTTTCAACATCGAACGTAAATATCACACCAGGCCAATTGTCATAGATTTTCTGAGAGAACTATTAGGTATTAGTCTATGGTGAAACGGTCGGTAACACAAAATGAATTGTTTGTTATATTTTCTACAAAAACTGATAAATTGAGTAAAGATATCAGAATTTTAATTTTAGAAAAAGAAATAAATTACATATTGTTACGAATTTCCTTATTCGTCCTTTATGCGTTGTTTTATTCCCAATAATAAAACAAGGTTCGTTTTAAATTACTATAATTACAACGGTTTAACTTCCTTTTATTTTACTTATGCAGTACAACAGTTTACTTTATTTATAACACTTTAACAAGTCGTATATTTTACTATCAGAGCAAGCAAAAGCTTTTACTTATTCGCAACACTGCGCCCCACTTAAGCCTGTTCGTCCCGAGCAGGCTCAACCCCCCGTTTTCCATTCAGGGCTAGTCTTTCCAAATGCACGACTTTCATTTTAGCTCTTGGACTTTGGCTTTTTTGGATTCTATAAACCACGTCATTTATTCGTTTGACAACTTTGTAAGGGCCTTCCCAGTGAGTCTGAAGTTTTGCAGATAAACCTTTCTTGCGCCTACATGGAAGCCTTCTGAATTTGCCGCTCGGTCGTATCTGGCGTTCATTTTATTACTGACCATCTTTATTTTGTTGCGCACAAATTCATGTAGATCATTAAGATCCCCCGAATCTTGGTAATTGACATCACTGTTCGCAGGGTCAGATGCTGATTTTGTACCGAATTCCAAATCTCCAGGCAGCTTCAGCTCAGTTCCGAAAATTACTCTAGCGGGTGTTCGCGATGTGGAGTTATGGATGGCTGACCTGTCTGCCAAAAGGAACTTTGGTATGCGTTCATCCCAATCTCTTTGATCTGCGTTGACTACTTTTTGTAGGCATTCTTCAAGAGTTCGGTTGAATCTTTCAACCATTCCGTCAGACTGAGGATGCAATGGTGTTGTTCTTGTTTTCCGAATACCGTATGACTCCCACATTTCTTTGAAGATGGTTGATTCAAAATTCCTACCCTGGTCCGAATGGAGTTCCAAGGGGACACCAAAACGGCATATGCAGTTATCCACAAACACTTTAGTTATAGTCTTCGCTCCCTGATTTGGAACAGGATATACTTCGGGCCATTTACTGAAGTAATCCATAACCACTAAGACGTACTGGTTTCCTGAGCTACTGGCTGGAAATGGACCAGTCAGATCCATAGCTATACGCTCAAAGGATTCACCTGAGTTGTATTGCTGCATATGGCAATGACTTCTTTGCATTGGTCCCTTAGCTGTCATGCATTGGGTGTATTGGGTATCCAATCGGCCACCGCTTGTTGACAGCCAAAACAGAAAAACCGTTGCTTTAGCTTTTCAATGGTCTTGGTTATTCCCAGATGTCCTCCACTCGGGCCATTATGGAATTCTGTCATTATCTCTTTTTCCTTAGAGAAAGGTACCACTATTAACTTTTTGACTATTTTATCATCTTCACTTTCCCATAACCGGTATAGGCAACCATTTTAGGCTGTTCCACTGGGCCCAATATGCTTTCATCAGGGGGCTCTCTGAGGCGGTGTCATTGCGTGTTGGTCTTTTACCTTCTTCTTTTGCACAAATGATTTTTGCCAGTGTAGGGTCGCTTCTTTGTGCTGTTGACCAGTCTTCGTTGGATTCCAGTCGAAGCAGACGAACGTAAATTATGGTTTCTTTCACCTCGGCTTTTGAGCAGTGTTTGCATTCCAGCTTGCATGGACGACGTGACAGGGCATCTGCATTACCGTGTTTCCTCCTTTTATATGCTCAATGCTGAAGTCATAGCTCTGCAGTCTTTCAATCCAACGAGCAAGTTGGCCTTCGGGGTTCTTAAATTGCAGTAGCCACCTTAGCGCCGCATGATCGGTTCTTAACTGAAAAGGCTGGCCGTACAGATACTTGTGGTAGTGTTTGACACACTCTATGACCGCCAGTAGCGCTCGTCTCGTAACACAGTAATTTTTCTCTGGCTTTGAGAGTAGTCGACTGTAGTACCCAATAATGCCACCTATTCCGTAACGACTCGCGTCAGTATCCAATACGAAGTTCTCTCCAGCAACAGGATGTGCAAGCAAAGGAGCCGTGCATAAATATTGCTTCAGTTGCTGGAATGACTCTTCTTGTTTTTCGCTCCAATAGTACGGCCGATTTTTCATTGTCAACTCGTGAAGACTTGCAGCCACTGTGGCGAAACCCGACACAAACCGTCTGTAGTACGTGCAGAGTCCTAGAAAACTGCGTAATTCATGGAGATTCTGCGGTCGGGGCCAATCCTTCACTGTCAGAATTTTGTCTTCATTGGTGGAAATGCCATCTGCTGTCACTCGATGTCCCAAGTATTTTATTTCTTTCTGGAACAGAAAACACTTCTTCGGGCAGATTTTCAACCCAGTCTCGGTTATACCTGGAAAGACTTCTTTAAGATTGTTCAGGTGTTCATAGAATATTTTCCCCATGACAATGATGTCATCTAGGTTCACCAACCATGTTCGCCAATGAAGTCCTTTCAACACGCACTCCATTAATCGCTCGAAGGTGGCTGGAAGGTCCCCTACGCTGAATGCAGTATTCTCCTTGTCTTTCTCGCTGATTTCTACTTGCCAATAACCACTTTGCAAGTCCAGCGTGGATATCCATTTTGTTCATGACAACGTATCCAATGTGTCATCAATTCTTGATAGTGGGTAACTGTCCTTTTTGGTGACGTCGTTCAGCTTTCTATAATCCACACAAAATCGAGTACTTCCATCTTTCTTCTTAACTAGTACCACCGGCGAGCTCCATGGACTTGAAGAGGGTTCGATTACACCCTCCTTCTGCATTTCAGCTACAAGTTTCTTCACCTCACCTCTTCTGGCAAGTGGAAGACTTCTGGGCGCCTGTTTTATTGGACTCGCTTCCCATGTGTTGATGTCATGCTTTACCTTGGCATTGTTTTTGCAGGGCGAAGGCAGACGCATGCTTCCACAGTAATTGCTTTGCTTTGTTCCTATCAGATGGCTTTAGTTCCCGCACCCACTCACTGAGATGCGACTCAAGTTCTTTCTGTTCCTTTTCTGATAGTTTGATGCAGTCAGAATTAACTTCACAGTTGATGACCGCCTCGGCTGGTGTACATTCTGCAATTTCTGTGCGGTCGCCGATAACCTCCTCGTTGTTGGACAAATTTAGAACTCGTACAGGCAAGTATCCCTCATTATTAGTTTTTACTAGAGCTTTAGCAGTGATGATGATATCGTTTTTTTATACTTGCCCTTTCAACTACCCACAAACCGCCAATCTCACAATCTCCCTCCATTCGGGCTCATACTATGGTTTCTGAGTTTGGTGGCAATTTTACATCTTTGTGAGCGATCAGCTTTTTAATCTGTGTCGTATCCCACATTGAGTGGAATTTCCACATTAGCCCACGTCAAAACTTGCTGTCCCATATCTAACTTCATCTACAATGTCGGCGACAATAAACACGTGTTCGACGCTAATGTTGGCAATGGATAACTTCAATTTAACTTTACCATGTACAGTTGCTGGTTCAACCGTTACTGTGCGGAGTCTTACACCATTTAACTCTGATGATAGATTGTGACGCGCCTGTGTCCATACTCAATATGCGCTTCCGACCACCGATAGCTCCGTAGGGCTAGCTCGTTTTAGTTTAACGGAGATTAATCTTGTATAGTCAAATTTGCCCGTTTATTGCCACGTTGGGGTGAGCTCGATCTGGATCGTTTTCGTGGCTCTCTGCAGTTTCGTGCAATATGACCAGGTTTGTCGCAAATGTAGCACTTTGGTCTGGGCTTACTTGCGCCTGATAACGCCTTGCTGAGGGTTTGGGTCATTTCCTTAATATCGTTTATGGCACCCTTCAAATCTCCTGCCTTCGACTCCATTTCAATTTTTCTAACTCTTTGTATTTGAGGCCTGGACACAAATTTCCTAGTCTCCTGTGCCAATGCGAACGAAACGGTTTCGGCGAATGTAGCTTTTTGTGTGGCACAAGTCACGTATTTTATATCAGGATCACGGATGCCGTTGACGAATGCTTCAATCTTAAATTGATCCAAAAATGGGTGGGGCTCACCAGGATAAGTCATCAACACCAAACGTTCCACCTCGGTTGCGAAGTCCTGAAGTGCTTCATTATGCTTTTGCACTCGGCCTCTGAATTCCATGCGATATAAATCCTTCTTGTGATCGCCACCATACTTGCGTTGTATCACAGCCAGTATATCCTCGTAGTTGTTTCTGGCACTGACGGGAATGTTCTGAAGGACTTCTGCTGCGCTGCCTTTCAGTGCTAAAATTAGCTCTACTGCTTTGTCGTTGCTGTTCCACAAGTTTTAATTGCGACCATTTCGAATTGGAATTTAAAAACGTCAAATGGTGTAGAGCCATCCAAACTGAGAGCTTTCAATCTACTAGAGGCCACGGTTGCCGCAGGGGTAATTTTTTAATTACCAGAATTTTTCAAAAAGTTACCAAAAAATACCAAATTTTAAAATTTTTTTATTTAGAACATTAAATGTTTATTTAAAATAATTATTACAGAAAGTCATATTACATATGTACATCAATATAAAGATTAAAAAAAACAAAAACTAAACATAAACTATGGTATAAAAACCATAATCTTAATTGTTTTGCATTTTATTGCCTTTCAATTTCAATGCAAAATTATTTAGTGCACAAGTATCCTAACAGTTTTATAATCAGACCAATCAAAGCACATAGAGTCCATTAGTGCGAAAGAGACGAATATATTTGATTATTTAGTGCGAGCGACGACAAGCGCGTATTTTGGTTAGGCCCATAACCATTCAATTCTCCCAAATAGTGTTGCCACTGCTTCATGTTTTCTTTTGTTTGTAAGCAACATTTTAGATCACATTTCATCAAATTTTCTAATAGAAGTCTGAAATCAACTGTTTTTCTTATACTAATTTTTTCATTTCAAAAGGTTACAAAAATGAATAAAATATTACCATGTTACCAAGCAGTTTAAATGTTACCAATTTTGGTTGGATATTACCAACCGTGGCAACCGTGCTAGAGGCTTCAGAAATTACTCGCACTGGCCCCTCTTGTAACTAAGTTCATTCATTTTCCTTTGCAATTCGCTTACATAATTTGTTAGTTCCCGTTCGACTTCCTCGAACTTATGTTCAACTTCTTCAATCTTCTGCCCCATTTCCTCGAACTTATGCTCAACCTTTTCGAATTGATCGTTCACTTGAATCTCCATATTGCTCACAACTTCGGAGATTTCCTGCAGTTTCTCATTTGTGGCATTTGATGTTTCCTGAATAATTCTAGAATTCTCGCTTAATTTATCGTTCATAATTCTAGAATTCTCACCAAATTTCTCTATCATAATTCTAGAATTTTCACAAACTTTCTCATTCATAATTCTAGAATTTTTACCAAATTTCTCATTCATAATTCTAGAATTCTCGTCCATACTTCTAGAATTATCGTCCAGCTTCATGTTAATAATTCTAGAGTTTTCGTTAAATTTTTTCATCATGGCTGCAAACATTGTCGAAACATCCATATTACCAGTTGCTTCCTTTGCAGAGACCTCCATTTCTTCTTTGCACTCAAACTGGTATTTGTCAATGTCAATGATTCGGTGCTTGAATTCTTCTCTTAATCGCCTCTGCAGTTCTTACCTTATTACCAGCTGTCAGTTGATCCAATTTACTCAACTCCTTTTTTAGTTGTTAAACTTTGAGTTCTTCAAACTTCATCGTTGTCCTTAATTCGTAATTTCACTTCTTACACCAATGTTACGAATTTCCTTATTCGTCCTTTTTGCGTTGCTTTATTCCCAATAATAAAACAAGGTTCGTTTTAAATTACGATAATTACAGCGGTTTAACTTCCTTTTATTTTACTTATGTAAGTATATAGTAAAACAGTTTACTTTATTTATAAAACTTTAAAAAGTTTTATATTTTACTATCAATTCGCGTTGCTTACTTTACGGGGTTTAATCACAAACTGAACTCTCCATTCCAAAGACCTCCGCTAGAACCTTCTAGTCGTTGTTGTTGCTTATCTTTGTCGAATCATCTCGAATGGTGGAGAATTATCTTAACTGAGGCGAATTCATGCTTCTGGTTTAGCGAACTGGTATGTTGTAACAATGCATACTTTCAGGCGCAACACTAACCGCCCTGTTATTTACATAATGTTAGTAGGGTCATCACAAGTTGGCAACTCTGTCGGTGTAAACGTCAAACATTACAAAGTTCTTGCGGTCACTTTGAAAAACAATAATTTAAAATATTAAACATTATTTGTACTTGTGTAATACAAGTGCTTTCCTTTCAATAAGTGGTGAACTTTTGATAACTTATGAAGAATGGCCGGTACAAGAAGCCGCAGTGCTAAATCGAAGAAAATTGTTTGCGCCCAATGCAAACTAGAGATAAATGAAAAAGAAGAAGATCCGATTGAGTGCGAAAGGAAATTCCATGTAATTTGTACCATGTTGGATAAACGTCAATACGATTACATAGTTAAGCATAATGATGAAGAATATGCTTGTCATCTGTGTGCGGAAAAGAGTACGGAAAACAGTGGTACCATTAAAAGCGAACTAAGTGTAATCAAAACAGAACTGAAAAAACTAGATCAACTCTCTACTTTGCAAGAGACAATGAATTTTATATCAAAGCAGTACGATGATATTTTGAGAGGTGTAGAAGAGACATGGGACTGTCCGTGGAGGTGAAAAGTTTCTGATTGCCATTCACTTAGGAGTGGCCAGAAATGATTCCTTCATTGGGCAGTCCAAGCAGCTCACTACTTCCACGCAGTATGTCCTGGGCAATGGCTTTTCGGAAACCTCCGTTAGCTAGCTAGAGTGAGAAGGCGAAACAAATGAGCATCAAATCAGGTTTAGTAGGTGACTGATGTCACTGAAGCTCATCAAACAATCGGGCATATTCTTTTGTCCTTAGAAGGCGGATGAGCCAAACATACGGGCCAACGGCGGATAGAAACTAAAAGAAGAAAATCCAGATTCAACATATCGCATCTTGGTCAGCGTCTGATCCATAATGGGCGGCTGCAATCAAATATCCTAGCAGTAGGTAAAATGCAAAAACCCGGTGGACTGGGTGTGCCTCCCTCCACCGTTCATAATGGCAGTGAAAATACAAAAACGAAACAGAAAACATAAACAACCCCTATTTGTTGACGACCCCCGCAAACGTTATAAGGACCACGATTTACGGACATGCACTTGGAATGTAAGAACTCTATATAGATCCGGTGCAAGTATCCAACTGACAGATGTCCTCGAAAGTTATAAGGCTGACATTACCGCTATCCAGGAAATGCGATGGACAGGACATGGCTGCACAAGGAAAAGAAACTGCGATATATACTACAGTTGCCATGACAAAAAACATGAATTTTGTTGCGGATTTGTAGTTGTCAAAAGACTGCGACATCTAGTCTCTAGGTGCAATCCTGTGAGTGAACGAATAGCCACAATCCGCATAAAAGCGAAATATTTTTATATTTCCCTAATTTGTGTGCATGCCCCGACTGAAGAGAAAGATGATGATGCCAAAGATATATTCTATGAGCTCCTAGAGGAAATGTATGACCGCTGCCCTAGCCATGACATTAAGATTGTACTAGGAGATTTTAATTCCAAAGTAGGAAGGGAGAATGCGTTTAATCCAAGTATTGGCAATTTCAGTCTACATGCTAACAGTTCCGACAACGGTATGAGACTGATTGATTTTGCCGCGGCAAAAAACATGCTCATTAGTGGTACAAGATTCCAGCATAAAGACATCCACAAGGCTACTTGGGTATCCCCTGATCTAAGAACTAAGAACCAAATTGATCACGTGGTAATTCATGGAAGGCACTCATCCAGTGTAATGGACGTACGAGTGATCAGAGGAGCTAACATCGATTCTGATCACTACCTGGTAGCAGCAAAGGTTCGCACAAGATTAAGTAGAGCGAAAATCGTACGAAACCAGACGCAGAGGAAGCTGGACATCGGAAAGCTGCAATTACCAGAGGTAGCCACAGCCTACTCAAGCAAGCTCTCGCAACTTTTGGCACAGAACCCACCCCTCCCTATGACGATCCTGATGCGCAGTGGAAACCCATTTCCGACTCTATAAAAACTGCCGCAACAACCGTACTTGGTTTCGAAAAAACGCTTCGTAATAAACCGTGGTACGATGAAGAGTGTCGCATAGCAAATGACGAAAAGGACGCTGCACGTATGGTAATGCTTCAGTCAATTCCAACGCGAGCTGCAACTGAGCGGTATAGGGAGAAGAGAAAGGAGGTAAACCGTCTCTTTAGGCGTAAGAAACGGCAGTGGAGAAAGCGCGAGAGTGAGTAAATTGAGACATACAGAAGGAAGAACAAAGCCCGAAAATTCTACCAAAAAGTTAAAAACGGAACTAATGGACATGGTTCAGGGCCCCCCTTCTGTAAAGACAAGGACGGAAATCTCGTCGCAGATGTGCAGAGCATGTTGAGAATATGGAGAGAGCATTTCTCCGCGCTATTAGTACCTGAAATATCCAATGACGATGGGACAATCGATCACAATATGGACGACGACGTCGATTGCCCCCCTCCTAACCAAGACGAGGTCAGAACAGCTATTGGCCGGCTTAAGAACAACAAAGCCGCAGGAGGCGATGGATTATCGGCGGAGCTGTTAAGGCTGGCGGCGATGAGCTGACAAGGTGCATGCATCAGCTCATTAGCAAAATTTGGTTAGATGAATGCATGCCCGGCGATTGGAGTCTCAGTGTATTATGTCCCATATTTAAAAAAGGTGACCCGAGTATCTGTGCCAACTACCGTGGAATAAGCCTTTTATCCATAGCATATAAGGTTCTATCAAGTATAATGTGCGAAAGACTAAAACCAATTATCGCTGACCTGATTGGACCATACCAGTGTGGCTTTAGGCCTGGAAAATTGACAACTGACCAGATTTTCACGCTACGCCAAATCCTGGAGAAGACACACGAAAAACAAATCGACACCTATCATCTATTTATCGATTATAAAGCGGCCTTCGATAGTCCGATACGGGAGAAACTCTATGAAGCAATGTCTGAGCTTGGTATTCCTGCAAAACTCATACGCCTTTGCAGGATGACCTTGACGAACACGAAATCCGCAGTGAAAGTTGGTAAGGATCTTACCGAACCTTTCGAAACTAAGCGAGGCCTTAGGCAAGGCGACACCCTATCGTGCGATCTCTTTAACATCTTAATGGAGATCATTATGAGAAAAGCTGCAGTCAACATGAATAAAACCATCAGCAGCAAAAGTCACATGCTGCTCGCGTATGCTGATGATATAGATATCATTGGGCGCACAATTAGAGTTACTACGGTTTTTTCGAGAATTGAGAAGGAGTCAGCAAAAGTGGGTCTGACGGTAAATGAGGACAAGACAAAATTAATGGTTTCAACGAACAGGGCCTCCACGCGATTAGACCAAAGCGTGAACGTTGATAACCGTTATAACTTCGAGGTAGTGGACGAATTTATATACCTCGGATCTGCCGTGAACAAAAACAACAACGTCAGCCTTGAGATCAAGCGGAGATTTGTGCTTGCGAATAGATGTTATTTTGGGCTAAGCAAGCACTTTAGAGATAAAGCCCTCTCTCGAGTAACAAAAGTCCAGCTGTACCAGACTCTCATTCAACCTGTCTTGGTTTATGGCGCAGAATACTGGGTCCTATCGCAAGCAGACGAAACATCTGTAGGAGTTTTCGAGAGAAAAATACTCCGAAAAATGTATGGCCCTATAGTGCACAACGGCGAGTATCGGCGACGCATGAATCATGAGCTGTATGAGCTTTATCCTGACATTGACATAGTTAAGCGGATCAAGATAACGCGATTGCGCTGGCTAGGCCATGTCAGTAGAATGGATGAAGATGAACCAGCGCGAAGGGTTTCAGAAACCGAACTCGAAGGAAGACGAAAAATAGGAAGACCGAGACTCCGCTGGAGGGATCAGGTTGACGAATCCCTGCGTACACTTGGTATTGCCAACTGGAGAGATAAAGCAAAAGATCGAACTGGTTGGCGAAATATGCTATCTTCGTTTTGTTAGGTCATTGACCCCCCGGGGTTGTCCGAGACCGGATAAGTAAGTAAGTAAGTAGAAGAGAACAGAAAGAAATTGGAAACAATACAAAAAGAAAACAAAACATTGAAAGTGGAAATAACAACATTGAAATATTCAATAAAATATTTAAACGATGAGCGCGTAAGAAACGACTGTTTAATCACTGGATTAACAACATTGCATTCCAGCTTGCATGGACGACGTGACAGGGCATCTGCATTACCGTGTTTTCCTCCTTTTCTATGCTCAATGCTGAAGTCATAGCTCTGCAGTCTTTCAATCCAACGAGCAAGTTGGCCTTCGGGGTTCTTAAATTGCAGTAGCCACCTTAGCTGGAATGACTCTTCTTGTTTTTCGCTCCAACAGTACGGCCGATTTTTCATTGTCAACTCGTGAAGACTTGCAGCCACTGTGGCGAAACCCGACACAAACCGTCTGTAGTACGTGCAGAGTCCTAGAAAACTGCGTAATTCATGGAGATTCTGCGGTTGGGGCCAATCCTTCACTGTCAGAATTTTGTCTTCATTGGTGGAAATGCCATCTGCTGTCACTCGATGTCCCAAGTATTTTATTTCTTTCTGGAACAGAAAACACTTCTTCGGGCAGATTTTCAGTCTCGGTTATACCTGGAAAGACTTCTTTAAGATTGTTCAGGTGTTCATAGAATGTTTACCCCATGACAATGATGTCGTCTAGGTTCACCAACCATGTTCGCCAATGAACTCCTTTCAAAACGCACTCCATTAATCGCTCGAAGGTGGCTGGAAGCTCCCCTACGCTGAATGCAGTATTCTCCTTGTCTTTCTCGCTGATTTCTACTTGCCAATAACCACTTTGCAAGTCCAGCGTGGATATCCATTTTGTTCATGACAACGTATCCAATGTGTCATCAATTCTTGGTAGTGGGTAACTGTCCTTTTTGGTGACGTCGTTCAGCTTTCTATAATCCACACAAAATCGAGTACTTCCATCTTTCTTCTTAACTAGTACCACCGGCGAGCTCCATGGACTTGAAGAGGGTTCGATTACACCCTCCTTCTGCATTTCAGCTACAAGTTTCTTCACCTCACCTCTTCTGGCAAGTGGAAGACTTCTGGGCGCCTGTTTTATTGGACTCGCTTCCCATGTGTTGATGTCATGCTTTACCTTGGCATTGTTTTTGCAGGGCGAAGGCAGACGCATGCTTCCACAGTAATTGCTTTGCTTTGTTCCTATCAGATGGCTTTAGGTCCCGCACCCACTCACTGAGATGCGACTCAAGTTCTTTCTGTTCCTTTTCTGATAGTTTGATGCAGTCAGAATTAACTTCACAGTTGATGACCGCCTCGGCTGGTGTACATTCTGCAATTTCTGTGCGGTCGCCGATAACCTCCTCGTTGTTGGACAAATTTAGAACTCGTACAGGCAAGTATCCCTCATTATTAGTTTTTACTAGAGCTTTAGCAGTGATGATGTTATCGTTTTTTTATACTTGCCGTTTCAACTACCCACAAACCGCCAATCTCACAATCTCCCTCCATTCGGGCCCATACTATGGTTTCTGAGTTTGGTGGCAATTTTACATCTTTGTGAGCGATCAGCCTTTTAATCTGTGTCGTATCCCACATTGAGTGGAATTTCCACATTAGCCCACGTCAAAACTTGCTGCCCCATATCTAACTTCATCTACAATGTCGGCGACAATAAACACGTGTTCGACGCTAATGTTGGCAATGGATAACTTCAATTTAACTTTACCATGTACAGTTGCTGGTTCAACCGTTACTGTGCGGAGTCTTACACCATGTAACGATTCCATTGGTCCATTTATCAAATCAGATCTGATGATAGATTGTGACGCGCCTGTGTCCATAGTCAATATGCGCTTCCGACCACCGATAGCTCCGTAGACAGTGAGGTTGTTGTTTTTCTGTTGTATTATTGAGATGGAGATCGTGGGGCCCTCGGTTGTGGGAGCCAGTCCATGCCCGTCTGGGCTAGCTCGTTTTAGTTTAACGAAGATTAATTTTGTATAGTCAAATTTGCCCGTTTATTGCCACGTTGGGGTGAGCTCGATCTGGATCGTTTTCGTGGCTCTCTGCAGTTTCGTGCAATATGACCAGGTTTGTCGCAAATGTAGCACTTTGGTCTGGGCTTACTTGCGCCTGATAACGCCTTGCTGAGGGTTTGGGTTATTTCCTTAATATCGTTTATGGCACCCTTCAAATCTCCTGCCTTCGACTCCATTTCAATTTTTCTAACTCTTTGTATTTGAGGCCTGGACACAAATTTCCTAGTCTCCTGTGCCAATGCGAACGAAACGGTTTCGGCGAATGTAGCTTTTTGTGTGGCACAAGTCATGTATTTTATATCAGGATCACGGATGCCGTTGACGAATGCTTCAATCTTAAATTGATCCAAAAATGGGTGGGGCTCACCAGGATAAGTCATCAACACCAAACGTTCCACCTCGGTTGCGAAGTCCTGAAGTGCTTCATTATGCTTTTGCACTCGGCCTCTGAATTCCATGCGATATAAATCCTTCTTGTGATCGCCACCATACTTGCGTTGTATCACAGCCAGTATATCCTCGTAGTTGTTTCTGTCACTGACGGGAATGTTCTGAAGGACTTCTGCTGCGCTGCCTTTCAGTGCTAAAATTAGCTCTACCGCTTTGTCGTTGCTGTTCCACAAGTTTTAATTGCGACCATTTCGAATTGGAATTTAAAAACGTCAAATGGTGTAGAGCCATCGAAACTGAGAGCTTTCAATCTACTAGAGGCCACGGTTGCCGCAGGGGTAATTTTTTAACTACCAGAATTTTTCAAAAAGTTACCAAAAAATACCAAATTTTAAAATTTTTTTATTTAGAACATTAAATGTTTATTTAAAATAATTATTACAGAAAGTCATATTACATATGTACATCAGTATAAAGATTAAAAAAACAAAAACTAAACATAAACTATGGTATAAAAACCATAATCTTAATTGTTTTGCATTTTATTGCCTTTCAATTTCAATGCAAAATTATTTAGTGCACAAGTATCCTAACAGTTTTATAATCAGACCAATCAAAGCACATAGAGTCCATTAGTGCGAAAGAGACGAATATATTTGATTATTTAGTGCGAGCGACGACATGCGCGTATTTTGGTTAGGCCCATAACCATTCAATTCTCACAAATAGTGTTGCCACTGCTTCATGTTTTCTATTGTTTGTAAACAACATTTTAGATCACATTTCATCAAATTTTCTAATAGAAGTCTGAAATCAACTGTTTTTCTTATACTAATTTTTTCATTTCAAAAGGTTACCAAAATGAATAAAATATTACCATGTTACCAAGCAGTTTAAATGTTACCAATTTTGGTTGGATATTACCAACCGTGGCAACCGTGCTAGAGGCTTCAGAAATTACTCGCACTGGCCCCTCTTGTAACTAAGTTCATTCATTTTCCTTTGCAATTCGCTTACATAATTTGTTAGTTCCCGTTCGACTTCCTCGAACTTATGTTCAACTTCTTCAATCTTCTGCCCCATTTCCTCGAACTTATGCTCAACCTTTTCGAATTGATCGTTCACTTGAATCTCCATATTGCTCACAACTTCGGAGATTTCCTGCAGTTTCTCATTTGTGGCATTTGATGTTTCCTGAATAATTCTAGAATTCTCGCTTAATTTATCGTTCATAATTCTAGAATTCTCACCAAATTTCTCTATCATAATTCTAGAATTTTCACCAACTTTCTCATTCATAATTCTAGAATTTTTACCAAATTTCTCATTCATAATTCTAGAATTCTCGTCCATACTTCTAGAATTATCGTCCAGCTTCATGTTAATAATTCTAGAGTTTTCGTTAAATTTTTTCATCATGGCTGCAAACATTGTCGAAACATCCATATTACCAGTTGCTTCCTTTGCAGAGACCTCCATTTCTTCTTTGCACTCAAACTGGTATTTGTCAATGTCAATGATTCGGCGCTTGAATTCTTCTATTAATCGCCTCTGCAGTTCTTACCTTATTACCAGCTGTCAGTTGATCCAATTTACTCAACTCCTTTTTTAGTTGTTAAACTTTGAGTTCTTCAAACTTCATCGTTGTCCTTAATTCGTAATTTCACTTCTTACACCAATGTTACGAATTTCCTTATTCGTCCTTTTTGCGTTGCTTTATTCCCAATAATAAAACAAGGTTCGTTTTAAATTACGATAATTACAGCGGTTTAACTTCCTTTTATTTTACTTATGTAAGTATATAGTAAAACAGTTTACTTTATTTATAAAACTTTAACAAGTTTTATATTTTACTATCAATTCGCGTTGCTTACTTTACGGGGTTTAATCACAAACTGAACTCTCCATTCCAAAGACCTCCGCTAGAACCTTCTAGTCGTTGTTGTTGCTTATCTTTGTCGAATCATCTCGAATGGTGGAGAATTATCTTAACTGAGGCGAATTCATGCTTCTGGTTTAGCGAACTGGTATGTTGTAACAATGCATACTTTCAGGCGCAACACTAACCGCCCTGTTATTTACATAATGCTAGTAGGGTCATCACAAGTTGGCAACTCTGTCGGTGTAAACGTCAAACATTACAAAGTTCTTGCGGTCACTTTGAAAAACAATAATTTAAAATATTAAACATTATTTGTACTTGTGTAATACATGTGCTTTCCTTTCAATAAGTGGTGAACTTTTGATAACTTATGAAGAATGGCCGGTACAAGAAGCCGCAGTGCTAAATCGAAGAAAATTGTGTGCGCCCAATGCAAACTAGAGATAAATGAAAAAGAAGAAGATCCGATTGAGTGCGAAAGGAAATTCCATGTAATTTGTACCATGTTGGATAAACGTCAATACGATTACATAGTTAAGCATAATGATGAAGAATATGCTTGTCATCTGTGTGCGGAAAAGAGTACGGAAAACAGTGGTACCATTAAAAGCGAACTAAGTGTAATCAAAACAGAACTGAAAAAACTAGATCAACTCTCTACTTTGCAAGAGACAATGAATTTTATATCAAAGCAGTACGATGATATTTTGAGAGGTGTAGAAGAGACATGGGACTGTCCGTGGAGGTGAAAAGTTTCTGATTGCCATTCACTTAGGAGTGGCCAGAAATGATTCCTTCATTGGGCAGTCCAAGCAGCTCACTACTTCCACGCAGTATGTCCTGGGCAATGGCTTTTCGGAAACCTCCGTTAGCTAGCTAGAGTGAGAAGGCGAAACAAATGAGCATCAAATCAGGTTTAGTAGGTGACTGATGTCACTGAAGCTCATCAAACAATCGGGCATATTCTTTTGTCCTTAGAAGGCGGATGAGCCAAACATACGGGCCAACGGCGGATAGAAACTAAAAGAAGAAAATCCAGATTCAACATATCGCATCTTGGTCAGCGTCTGATCCATAATGGGCGGCTGCAATCAAATATCCTGGCAGTAGGTAAAATGCAAAAACCCGGTGGACTGGGTGTGCCTCCCTCCACCGTTCATAATGGCAGTGAAAATACAAAAACGAAACAGAAAACATAAACAACCCCTATTTGTTGACGACCCCCGCAAACGTTATAAGGACCACGATTTACGGACATGCACTTGGAATGTAAGAACTCTATAGATCCGGTGCAAGTATCCAACTGACAGATGTCCTCGAAAGTTATAAGGCTGACATTTCCGCTATCCAGGAAATGCGATGGACAGGACATGGCTGCACAAGGAAAAGAAACTGCGATATATACTACAGTTGCCATGACAAAAAACATGAATTTTGTTGCGGATTTGTAGTTGTCAAAAGACTGCGACATCTAGTCTCTAGGTGCAATCCTGTGAGTGAACGAATAGCCACAATCCGCATAAAAGCGAAATATTTTTATATTTCCCTAATTTGTGTGCATGCCCCGACTGAAGAGAAAGATGATGATGCCAAAGATATATTCTATGAGCTCCTAGAGGAAATGTATGACCGCTGCCCTAGCCATGACATTAAGATTGTACTAGGAGATTTTAATTCCAAAGTAGGAAGGGAGAATGCGTTTAATCCAAGTATTGGCAATTTCAGTCTACATGCTAACAGTTCCGACAACGGTATGAGACTGATTGATTTTGCCGCGGCAAAAAACATGCTCATTAGTGGTACAAGATTCCAGCATAAAGACATCCACAAGGCTACTTGGGTATCCCCTGATCTAAGAACTAAGAACCAAATTGATCACGTGGTAATTCATGGAAGGCACTCATCCAGTGTAATGGACGTACGAGTGATCAGAGGAGCTAACATCGATTCTGATCACTACCTGGTAGCAGAAAAGGTTCGCACAAGATTAAGTAGAGCGAAAATCGTACGAAACCAGACGCAGAGGAAGCTGGACATCGGAAAGCTGCAATTACCAGAGGTAGCCACAGCCTACTCAAGCAAGCTCTCGCAACTTTTGGCACAGAACCCACCCCCTCCCTATGACGATCCTGATGCGCAGTGGAAACCCATTTCCGACTCTATAAAAACTGCCGCAACAACCGTACTTGGTTTCGAAAAAACGCTTCGTAATAAACCGTGGTACGATGAAGAGTGTCGCATAGCAAATGACGAAAAGGACGCTGCACGTATGGTAATGCTTCAGTCAATTCCAACGCGAGCTGCAACTGAGCGGTATAGGGAGAAGAGAAAGGAGGTAAACCGTCTCTTTAGGCGTAAGAAACGGCAGTGGAGAAAGCGCGAGAGTGAGTAAATTGAGACATACAGAAGGAAGAACAAAGCCCGAAAATTCTACCAAAAAGTTAAAAACGGAACTAATGGACATGGTTCAGGGCCCCCCTTCTGTAAAGACAAGGACGGAAATCTCGTCGCAGATGTGCAGAGCATGTTGAGAATATGGAGAGAGCATTTCTCCGCGCTATTAGTACCTGAAATATCCAATGACGATGGGACAATCGATCACAATATGGACGACGACGTCGATTGCCCCCCTCCTAACCAAGACGAGGTCAGAACAGCTATTGGCCGGCTTAAGAACAACAAAGCCGCAGGAGGCGATGGATTATCGGCGGAGCTGTTAAGGCTGGCGGCGATGAGCTGACAAGGTGCATGCATCAGCTCATTAGCAAAATTTGGTTAGATGAATGCATGCCCGGCGATTGGAGTCTCAGTGTATTATGTCCCATATTTAAAAAAGGTGACCCGAGTATCTGTGCCAACTTCCGTGGAATGAGCCTTTTATCCATAGCATATAAGGTTCTATCAAGTATAATGTGCGAAAGACTAAAACCAATTATCGCTGACCTGATTGGACCATACCAGTGTAGCTTTAGGCCTGGAAAATTGACAACTGACCAGATTTTCACGCTACGCCAAATCCTGGAGAAGACACACGAAAAACAAATCGACACCTATCATCTATTTATCGATTATAAAGCGGCCTTCGATAGTCCGATACGGGAGAAACTCTATGAAGCAATGTCTGAGCTTGGTATTCCTGCAAAACTCATACGCCTTTGCAGGATGACCTTGGCGAACACGAAATCCGCAGTGAAAGTTGGTAAGGATCTTACCGAACCTTTCGAAACTAAGCGAGGCCTTAGGCAAGGCGACACCCTATCGTGCGATCTCTTTAACATCTTAATGGAGATCATTATGAGAAAAGCTGCAGTCAACATGAATAAAACCATCAGCAGCAAAAGTCACATGCTGCTCGCGTATGCTGATGATATAGATATCATTGGGCGCACAATTAGAGTTACTGCGGTTTTTTCGAGAATTGAGAAGGAGTCAGCAAAAGTGGGTCTGACGGTAAATGAGGACAAGACAAAATTAATGGTTTCAACGAACAGGGCCTCCACGCGATTAGACCAAAGCGTGAACGTTGATAACCGTTATAACTTCGAGGTAGTGGACCAATTTATATACCTCGGATCTGCCGTGAACAAAAACAACAACGTCAGCCTTGAGATCAAGCGGAGATTTGTGCTTGCGAATAGATGTTATTTTGGGCTAAGCAAGCACTTTAGAGATAAAGCCCTCTCTCGAGTAACAAAAGTCCAGCTGTACCAGACTCTCATTCAACCTGTCTTGGTTTATGGCGCAGAATACTGGGTCCTATCGCAAGCAGACGAAACATCTGTAGGAGTTTTCGAGAGAAAAATACTCCGAAAAATGTATGGCCCTATAGTGCACAACGGCGAGTATCGGCGACGCATGAATCATGAGCTGTATGAGCTTTATCCTGACATTGACATAGTTAAGCGGATCAAGATAACGCGATTGCGCTGGCTAGGCCATGTCAGTAGAATGGATGAAGATGAACCAGCGCGAAGGGTTTCAGAAACCGAACTCGAAGGAAGACGAAAAATAGGAAGACCGAGACTCCGCTGGAGGGATCAGGTTGACGAATCCCTGCGTACACTTGGTATTGCCAACTGGAGAGATAAAGCAAAAGATCGAACTGGTTGGCGAAATATGCTATCTTCGTTTTGTTAGGTCATTGACCCCCCGGGGTTGTCCGAGACCGGATAAGTAAGTAAGTAAGTAGAAGAGAACAGAAAGAAATTGGAAACAATACAAAAAGAAAACAAAACATTGAAAGTGGAAATAACAACATTGAAATATTCAATAAAATATTTAAACGATGAGCGCGTAAGAAACGACTGTTTAATCACTGGATTAACAACATTGCATTCCAGCTTGCATGGACGACGTGACAGGGCATCTGCATTACCGTGTTTTCCTCCTTTTCTATGCTCAATGCTGAAGTCATAGCTCTGCAGTCTTTCAATCCAACGAGCAAGTTGGCCTTCGGGGTTCTTAAATTGCAGTAGCCACCTTAGCTGGAATGACTCTTCTTGTTTTTCGCTCCAACAGTACGGCCGATTTTTCATTGTCAACTCGTGAAGACTTGCAGCCACTGTGGCGATACCCGACACAAACCGTCTGTAGTACGTGCAGAGTCCTAGAAAACTGCGTAATTCATGGAGATTCTGCGGTCGGGGCCAATCCTTCACTGTCAGAATTTTGTCTTCATTGGTGGAAATGCCATCTGCTGTCACTCGATGTCCCAAGTATTTTATTTCTTTCTGGAACAGAAAACACTTCTTCGGGCAGATTTTCAACCCAGTCTCGGTTATACCTGGAAAGACTTCTTTAAGATTGTTCAGGTGTTCATAGAATGTTTACCCCATGACAATGATGTCGTCTAGGTTCACCAACCATGTTCGCCAATGAAGTCCTTTCAACACGCACTCCATTAATCGCTCGAAGGTGGCTGGAAGGTCCCCTACGCTGAATGCAGTATTCTCCTTGTCTTTCTCGCTGATTTCTACTTGCCAATAACCACTTTGCAAGTCCAGCGTGGATATCCATTTTGTTCATGACAACGTATCCAATGTGTCATCAATTCTTGGTAGTGGGTAACTGTCCTTTTTGGTGACGTCGTTCAGCTTTCTATAATCCACACAAAATCGAGTACTTCCATCTTTCTTCTTAACTAGTACCACCGGCGAGCTCCATGGACTTGAAGAGGGTTCGATTACACCCTCCTTCTGCATTTCAGCTACAAGTTTCTTCACCTCACCTCTTCTGGCAAGTGGAAGACTTCTGGGCGCCTGTTTTATTGGACTCGCTTCCCATGTGTTGATGTCATGCTTTACCTTGGCATTGTTTTTGCAGGGCGAAGGCAGACGCATGCTTCCACAGTAATTGCTTTGCTTTGTTCCTATCAGATGGCTTTAGGTCCCGCACCTACTCACTGAGATGCGACTCAAGTTCTTTCTGTTCCTTTTCTGATAGTTTGATGCAGTCAGAATTAACTTCACAGTTGATGACCGCCTCGGCTGGTGTACATTCTGCAATTTCTGTGCGGTCGCCGATAACCTCCTCGTTGTTGGACAAATTTAGAACTCGTACAGGCAAGTATCCCTCATTATTAGTTTTTACTAGAGCTTTAGCAGTGATGATGTTATCGTTTTTTTATACTTGCCGTTTCAACTACCCACAAACCGCCAATCTCACAATCTCCCTCCATTCGGGCCCATACTATGGTTTCTGAGTTTGGTGGCAATTTTACATCTTTGTGAGCGATCAGCCTTTTAATCTGTGTCGTATCCCACATTGAGTGGAATTTCCACATTAGCCCACGTCAAAACTTGCTGCCCCATATCTAACTTCATCTACAATGTCGGCGACAATAAACACGTGTTCGACGCTAATGTTGGCAATGGATAACTTCAATTTAACTTTACCATGTACAGTTGCTGGTTCAACCGTTACTGTGCGGAGTCTTACACCATGTAACGATTCCATTGGTCCATTTATCAAATCAGATCTGATGATAGATTGTGACGCGCCTGTGTCCATAGTCAATATGCGCTTCCGACCACCGATAGCTCCGTAGACAGTGAGGTTGTTGTTTTTCTGTTGTATTATTGAGATGGAGATCGTGGGGCCCTCGGTTGTGGGAGCCAGTCCATGCCCGTCTGGGCTAGCTCGTTTTAGTTTAACGAAGATTAATTTTGTATAGTCAAATTTGCCCGTTTATTGCCACGTTGGGGTGAGCTCGATCTGGATCGTTTTCGTGGCTCTCTGCAGTTTCGTGCAATATGACCAGGTTTGTCGCAAATGTAGCACTTTGGTCTGGGCTTACTTGCGCCTGATAACGCCTTGCTGAGGGTTTGGGTTATTTCCTTAATATCGTTTATGGCACCCTTCAAATCTCCTGCCTTCGACTCCATTTCAATTTTTCTAACTCTTTGTATTTGAGGCCTGGACACAAATTTCCTAGTCTCCTGTGCCAATGCGAACGAAACGGTTTCGGCGAATGTAGCTTTTTGTGTGGCACAAGTCATGTATTTTATATCAGGATCACGGATGCCGTTGACGAATGCTTCAATCTTAAATTGATCCAAAAATGGGTGGGGCTCACCAGGATAAGTCATCAACACCAAACGTTCCACCTCGGTTGCGAAGTCCTGAAGTGCTTCATTATGCTTTTGCACTCGGCCTCTGAATTCCATGCGATATAAATCCTTCTTGTGATCGCCACCATACTTGCGTTGTATCACAGCCAGTATATCCTCGTAGTTGTTTCTGGCACTGACGGGAATGTTCTGAAGGACTTCTGCTGCGCTGCCTTTCAGTGCTAAAATTAGCTCTACTGCTTTGTCGTTGCTGTTCCACAAGTTTTAATTGCGACCATTTCGAATTGGAATTTTAAAACGTCAAATGTTGTAGAGCCATCGAAACTGAGAGCTTTCAATCTACTAGAGGCCACGGTTGCCGCAGGGATAATTTTTTAATTACCAGAATTTTTCAAAAAGTTACCAAAAAATACCAAATTTTAAAATTTTTTTATTTAGAACATTAAATGTTTATTTAAAATAATTATTACAGAAAGTCATATTACATATGTACATCAGTATAAAGATTAAAAAAACAAAAACTAAACATAAACTATGGTATAAAAACCATAATCTTAATTGTTTTGCATTTTATTGCCTTTCAATTTCAATGCAAAATTATTTAGTGCACAAGTATCCTAACAGTTTTATAATCAGACCAATCAAAGCACATAGAGTCCATTAGTGCGAAAGAGACGAATATATTTGATTATTTAGTGCGAGCGACGACAAGCGCGTATTTTGGTTAGGCCCATAACCATTCAATTCTCCCAAATAGTGTTGCCACTGCTTCATGTTTTCTATTGTTTGTAAGCAACATTTTAGATCACATTTCATCAAATTTTCTAATAGAAGTCTGAAATCAACTGTTTTTCTTATACTAATTTTTTCATTTCAAAAGGTTACCAAAATGAATAAAATATTACCATGTTACCAAGCAGTTTAAATGTTACCAATTTTGGTTGGATATTACCAACCGTGGCAACCGTGCTAGAGGCTTCAGAAATTACTCGCACTGGCCCCTCTTGTAACTAAGTTCATTCATTTTCCTTTGCAATTCGCTTACATAATTTGTTAGTTCCCGTTCGACTTCCTCGAACTTATGTTCAACTTCTTCAATCTTCTGCCCCATTTCCTCGAACTTATGCTCAACCTTTTCGAATTGATCGTTCACTTGAATCTCCATATTGCTCACAACTTCGGAGATTTCCTGCAGTTTCTCATTTGTGGCATTTGATGTTTCCTGAATAATTCTAGAATTCTCGCTTAATTTATCGTTCATAATTCTAGAATTCTCACCAAATTTCTCTATCATAATTCTAGAATTTTCACCAACTTTCTCATTCATAATTCTAGAATTTTTACCAAATTTCTCATTCATAATTCTAGAATTCTCGTCCATACTTCTAGAATTATCGTCCAGCTTCATGTTAATAATTCTAGAGTTTTCGTTAAATTTTTTCATCATGGCTGCAAACATTGTCGAAACATCCATATTACCAGTTGCTTCCTTTGCAGAGACCTCCATTTCTTCTTTGCACTCAAACTGGTATTTGTCAATGTCAATGATTCGGTGCTTGAATTCTTCTCTTAATCGCCTCTGCAGTTCTTACCTTATTACCAGCTGTCAGTTGATCCAATTTACTCAACTCCTTTTTTAGTTGTTAAACTTTGAGTTCTTCAAACTTCATCGTTGTCCTTAATTCGTAATTTCACTTCTTACACCAATGTTACGAATTTCCTTATTCGTCCTTTTTGCGTTGCTTTATTCCCAATAATAAAACAAGGTTCGTTTTAAATTACGATAATTACAGCGGTTTAACTTCCTTTTATTTTACTTATGTAAGTATATAGTAAAACAGTTTACTTTATTTATAAAACTTTAAAAAGTTTTATATTTTACTATCAATTCGCGTTGCTTACTTTACGGGGTTTAATCACAAACTGAACTCTCCATTCCAAAGACCTCCGCTAGAACCTTCTAGTCGTTGTTGTTGCTTATCTTTGTCGAATCATCTCGAATGGTGGAGAATTATCTTAACTGAGGCGAATTCATGCTTCTGGTTTAGCGAACTGGTATGTTGTAACAATGCATACTTTCAGGCGCAACACTAACCGCCCTGTTATTTACATAATGTTAGTAGGGTCATCACAAGTTGGCAACTCTGTCGGTGTAAACGTCAAACATTACAAAGTTCTTGCGGTCACTTTGAAAAACAATAATTTAAAATATTAAACATTATTTGTACTTGTGTAATACAAGTGCTTTCCTTTCAATAAGTGGTGAACTTTTGATAACTTATGAAGAATGGCCGGTACAAGAAGCCGCAGTGCTAAATCGAAGAAAATTGTTTGCGCCCAATGCAAACTAGAGATAAATGAAAAAGAAGAAGATCCGATTGAGTGCGAAAGGAAATTCCATGTAATTTGTACCATGTTGGATAAACGTCAATACGATTACATAGTTAAGCATAATGATGAAGAATATGCTTGTCATCTGTGTGCGGAAAAGAGTACGGAAAACAGTGGTACCATTAAAAGCGAACTAAGTGTAATCAAAACAGAACTGAAAAAACTAGATCAACTCTCTACTTTGCAAGAGACAATGAATTTTATATCAAAGCAGTACGATGATATTTTGAGAGGTGTAGAAGAGACATGGGACTGTCCGTGGAGGTGAAAAGTTTCTGATTGCCATTCACTTAGGAGTGGCCAGAAATGATTCCTTCATTGGGCAGTCCAAGCAGCTCACTACTTCCACGCAGTATGTCCTGGGCAATGGCTTTTCGGAAACCTCCGTTAGCTAGCTAGAGTGAGAAGGCGAAACAAATGAGCATCAAATCAGGTTTAGTAGGTGACTGATGTCACTGAAGCTCATCAAACAATCGGGCATATTCTTTTGTCCTTAGAAGGCGGATGAGCCAAACATACGGGCCAACGGCGGATAGAAACTAAAAGAAGAAAATCCAGATTCAACATATCGCATCTTGGTCAGCGTCTGATCCATAATGGGCGGCTGCAATCAAATATCCTGGCAGTAGTTAAAATGCAAAAACCCGGTGGACTGGGTGTGCCTCCCTCCACCGTTCATAATGGCAGTGAAAATACTAAAACGAAACAGAAAACATAAACAACCCCTATTTGTTGACGACCCCCGCAAACGTTATAAGGACCACGATTTACGGACATGCACTTGGAATGTAAGAACTCTATATAGATCCGGTGCAAGTATCCAACTGGCAGATGTCCTCGAAAGTTATAAGGCTGACATTACCGCTATCCAGGAAATGCGATGGACAGGACATGGCTGCACAAGAAAAAGAAACTGCGATATATACTACAGTTGCCATGAAAAAAAACATGAATTTGGTTGCGGATTTGTAGTTGTCAAAAGACTGCGACATCTAGTCTCTAGGTTCAATCCTGTGAGTGAACGAATAGCCACAATCCGCATAAAAGCGAAATATTTTTATATTTCCCTAATTTGTGTGCATGCCCCGATGATGATGATGCCAAAGATATATTCTATGAGCTCCTAGAGGAAACGTATGACCGCTGCCCTAGCCATGACATTAAGATTGTACTAGGAGATTTTAATTCCAAAGTAGGAAGGGAGAATGCGTTTAATCCAACTATTGGCAATTTCAGTCTACATGCTAACAGTTCCGACAACGGTATGAGACTGATTGACTTTGCCGCGGCAAAAAACATGCTCATTAGTGGTACAAGATTCCAGCATAAAGACATCCACAAGGCTACTTGGGTATCCCCTGATCTAAGAACTAAGAACCAAATTGATCACGTGGTAATTCATGGAAGGCACTCATCCAGTGTAATGGACGTACGAGTGATCAGAGGAGCTAACATCGATTCTGATCACTACCTGGTAGCAGCAAAGGTTCGCACAAGACTAAGTAGAGCGAAAATCGTACGAAACCAGACGCAGAGGAAGCTGGACATCGGAAAGCTGCAGTTACCAGAGGTAGCCACAGCCTACTCAAGCAAGCTCTCGCAACTTTTGGCACAGAACCCACCCCCTCCCTATGACGATCCTGATGCGCAGTGGAAACCCATTTCCGACTCTATAAAAACTGCCGCAACAACCGTACTTGGTTTCGAAAAAACGCTTCGTAATAAACCGTGGTACGATGAAGAGTGTCGCATAGCAAATGACGAAAAGGACGCTGCACGTATGGTAATGCTTCAGTCAATTCCAACGCGAGCTGCAACTGAGCGGTATAGGGAGAAGAGAAAGGAGGTAAACCGTCTCTTTAGGCGTAATAAACGGCAGTGGAGAAAGCGCGAGAGTGAGTAAATTGAGACATACAGAAGGAAGAACGAAGCCCGAAAATTCTACCAAAAAGTTAAAAACGGAACTAATGGACATGGTTCAGGGCCCCCCTTCTGTAAAGACAAGGACGGAAATCTCGTCGCAGATGTGCAGAGCATGTTGAGAATATGGAGAGAGCATTTCTCCGCGCTATTAGTACCTGAAATATCCAATGACGATGGGACAATCGATCACAATATGGACGACGACGTCGATTGCCCCCCTCCTAACCAAGACGAGGTCAGAACAGCTATTGGCCGGCTTAAGAACAACAAAGCCGCAGGAGGCGATGGATTATCGGCGGAGCTGTTAAGGCTGGCGGCGATGAGCTGACAAGGTGCATGCATCAGCTCATTAGCAAAATTTGGTTAGATGAATGCATGCCCGGCGATTGGAGTCTCAGTGTATTATGTCCCATATTTAAAAAAGGTGACCCGAGTATCTGTGCCAACTACCGTGGAATAAGCCTTTTATCCATAGCATATAAGGTTCTATCAAGTATAATGTGCGAAAGACTAAAACCAATTATCGCTGACCTGATTGGACCATACCAGTGTGGCTTTAGGCCTGGAAAATTGACAACTGACCAGATTTTCACGCTACGCCAAATCCTGGAGAAGACTCACGAAAAACAAATCGACACCTATCATCTATTTATCGATTATAAAGCGGCCTTCGATAGTCCGATACGGGAGAAACTCTATGAAGCAATGTCTGAGCTTGGTATTCCTGCAAAACTCATACGCCTTTGCAGGATGACCTTGGCGAACACGAAATCCGCAGTGAAAGTTGGTAAGGATCTTACCGAACCTTTCGAAACTAAGCGAGGCCTTAGGCAAGGCGACACCCTATCGTGCGATCTCTTTAACATCTTAATGGAGATCATTATGAGAAAAGCTGCAGTCAACATGAATAAAACCATCAGCAGCAAAAGTCACATGCTGCTCGCGTATGCTGATGATATAGATATCATTGGGCGCACAATTAGAGTTACTGCGGTTGTTTCGAGAATTGAGAAGGAGTCAGCAAAAGTGGGTCTGACGGTACATGAGGACAAGACAAAATTAATGGTTTCAACGAACAGGGCCTCCACGCGATTAGACCAAAGCGTGAACGTTGATAACCGTTATAACTTCGAGGTAGTGGACGAATTTATATACCTCGGATCTGCCGTGAACAAAAACAACAACGTCAGCCTTGAGATCAAGCGGAGAATTGTGCTTGCGAATAGATGTTATTTTGGGCTAAGCAAGCACTTTAGAGATAAAGCCCTCTCTCGAGTAACAAAAGTCCAGCTGTACCAGACTCTCATTCAACCTGTCTTGGTTTATGGCGCAGAATACTGGGTCCTATCGCAAGCAGACGAAACATCTGTAGGAGTTTTCGAGAGAAAAATACTCCGAAAAATTCATGGCCCTATAGTGCACAACGGCGAGTATCGGCGACGCATGAATCATGAGCTGTATGAGCTTATCCTGACGTTGACATAGTTAAGCGGATCAAGATAACGCGATTGCGCTGGCTATGCCATGTCAGTAGAATGGATGAAGATGAACCAGCGCGAAGGGTTTCAGAAACCGAACTCGAAGGAAGACGAAAAATAGGAAGACCAAGACTCCGCTGGAGGGATCAGGTTGACGAATGCTTGGTATTGCCAACTGGAGAGATAAAGCAAAAGATCGAACTGGTTGGCGAAATATGCTATCTTCGTTTTGTTAGGTCATTGACCCCCCGGGGTTGTCCGAGACCGGATAAGTAAGTAAGTAAGTAGAAGAGAACAGAAAGAAATTGGAAACAATACAAAAAGAAAACAAAACATTGAAAGTGGAAATAACAACATTGAAATATTCAATAAAATATTTAAACGATGAGCGCGTAAGGAACGACTGTTTAATCACTGGATTAACAACATCGGCTGATGAAACTGCTATTGCTGCGGTGCTTCAGTTAGCTAAAACTACTGGTGTAGATATACAACCTGATATCATCGATGACTCTTACTGCATAAGTAAAAGAAGGGGTGTAATAAATGACATGAAATCAGTTGTTGTGAAAATTATATATTATATATATGTGACAGCGCATAGAGAAAGGAACCTAAGGGTACAAAAATCAATTTTCAGTTTTTTTTTGATGTGGACAACATCTGAGCATCGAATGAGACCGATCCCATGCCCCAAAAATGTTCCCTCCCAGAGATATGCGCGTTTTATGAAAGTGAAGTCGACGATTCTACACCAACGATACACGTATTTAAATCTTTAAAATGGCTCTCCTGAACAAAACCGGTTTTTACCCTTAGGTCCCTTTCTATTTTGCGCGTCACATATATTATATATTCTGAAGACGATGTCAACAAATTATTATTGGAGGCAACAACTTACCATTCAAGAACGCGTACGTCACGGAATTTAGAAGCTGCTGGTCAAGAGTCTGAAGATTATTTGTCTTCTTAAATTAATATACAAACATTGTTTATTATTTTGATTTATAATTAAATATTTTTTTTCTTTTCCTTATGAACTATTTTTCAAGTATTAAATCATTTCAATCCAGTTTAAATTTGAAAAATTTTGAAAAAGATTCACTTTTGAATATAATTTTGGGTTAATAGCAGGAGTATTTCTTCAATAGACAAATTTAACAAATTTAAATCTGTTTCTGCTAATCTATCGAAACTACCAAGTGTTATTTGTATTCAGGAAACTTGGTTTAAAAATGATTTGACCCAAATTTACAATATCGCCGGTTATATGGTTACTCACTGCTGTAGACGGGATAGTTACGGTGGTTCTTCAATTTATGTTCGTGATGATATTGAATTTACAACAGAGTCCTTAATAAGTAAAGACTTTTTGGATTTAATCATATTAAAACTGAATAATATAAAGCACAATGGTACACCGCTAAAACTTTTTGTTTTAAAATCTCTAAAGTGTGGAATAAATGTTTTTTTGAATATGTTAATTTGTCATGGGCGAAGCCCATTTATCTCTGTTGGAGATGCCAATATTGATTTTTTATATGATACCACATCTCAGGAACTTTTTAATATTCTTTTAAATTATGATGCGAGAAATTGTCATAATATGATAACTCGCCCAGTTAGTAAATCGTCCATTGATCATGTGTATAGTAACATTTTCGATAAGGTATGCGTAGATTCCATAAAATGTGACTTGTCAGATCATAATTTGATTCACCTTACTGTAAGCATTAAAACGACGGGATCTCATTAATAAAACTTTCACTTGTTGCAATCACAGTCGTATGACTGAATATGTTCTTAGGAAAGTTCCGACATTAAAAACCACGGGTGACCCGTCAAATGACCTGTCATCATTGGTGTCGACATTTAGAGAAGAGAAAAATGAGTCCACTTTTCAAAAAGCTGTAAAACAGACAGCAGATTTTAAGTTACACGTTGGATAAATTTGAACTTGCAAAAATTAACTGCTGCAAAGGAGAATCATTTGAAACTGCGCAGAAAAAAAGAGGTGATGCGGGAATCGAGGCTAGGCTAAAGGGTATAAGTAAAGTCACACGTGATGCATCTAATAATTCTATGAACATTTATTATATTGATAACCTCACAAATATTTTAAGTGACCCGAAGAAAGTTTGGAATTTTTTGAATAGTACTCTTGGTAGAACTGGGAAAAAGGAAATTCATTTATGTGATGTAAATGGAGATGCTATCATATGTAGTTTTCAAAAAGCTTCAATGTTTAGTGAATATTTTCTTCAATCTGTGGAAGATTTAAAGGCTCAAATTGTTCAGTTTTCGGGGGATAATATCAACTTTTTTAGAACTCTCGTTCGACATAGCAGCAGGTTTCACATAATCTATACGACTGAGGAAGAGGTACGGAATATCATCTCCAGCTTGTCCAGTGGTAACAGCCCAGGACTCGATAATATCTCCACTAATATAGTGAAAACGTGTTCTAGTGTTCTAGCTTCCATTTTAGTTAATTTGTTTAACAGAATTGTGACATGTGGTCAATATCCCGACATTTTAAAGATGCATACGATTGTGCCTTTTGCAAAGGGCCTCAACATTAGATAAATACCGACCGGTTGCAGTTCTGCCGACATTTAATAAAATTTTTGAAAGAATATTGCGTGGTCAAATATCGTTATATTTGGATTCGAATAATTTATTAAGTGAGTTTCAGTATGGATTTAGAACACGCTGCGGAACATAAGAGGCAGCTGTCAATGTAATAAACTTCATTTGCAAAGAATTAGACGATGGGCATAAGGGCGTTGCTGGAATTTTTTATGACTTTTCAAAAGCTTTTGATCTTGTGGATCACATGGGTTTAATAGAGAAATTAGAGTTTTACGGTATACGCGGAAATAAATTAGCTCTTATCAAGGATTACTTTGAGAACAGTAAACAATTTGTTTGTATCAATGGCAGTAAGCATGGGGTTCCTCAGGGCAGCGTCCTTGGTCCCCTGTTATTCAAAATGAATGATATAGTTAACTTAAACCTATTTGGTAAAATTTTTCTATACGCTGACGATATATGTATGTCTCTTATATCCTAATGACTATGAGACTGTTGTTAAAGCTCATATGGAGTGGGATGCGGCTATAATATCGGATTTCTCTAGAATGAATAGATTATTTTTAAATGAAAATAAGACTCAGGTTATTCGGTTTACTATGATCACTACGATCATAACAACAATTTTGCTATCCACGTCGATGGTAGGGAGGTTTTGGAAGTAAATTCTATAAAATATTTAGGAGTTTTTTTACATAGTTCACTTTCATGGAATGAACATATAAGTATGTTAAAGGTAAGGTCATCTCGAGCACTTGGCATATTATACAAATATAAAAACAAGTTCAGTAAGGAAGTAAAACTTTTAATATACCAGGCCCTGATCCACAGTAACTTCAATTATATGTCTCTTTTGTATTGCTCCAAAAGAAAGTGGAGAACTTGAGTCTTTACACAGAATACAGAAAAAAGCCTTGAAATAGGTGACAATCTTCCAATAACATATCCGCCTATTTCGCTGTACCGAGACAAATTCCCTACTATTCTACCTTTGTATGGTATTTATAAAATGCAGCTTATACTGTACGTTTTTAAATGCCTGCATGGTATCGGCCATCACACATTACAAATTACGAAGAATCAAACGTATTTTAATACTCAAAATGCTGATAATTTACGAGTAGTAAGATGTAGGCTGGAGTGTACTAAAAAAGACTTGAATATATAGGAAGTTGTGCATTTAATAATTTACCGATCGTTTTGAAGAATGAACACAGAATTTCATCATTTAAACAACTATTGAAGAAATATATCCCTGACAATATTGATGAACTCTTAAAATAATTATTGTTTTTCTTTTTTATTTAGTTTCTTTTTTCTTCTTTTTTTATGAAATTACAAACGAATTTTGTTAAATTATAGAAATGTTTTTGCCAACGAGTGCCTCTACAATGTCTTTATTATGCTGAGGCTATAAATCAATTATGTATTACAATTATGTTACTAAATGAATTTAAAAAAAATAATAATAATTAACAGCAAGCAAAAGCTTTTACTTATTCTTAACAATATTTAAAAAATCTGATGATTTTTAGTAATTGTTTTCTGATCAAGAAATATAAAATTATATTTCCATTTCCTTAAAAAAAATATCATAAAATAATAATTCCGGAAGTTTTGTATTCGATAATTAAAGTCGTAGAGATGAGAGATTTGGACCAATTATAAAAATTTTAGAGAGCGGGAAATATACAAGTCCCCTGACTTTCGAGCATAGAGTTGTTATTTCCAATATTTTCAGAGATGGAATTGTACATCACTTGCATGCAGCGCATTTGGGTATTGATGACGACATTGAGGAAGCGCCTAGGAGATGTAATGAGTGTGCGAAATTTGCAAATGATCCACCGAAGTTTCGACGTCAACATTGGCATTATCCTAAAGTGCCGTGGGAACGTGTACATGTGGAATATGCCGGACAATTTGCGGGGTCAATGCTTCTAATTATTACGGATGCATACAGTAAGTGCATTGATGTGAAAATAACATCTTCGAGCACATCAGCAGTGACAATCGGCATTTTGGACGAGTTATTTGCCAATTACGGTTTTCCAATTACCATAGTCTCTGATAATGGTTTGCTTCGAGTGAATTCAATGAGTTTTTAAAGAACGTGGGTGTGAGGTACCGTAAGTTTACAGCACCTTATCATTCTTCAACTAATGACCAGGCAATTTACCAAGAGCAATTTACAGAGACATTTAAATCAATTCCTTCGTCAATACTGAATTGCACCACTGGGAGGCCGTCTGCACTACTATTTCTTGGACGAGTTTTGCGGACTCGACTCGATCTTCTCCTTCCTCAAGATGTGCCATCGAAGGTAATGGAAAAACAGTATTTACGGTTTAATCCGTCATTTCGGTCATTGGATCCAATGCAGAATATTTACTGTCAAACAACCCGGTGGTGCAATATTAGTGTGCGCGGCTCTTGTGCATGATAACGTGGGTTCGATCCCTGCTCTGACCACCTAAAATTTCTTTCGGCGGTGGTCACCTCGCTTAGTGACGGCGACACTTTCGAGTATTAAGCCGTGAAAAAGCTTCCCAAAATACCGTTCGGAACCGATGTAAAACTGTAGATCCCAATCAGTGAGTGAGTTACTGGTTTGGAGAAGCTCTCCCTTATCCCTACTTGGGATGTAACGGGAAACCATTTATTTTTTATCAAACAACCCCGCTTGCACAAATGGCTGCCAGGAATAGTTGTGAACAGTACTTGTGATTTACACTACGAAATTCTCTTTGGTGGGAAAGTCCTTAAACGACACATTGATCAAATCCGCAGCAGAGTTGTGCCTGAGGAAATTGCGAGACGAAATTCGAAGCAGATATAAGACTAAGGATATTAGTACCGGAACTGTGCGCTAAAGGCAATCAATTGTTGAACCGATCATGCCTGCACGAGTTTTTAATCCAAATACAACCCGATCACGGAATATTTCTTCACCCCAGCACATCTTATTCCACCAGATGATAGTTTATCTACGACTCCATCGGACTACCTACGGTTCGAGTCCCCATGGGAGATGATAGAGTTGCTGAGAACAGCAACCTGCAAGTTTTACGTGACGATATAGCGATAGATATAGACGCAGAAAACTATGTTGCCCAACCGACAAATAATGGTCAAGAAGTGCAGCCTATGTTACGACGATCTTCAAGGCTTCGAGGACGCAGGATACGTTTTTCACCTGAATAGCTGTAGGTGAGGGAAGAAATGTTATGTATTGATCTGGCAGCTTATTTATATTGTTTTAAGACTTAACACCGCCAATTTTTTTATTTAACATTTTGTTAGTGAAATAACGTGATTGTAAATGCTCGAATAAAATTTATTTTTTGCAGTACACTACACTTGTTCCCCACAATTCTTCTCGTTGATTCAGTGGAACTACCTTCGTACATCGTACCAATGTTTTGTTTTGATTGACAGTTCTCCTATTTGGGAAAATAATTTCGTTCGCAATTCTAAAAATATATAAATAAAACACGGTAAACTCTTAAAAAAGTTAAAGTGATTTATACAATTCAATGATTGATGTAATGTGATTTTTTTATGTGGTGCCATTAGTAAACAATGTTAATTAACATCCCTGTACTTGCTGAAATTCAATATTAGTATACATACATTTTATTAAAATACTAATGCTGTGTGTTTATCGAACCAAATAATTTGGATTGACTAACATTTTGACATTAGCGTGCTGAGTATTAATTGTTAAAATAGTCACTAGCCCCAGGGCTACACAAAATTTTGACAAGTAGTCTAAATTTTGACGTTTGTCTTTTATGCAGCTTTTGCTCGGAAGTATGGTACAATAATACAATAATATTATTGTAGAATGCTTGGAAGTTTGCACGCGATAAACAACTCAAAATGTCAGGAAACAAAAAGCAGAAGAAAACCCATACAACGTGTAAGTATAAAATTGGTGTTAAGAAATATTTAATTGAACTTAATATGTTGTTTTAAAATGCAGGGAACAATTGTGACAGGCAGAAACGTGTGGAAACATGCATCGCACTAGATCAATTACTTTAAAACTGTGTCTGAAGTCCGCAGTATTTCATCCACATTTTCTGTGGGTCGTACTTATGTGGAACGTAAATAGATTTTGAAAATATTCAAATCAACCAAATAGACCAGTATGAGGAGGAACTTGCATTTCAAAATTGTCGCATATCCATATTGATTGTATTTCGGCATTGTATAGTGCAACGCTAAGGCTTCTTTTGTGGCCGCCTTTAAGTTGTGTCCCACATTGGTTCCCATCGAAGTTTTTGATTTGTTATACTGGCCTGAAGTTGTGAGCTACGTAAACAAAGTCTGTAAAATTCAATATTTATTTCCAATATAGTCATACAAAATATAAAACAGTAAGAGCATATCTCACGCCACATCACATACATCCTTAGGCGTAATCGCAATTTATTCATTTTGTTTACAATTTGAATAAAAATAACGAAATATTTTTTAAAAATTATGTTAATTTCAAAAAATTGCAAGCACATGAATCGTAGACGAATTTAGTATAGACATTAATTCTCGCAATAAATTAAACGTCATAGATATGGTTGCAAGCTTGGGTTCAATAATACCAGATAGAGGCAATATTACACAACGTCCAACAAAGGAACAACAACCGCAGTTCGTGTTTTTGTGGCAAAATAGTTGTGTTAAATACGACACAAATGTATACCAAAGTCAACAAAAAAAGTGCAAAATACATTTAAATTTCACAGTTCTACACCGCGCGAAATAAATATATAGGCGACACCATTTTTTGTATTTTCTAAATGTTGTGAGGAATTTTCAAGTTTTTATTTTATATTGTATTAGTCCTTTCAAAATTAAATACTTTTCAGCAAAAAATTCCTTTAACTATGACTTCTTAAACGTGAATTAACAAAATTAGTCTAATTACTAGTGCGAAATATTTATAAAGGCAAAAGATTTATTTAAATGTTCTAAAAAGTTTCGTAAGATG
The DNA here is from genome assembly GCA_963931995.1 of Phaonia tiefii. NCBI lineage: Eukaryota > Metazoa > Arthropoda > Insecta > Diptera > Muscidae > Phaonia > Phaonia tiefii. The sequence goes on from OZ008369.1 coordinate 213,497,709, forward strand.
TATGATCGCCATTATCGCTGATAACTTCTACTAAGCATCTTGGCATTGAGTTTATCAACGAATGAATATGCGCAGGATCAGTTATCATCGAATTTCTTGTATTGCTGCTCTTTGATCCTTGACATTCTTCCACTGGCGTCCTTGGTAGTAAACTTGGGTAGGTAAAATAGACGAGAGGTTTTCGACCGGATAGAGATCAGAACTAGGTGCAGGCCAGTCGATAGTTGTTATTGTTTCGGGACTCCAGAAACTTTGGAGTTTTCTTAGACCGATGTACTGCTGCGTTGTCCTGCTGGATGATAAATTCTGGGACACAAATTTCGTCTCCAGAATTAACTAAGACGACATCCAGTAGTCGAGTATAATACTCGGGGTCCGTTTTTGTGGAAACGAAACATATTGGAGTGGTTCCTCTGTAACTCATACCTGCCCAAAGCATAAGGGAGCCACCGCCAAAATTTCGCCGCTGACGTATAACTTTGAAAAAATCTCTGGAATGCCAATATTTGTCCGAGCCATCAGGGCCATTCAAATTTAATTTTTTCCATCGGAAAATATTACCCCTGATCCAAAAATATGTATATTTCAGCGAAATTAAATCTGGCTAATTCGTGTCTTGGCATGAGACCAAGTTTTCCATACTTTTTCCCATATGACAGTTTCAACTCGCGTTCCATTATTTGTTGAACACGACGCAACCCTGCTCCCAAGCTCAATTCAGCAATAATTTCCTTATCGCCGAAGTTTTCTTTAACAGCAACCCTTTTGATCTCTTTTTTGGCGCTGCCAGTGATCAGTGGTGTCCTTCCTGGTCGTTTTGTGTTTCCATCTTGGCCACCCTATTTTATAATTATTAATGCCACAGCTAAATCTTTTCAATTGCCTCGAAATTTCCCGATTGGACAACCCTTCATCATGATAATCTTAAATTTTTCCCTCCTCTTCTTTACTTATGAACTTACCACCAGGTATTGTATACAAATTATTTGTTTTTAATTTGACCTACATACTTAAATTTTAAAATAAAATAACAACCAAAGAAAACTCACTTCTGTTTAAATTCCTACTTACTACTGTTCGAATTCGGGTTCTTTTCCATGTTGCATTATATATATTTCGCACCAGAAATATAAAAAACAGTGTCACTTTTCAAATAACTTGTAAAAGAGATCGAATGACTACATTCTCTGACATAATATACCTCATGATTCATGAAAAACGCAGTGCATTGAGAGTACCGAAAAAAAATATATTGCCTTTATAATTATTACGCTGGGAGTATACTAAAACGAAATTAGAAAGTTAAAGTCATGTCTATTAAAGATCTGCACGAGTATGCTTGAAACGCTGTTTAACACATTCTCAAATTTGTCAACAGTCTTCCTATTCGCATTTGTAAAAGCGAAACGAGCAATCGAACTCCAAAAATGTTTGTTGTTGTTAGAGAATGGAAACATGAGAGAATGGAGACATGAGAGTATGGAGACATGAGAGTAATGAAACATGAAAGATCGAATGGAATAGCACATCACTCTAGTGGTCGTTTGTTTCGTTCAAAAAAGCGAAACAAACAAAACATGAATTTTTTCCGAGAATGAGAAACGAAACACCCAATCACTCTCAGCTTTCCAAATTATTATGGAGACATTCGAATGTTTTGATTTTTGTTTGTGTGCGATGGAGAATAAGGAAATGTTTTGTTTGTTTCGTTTTAAAAAGCGAAACAAAGGAAACATTCCCGTAAATCCGACAGCTTGTGTTCGTCGTTTGTGAAAGAAGGATATTAAAAAATGGATTGCCATGATGTAAGTTAAATTTGTAAATATGTTGTTGTTCTACCATTTGAACATTTTTTAACTGAAAATATTGGATTTACAATCAAATGAAATACAAATTTGATTTCTGTTTTGATTCATATTTTTGCGGCCGTAACTTCAAAGTTGAAGTGTTTTCAATCTTTATATAACGAATTTATTCAAATCATTTTTCATTATGCAGCTGCAAGTATTTTTTTTAGCAAAAAATGTAAATTTTAATTAGGGAAACCCCCAAATTATGCAAATGACAACTGCAATCGGTAATGTTGAAACCAAACATTTCCTTATTCTCCATCGCACACAAACAAAAATCGAAACATTCGAATGTCTCCATAAAAATTCGGAAGTTTGAGAGTGATTGTGTGTTTCGTTCCTCATTCTCGGAAAAAATGCATGTTTCGTTTGTTTTGCTTTTTTTAACGAAACAAACGATCACTAGTGTGATGTACTATGCTATTCGATCTCTCATATTCCATTACTCTCATGTCTCCATACTCTCATGTCTCCATACTCTCATCTCTCCATTCTCTCATGTTTCCACTCTCTAACTCAAGTATAGTATAATTTGCATTGGTTTTTTGAGAATGTGTGTTTCGTTTCGATTGGTTACCCCACAGTTAGATGTATTCTCAATTAGAGTTCTGTTTTCGATTCATTCTCAATATACAGAAAAACGAAACATTCATGCAGCTCTTTAATACATACAATTCCCATAATCTAGTAGATTGAATCAGCCGATTTTTTGCTACCGTTACTATTTGACTGCTTCAGGCTTTACTGTTGTTTTCCGCCGAGCTCATACACTTATTGTTTTTCTACTTTTTCCCTCTTTTCTTTGCTGTTTTAGGAAATTTGAATTTTTTCTTTATACTAATTATTTTTTTATTTGTTAAGCGTTCATTCGCAGATATTTTGATTCTCGTGTATTTATTAGTTGATATTAGAATATATGTTTCTATTTGTTTTCGTTTCGTGTATTTGAAAATATATTGCAAACAAAGCACACTCAAAAACACAACAGTCAACATTGATGTCTTATAATGGCCATAGAGTAATCTCAGACTAGAGAGAATATTTGGCTCATCTGACGTTTCCTTTCACACTCTTCTTGACGCGGTCAGTGTGATAGAGAGATGTTTAACGAAAAGTGACATACACCAGGTGGAATTACAATAACTTCTTGTTTTAATTTTTCCTGTTATTTTGGTGAAAACCTGTGAAATTTAAATGTGTTTTACACTTTTTTATTGACTGTTATTGTTAGCAGAAATTTGTGTTGTATTTAACACAATAATTTTAACACACAAAACGAAATACCGTTGTTGTTATTTTGTTCGTTGTTTTGAACCATTGTCTCTATCTGGTATTAGTAAAGCAATTCTTTTCAACATCGAACGTAAATATCACACCAGGCCAAATGTCATAAATTTGGTGGGAGAACTATTGGGTCTACTATAAGTATTGGTCTATGATAATGGCATGTTTGATATTCCAGGACACAGAAATTGATTACGAAATCTTAAATCACCAGAAGATAACAAAAAATCATCTAATAATAGTGGTATTCATGCAAACAAGACAACGTAGAAGTTTGCCCCGAAGCGTTTCATGAGGCACCAAGTAAAGTTGCTCAGTGTGTCTGTGCAGCAATTGTCAAAAAAAGGCGGATAAAGTACATATACATACATATTCATACACATATCCATACGTATATGCTTTACCTATTCCATTATTTTATTTTTTTCACATAATTCAAATAATAATAATTTTTTCAATACAAAAATATTGACATTGAAATGTTAAAAGTTTCACGTTTCTTTTTCCAGGTTTTGCTCAGCAAATTTGCCTCGAAAACTTTCCACTTTTGAGCAAGTCGGTTTGTATGGGATATTTGTTTGTTTTGACGTTTGCTGTGCATGTTTACGATGTTTTCGAGTATACGAGGTTCTTTCGAGCTTTCGTGAAGACCACTACTGATGTCTACGTCGTAATCAGTTCAATCTGCTACACACATTTTTCACAAGAGTTGACTTCCCTAAATCAAACAAGGTATTTTAAAAATTTCCATGATTATAGCGCTAGAGTAGCGAAAAAACAATGTCAGAAATTTGTGTTTCTAGTGTATAAATATCACCATATCGACACGTTCCCGGCAGAATGTATTAAGCGACAAAATGGAAATTGTTCAGGAAATGAAAAAAACTTTCTATCAAGTAGCTGATTTGTATAATTTATTCGATTATTACCATTTCATTTCAACTCATGACGTGGTAAAGCAAGGGACATTCTCTGTATATCGAAATGTGGAGCTTGGCATACATTTTGAGAATATGGAAAAAAGTCATTGTCACCAAAAATGTCGCTTAATACATTCTGCCGGGAACGTGTCGATATGGAAAACACTTTGACAATTTTAATAATCATTTCACAAAATATATACCATAGCTCGCGCCGCGTAACACAACCATTATTATATTTACTCTTATTGACTATTTTACAACCTCATGAGGTCAGACGTGTTACACATATTAATTAAACAAACAAATTTCAACATATTCCTCCAACTGACTCTATCCTTCGCATTTTCCCGCCAGTTGGTAACACCAAGCATACGGAGGGATTCTTCTGCCTGGTCTTTCCAGCGGAGTCTTGGTCGTCCTCTTTTCCTGCTTCCATCGGGTACGTTATCGAAAACTTTTCGAGCTGGGGGCTGATGCTGAGAGTCGATAGCGTTCGGAATTATTGCCATACGATCGAAATTTCGTACTTTTGGTATTCTGTCAGCCGATATCGCGTAAACTTTATCGGAATTTCGTATGCTATGAGTCGATAATGATCTAGCTATCGACCGCAAGCATTCGCTATTTTGCACGATGACATATGAGCTATCGCAAAAAGATCAGCGCCAAAAAAACACAGAAAAAGGGACTCCCCACATCACCATCGTAGAGAGAAAATGTAAGTAAAATTATTTTTTCATTCCTTAACTAATTTATATGTTCATTTTAGGTCAAATTTAATTAAAATAAACTTTACGCAAAATCAGATTTTGGGTGAATTTATGTCGAATCACTCTGAGCTAGCAAAAGGGGTTATAACATGCAGCGCACAAGGCAGAGCGACTGTCAATAGATTGTGGGAAAACCTAACGACAAAATTAAACGCTTCGGGGCCACCAACTAAGGACTCCAAAGCATGGCGTAAAGTATGTTTAAAACTAAAAACATTATGTTTTATAACTAACATTCATTTGCTTCTGTGAAGGTATATGCTGACCAAAAACAAAGGGTGAAGAAAAAGTTAACGTTCAACAAAATGTCAAGATTGAGAACTGGTGGCGGTCCATGCGAAGAAAAACATTTGAGCCAAACAGACGAATTGATTTTGGAAGCTGCAGGAATTGAAGATGAAGTAGATGGCTTAAAGTATGTAAGCTGTTTTGGATGTGGTTCTCCAGGAAAAGCTGAAGCAACTTCATCCAAGAAGAGAACATTGGATGACGATTTGGCTTGTCTTTTAAGTTCCGATGTTGAAGAAGACCAAGCAGTCAACAAAAGATCGAAACCCTGTGTTAAACAAGTTAAGCCAAAGGAAACAAAAATTAGTCTTTTAAAGAAAAATATGGAGTCCAATGAAGACTATCATTTACAGATGCTCCAAAAAATGGACATGCTTATTGATATTAAAAAAAGTATCTGGAAATGAAGCAGAAAGAGTTTGGCATCAGCATGGAAATACAACAAATAGAATTGCTGATTAAAAAAAAGAGTATGAACTTTTAAATTGAATTTATTTTTAATATAAATGTGTCATAAGTAGCATGAGTAAATGAATTATTTTTATTTTTTTTTTTAATAGAAAGTGAATTAAATTATTTTATGTATTAAATAAATGGAACAAAAGAATAACTATATGTTTCATTGACTGTTACACAACAATATTTTGATGTTATCTCTAATTTTCTTCCCTATATTAGAAATATTAGCGTCACTGCTATTGTCTATTTCCGATATATTCACTTCCACTGGCGTTTGAATGTGTTCATAATTTTTTACCTTGAAGTGAATACATATATGTATTATGTAAAGCGGCACAAACGTTTGTAAAGCTAGCTATTTTTTTCAGGCAAATATCTACTCAACTTATCATGGCAAAGAATTTTCCATCGAGCTTTCAATATACCAAAGGTTCTCTCAACTACACATCTCGCTTGCGAATGAATATCATTAAAATGAGACTCCATTGAACCTAACCTGAATCACCTAAGAAATAAATATAAAGCAATAATAATTGTTTGAGATATAAACACTAAATATAATGCTCAAACATTACCGAGTAGCCAGCCATTTTTTAAATTTCTGCTATAACTTTCAACGAGAAGAGCTCTTTCGTTGGACTTCTTCCATACGAATGAATGAATAATAAATTTTTATTAAATATTCATACTTACAACCATTGAATTAAGACTATGAAACGTCTTCCTGTTAAAAAACATTTTCTCCTTTTCTTTTGGTTTCTACAATCCGATATGCGTTCCATCAATACAACCAATTACTAAATAAAATAAACATGAAAAACTTCCTTACTTTTAGTTATGTACATATATTGCAAACAGACCTCCCGGAATCTTATATTTTCTCAAGAAAAACTCCTTACAGTCGTCACTTTCTACAGCACAAAATTGTATAAACTTCTGGCACAACTTAGTTTCTACTTCCACAATAAATTTTTGTAATATTCTGCTTATTGCACTTTGACTGAGACCAATAATAAAATCGTTTCCAACAGTGTGCTGGAAGCCCCCAGATGCCAGAAGAGACAAAGCTGCTGCCAGCTGTATTTTTGGTGGTACGCTGGTTGAAATCACTCCGTTAAACTCTATTTCTTCTACAACATAATTGAAGGCTTCTTTTGATAATCTGAAACGCTTCACAAATCTATGAAAAAGAAGAAAAATTAAAATTTTAATGGAAATATATTTTTGTAACTTACTCTAAGTCTGCCAACGCTAAGGGATCACTTTTTATACGGATTTGTTTTCTTATATCACTTAAATTACACTCTTCATCTTCATCCTAAGAAGATGAAAAACAAAATAAAGTCAGATCCATTAATAACGTTTATTAAATTCAATTTATTTTTGTTTTTAAAAAATGTTAATTTAATTTTCTATGTAATTTTCACGAAAAATATTGTTTGTTTACGTTTTTATACAGTGTTAGACAAGTATTTTTTGTTTCCACTTTACAATACTAGAACACAAAACGATTCGTTACATATCGACTCATAGAATTGGAAAATTGCGAACTGTCGGAATTAAAAGCGATACGCAATTAATTCGCTATCGGCTCTCAGCATCAGCCCCCTGGTTCATCTTCATCCATTCTGATAACATGACCTAGCCACCTCAACTGGCCTAATTTTATTCTCCTAGCTATGTATATCCACGTCAGAATATAAATTATATATCTCTTTGTCCCAACGACGTCGGTACTCGCCGTTTTCCCTAACAGGACCATATATGTTAACAAGAATATTTCTCTCGAATACTCCCAAGTGTTTTCATTCGCTAGCGATATGACCCAAGTCAAGACAGGTAAAATGAGTCTCATATAGCAGGACTTTTGTCCGTCAAGAGAGGGCTTTGTTCCCAAACTGCTTGCTGAGCCCAAAATTGCATCTATTTGCAGGCACAATTTCCCTATTTATCTCCAGGCTGATGTTGTTGTCCTTGTTCACGCGGATCCAAGGTAGACAAATTCATATACCACTTCAAAATTAAATCGGTTGCCAACGTTCAAGTGCGGACCAAGTCGAGAGGTTTCTCTAGTCGTTGATACTATCAATTTTGTCTTCCCCTCATTAACAGCAAGACCCACCTTCGCTGATTATTTTCGATTCTTGAAAATACTCCAGTAACCTCTCGCAAATTTTGTCCAATAATGTCTATGTCGTCAGCATACGCCAGCAACATATGGCTTTTCGTGTTAATGGTCTTGTTCGTATTTACTGCAGCTTTTCTCATTAGTATGTCCATTAAGATGTTGAAGAGATTGCACTAAAGTGTGTCGCCTTGTCTCAGTCCTTGCTTGGTACAGAATGGTTCAGTGAGGTTTTTCGACACTTTCACTGCTGATTTGGTGTTGGTCAGCGTCATTCTACAGAGGCGGATCAGTTTTGCCGGAATCCCAAGTTCAGACATAGCTTCGTGCAGTGTTCCCCGTTTGGGGGTATCGAAAGTAGCTTTGTAATCGATTTGCTTTTCGTGGGCCTTTCCAGGATTTGGCGTAGCGTGAATATTTGGTCAGTCGTGGACTTGCCTGTTCAAAAACCACACTCCAATTGGCTTTAATCTTTCACATAACACGCTCGACAAGACCTTATACGCGATGGATAAAAGACTGATACCGCGATAGTTGGAACAGACTATCAACAGAACAGACAGCCAGATTCAATTGAATTCAGTAATAAAAGGAACAGAAATACGACTTTAAGAAAATGAAAGAGACGGAGATATTTTTGTAAGTGTTTCTTGCTTTCAAGTCTACGGACTTTTACACGGCTTTCCAATGTCACCGCCATAACTCCTTCTCGATTCTGTTCCACAACTCGTTTGAACACGCTAGCGAGCAATTGAACGTGTCTTTCCGTTCCTTGTATGTGTAAGGGAATTTTTGGATCAGGCAGTGGCGGATCTTCTAGATATTGTTGTAGATATTCATAACGTATGCTTACAGTAAATTGTGGTTCGAATATTATCATTCATGTCAATTATATTCGTATAATCCGTGCAATTGAAGTTTATTGTAGGTTTCTTGTAAACTCTTAGTTGCATCGAATCTTCCACATGGTTACAATAGTGTAACATTTTTTAAGAGCTAAATCGCGTTTTTTTTCATCGTCGAACATTGCCAATAAAACATTTCTGAGTGGGCATAATACGCGATTTCTTTAACAACAATATTTAAAATTTCTCTTAAATGCGAATCCAAATATTGAGTCCAACGTATGAATTTATAAAATAATACACTACCGTACACGACAGAGTTTTAATATTTAATATTGAAGTACATTGGCGTATGCACTTTCATCATATAGTTTGCCAGAATTTTTAAATTTTTAGATGGCTTATTAGTTGTCACACATAACCGTAATAATCTACTGGCCTTGGTGAGCTAGTGAGAATGTGCAATTGGCCCTGGTTTAATGTTGGACAATTCCGTCGAAAAAATTGCAAGTGCCATTTTGTACAAGTACATTGCGTCGGTAGTTAATTCAACAGTACTTAAATCAGATATATTTTCCAGTGTGATCAGCTCAAAACCGTTTAAAAATAGTAATAAATAACACTGTGTGTAATTAAAAAAAAAAAACCCGTGTCTCTCAGTTTTGCCCAAAGTCATGCACTTTTTTATGGGCCCCCAAAGATTTGGGGCCTCGATGTAATTTTTGCAAAAAAGTGATCATTTTGTCAGGCTCAAATCTTGCAAACGGCTCGGAATTTTGATTTACCGTATATGGTCCGTATATGGTTATATTTTTTGTGTTGCACTGTCTAATTTATAAGAATTACATACCGGAAGATTTTGACCAGTTTCAATTTGTTTGTTTGTTTGCTTCAAGGTTTATTGTTTGTTTGCTTCAAGGTTTGCTCAAGGATCGTGGTCCAATGGTGGATGATTTTTCAAAAGTGTCAAACAAATGTCGAAGCGGAAGCTCATTAAAGTGGAAAAGACAGACAAACCAATGCAGTGGTCTGTTTAACTGCATTTCGAATCGTCGCAAAAATCCATTTCTTATGCCAGTATTTGCTCTCTCACCATCACAGCTTATGCTAATCAAAGAATCCAGAGATATTGCTTTATTGATGAAAAATTCGTTCAATTTGATGACGTTGTGTTCAGAGTCTTCATTTTCCACTTTTATGTAGCCTAATAACACTAGTCAACAGTCAAAATGTACTCCGGATGCCATAATTTTTTCTGTGTAGATAACCTTGACATGAGCTCGAAAAACGCAATAAAAAATTTGTTTTTCGTTTGGTTTTTTTTTTTAAATTTTAAAATTTTTTTTGGTTAATTTATTTTTGTATGAAAAATTGTTTCAGCAACTAACAAATCTCGTCAAAATATATACTAAATGGATGGTAGTAGACCCCAAAACATAAATAATGTGCGTCTTCATTCATCGGCTAGCTACAGCGGTCGTAATCGGTTGTTGAATCAGGAATTTTACAAAATTTTACCGAAAATTTACAAGTGAAAGCCCCTTAAAGCATTTTAAAAAAATATTAATTCACAGAGTGCATTTTTTTTTTTGTATTTATACGCAATGTGGCAGGTTTTAGAAATCAAACAAGCTACTTTTTAAGAAAATCCGTCAATTAATAATGAAGTTGTGAATTTTTTCGCTAAAGCCCTTAGAATCTACTTTTTAGTTCGAACATTGCATTTTACCTTTGAAATTATCTCACTAGTCAACCAAATGAAAAAATGTTATGTACTTCTGATGAAGTATTTTTTTCTGTGTAGATAACCTTCAGATGAGCTCGAAAAATACAACAAAAAACTTTGTCTATGGTAAGGTTTTTTCTTTTTTATTACAAAAAAAATTAAAATTTGTTGGGTGACAAAAATATCGTGAATTTTTTCGCTAAAGCCCTCAGAATCTACTTTTTAGTTCGAACATTGCATTTTACCTTTGAAATTATCTCACTAGTCAACCAAATTGAAAAAATGTCATGTACTTCTAATGAAGTACTTTTTTCTGTGTAGATAACCTTCAGATGAGCTCGAAAAATACAACAAAAAACTTTGTCTATGGTAAGGTTTTTTCTTTTTTATTACAAAAAAAAATAAATTTGTTGGGTGACAAAAATATATGACTTTAAATTAAAAAACAATTCGATATATGTACAAGAAATTATCCTAAGGATATCAACATTAATTAATTATAAAAAAGTTTTAAAAAAAAATATCTAAACACAAAAATAAAAAGCTTGAAATTAAAAATAATTATGTGCTTTTGTCTTTCTTTTATATTGTTGTGGGTCTGTTTCTCTTATCAGGAACCAGATATAGTCCCCCATCATAGCTTCGTTCCAAAATCCTTGGTATCGGTGCTCTATTTCTTTCATTTGCTGATGAAAACGCTCGCCATGCTCGTCACTCACATCGCCCAGGTTGTCCGGAAAGAAGTCCAAGTGCGAGTGTAGAAAATGTATCTTAAGCGACATATTTGCTCCAATTTTTTTATAATTTTGGAGTAGTTGTTCGACGATCTCTCTGTAATTTGAGCTTTTGTTGTTTCCAAGAAATCCGGAAACAATTTGCCGAAATGAGTTCCAAGCTGCAGCTTCATTTGGTGATAAAATGTGCTCAAACTGTTGGTCTTGCAACTTCTTTTTAATTTGCGGGCCGTCGAAAACGCCTTCCTTAATCTTTGCCGACGAAAGGTGAGGAAAAATGGTTTTTAAATAGGCGAACGCTTCACCATCTCTGTTGAGAGCTTTCACGAAGTTTTTTATGAGTCCGAGCTTTATGTGAAGAGGTGGGAGAAAAACAGTTTCCTTTTTTATGAGTGGTGTATATTTCACGTTGTCGCTGCCGGGGATGAAGTTAACTCGTTCTGTCCAACTCCTCCTGGTGTAATGATGTTGACGATCGCGGCTATCCCAAAGGCAGAGAAAACAACAGTACTTTGTGAATTCACCGATAACCTTTCACAAAGGATACCGATAACCTTAAGGTCGGCACAAACTTTCCAATCGTGCCTCTTATAGTTAAGGCACTTTAGTAGATTGTCCATGACTTCGTATGTTTGCTTGGTGTCAACGGCATGAGCAATTGGAATCGAGGGTTTCTTGTTGCCGTTGTGCAGTAAAATTGCTTTAAGGCTCTGCTTGTTGCTGTCGATGAAAAGATTGTAAGAGTATCCGAGTTCACCAAATAATCCGCGAATGTCCTTACAAAAACAGATGTTGCCTTTTTTTGTGTAGTACCTTGCGTATGGTTCATGACGCTTCCTGTAGATTGTTGTCACCACACCAGGAGCCAAGAAACCGAACTGTTTCATGCGCGATGCATGCAACTCCGCATCTTCCTTGGAGAGTTTCAGTTCTCTAACCCAATCGTTCAGTTCTGCTTGCGAACATAAGCGTTGACCTCCATGCAATGTATATGTTGACTCGCATTCTGATGTGGTTTCTACTGTCTCCGGATCTGATGTTGGACCTATCGCCTCATTATTAGATGCCCATCTTGAAACGGACGGTTGCGGGTCCACTGGTTCTTCGGAAAATGGCACTGGAAAAGTCACTGTTAAAACAGCAGCGTAAGTCCATCGTATATTTTTTCCCACGCCGTTTTTTTTTGCTAAGACAGAAGTAGCAATCTGTTACATGGCAAAGCGGTTCTCTCCAAAGCATTGGCATGATGATTCTCGGCTGTCGTCTGAAAGAATTTCAATAATAAGTTATATATGTTCTTGAATTTCGTAATCTACACTTACCTTGAGTCAGCTAGCTGTACGTAGCACCTTGGACATAGAGCACTTGGTGTCCACCGCTCATCTATGTTTGAGACCTGTAAATTGAAGCTCTCTTCAAATGAATCTCTCAATTTAGGTGAAAAACAACGCTTGTTTTTTTCAGAAACGTATTCTCCGCACATGTAACAAAAATTACTTGGATTGGTATTGCATTCAAATCCTCGCGAACTTTTTCTCATTTTGAGGTTACTTGCGAGAGTAAGTGATATTTGGCAATGTTCATCCTTAAATACCTAAAATAAAATCAGGCACAACAGGTAGTGGTTAAGGTAGTTACAGAGGTAGCAGAGTGACCAACAAAACGCATTGTTGCGTAGTGACATTACTACCTTCCGTTAGTATTTTGTAAACATACCCAAGTGCAATATCTATAAGTGATATATACCAGCAAAGGTGCACATACATTGAGCCATCCCTCACTGCGATTGTTGCATTTTTCAAGCTCATCTGAAGGTTATCTACACAGAAAAAAATACTCCATTAGAAGTACATGACATTTTTTCATTTGGTTGACTAGTGAGATAATTTCAAAGGTAAAATGCAATGTTCGAACTAAAAAGAAGATTCTGAGGGCTTTAGCGAAAAAATTAACAACTTCATTATTAATTGATGGATTTTCTTAAACAGTCGCTTGTCTGTGAATTAATATTTTTTTAAAATGCTTTAAGGGGCTTTGACTTGTAAATTTTCGGTAAAATTTTGCAAAATTCCTGATTCAACAACCGATTACGACCGCTGTAGCTAGCCGATGAATGAAGACGCACATTATTTATGTTTTGGGGTCTACTACCATCCATTTAGTATATATTTTGACGAGATTTGTTAGTTGCTGAAAAAATTTTTCATACAAAAACAAATTAACCAAATAAAAATTTTTAAAATTTTTAAAAAAAAAACAAAAAAAAACCAAACGAAAAAAAATTTTTTATTGCGTTTTTCGAGCTCATGTCAAGGTTATCTACACAGAAAAAATTATCGCATCCGGAGTACATGAAATTTTTTTCATTTTGTTGAGTAGTGTAATTGGGAATGTGGTGCCTTTAAAACTAGATGATGTTCTTTCACCATCCTTGAATGAAATTTGTTATTGATTTTTTCAATCGTTAAAGAATCATTTTTTCTGCCGTCGAATGAAAATGCAATTAAATTGGAAGTATCATATCGATTATCCATAATGACAAGATTGTCACGACTATCTTTAACACCAATGTGTTCCATAAGAGATGTTGCCAATGCAGATGCTACACACCAAAAGACACACCAAATCTGTTACACATCATGGCAAAGTTCAAAGCATCGTATCTGGAAGTACATGGTCCTCGTCTCGTTTGAGATGCATCTTGTGAACCTATTGAATGCGAACTGTGCTTATAATCAAGATCCTTATCTTTTTCTGGTACGTACACTCCGGTTCACTTATTTAAAGGCACTAAAAATTCCATATTCTGCAGTCTGTATCTTTAGCAATTTTTAACCGATTGCAGAATTTTAAAATGGAAGTTAGACATCTTTAGATATAAAAATTATCATGACAATATTGGTTTCTTAAATAAATATTTTTTTTGAGCAATTTATAAAAAAAGTCCAAAAATGTGCTATTTTTTTGGTTCACTTGAATAAAGGGAGTTTATTATTTTTTTTATTATTTTTAAAGTAAGTCATGATTTTTTGTTGGGAGCGATTGTTTATTACAATTTATTGCATCTTAATCATTTCACGAGTCAAAATGGCAAAACAACAAATTTTAAATCTATCGGAAAAAACTAAAATCGATGTTTACCGTTCTCAAGGATATTCTAACCGCGCAATAGCTACAAAAAATTGGACGGAGCCCAACAGTTGTCGACAATTACATCAAGGACCCCGAGGGGTATGGAAAAAATTTTAAAGGAAGGGTTTCATTGTCTATATCTACGTATGAGAAAAGAAAAATCATCAGAGTTGCTTCTAATTCTGCCTTATCCTTGTCAAAAATAAGAGCTCAACCTGGAGTGGAAGCGAGCAAGTCATCAGTACGCAGTGTAATTAATAGCTGACTATCTTAAATACCTGAAATTACAAAAAAAACCGCCACTCAATGCTCCTCGTAAGGAAAAGCGGCTTGAATTCGCAAGAGACTACATGGTATGGGATGTGCAGCCAAGAGGTCATGTAAATGACTGGAGAACCGTTGTATTTACGGATGAGAAGAAGTTTAATTTGGATGGGCCTGATGGCTACAACTATTATTTCCATGATCTGCGCAAAGCAAAACGTTTTTTAACCGACATCACAGCCGAGAGGGCGGCGTTATGGTGTGGGGTGCTACTACGTACTATGGCACCATCGATTTTGAATTTCAAAGTGCAAAAATGACTGGTGCAAGCTATAAACCGTTATTGGAATCGGGTTTTCCAAAGTTCAGTAAACTAATTGGTCCCATATCTTGGATATTGCAACAGGATAATGCCCCTATACACAACGACAGAGTTAATATTCTTGTTCTTTTATGGATTGTAGGAACGCCGTGAGAGTGGAGCCTTTTGGTCTGCATTTACCTTCAACGTAGTATTTGTCAAGCAAAGTATTCAATTTTCTAACAACATTTCGTTTGCATGTAATTTCAATATTAAGTTTGCTCCAAATTGCAATCAATTTGTCTGTCACGTGGTGAGTAAATGTTTTATATGAAAACATTTTACTTTCCATTCTAGCACGTTCGGCCACGAAAAAAAATCAAATCACTCAAATCAGAAGACATACCAAAATCGACAACATTGTGAGAAGGCATATGTTTCAACCTACTTTCACTTTCGGTACTTGTTGATGATGGCGCGGCTTGCGATGTTGACGGCACTGGATCCATGGTTGAACTGATACTGTTTTATGCACCTTTCAAAATATTTTTGGTTTCTTTAGTTTAAAAAAAAAACTGTTTGTTGGTGGCTCGGTTTGTAGGGTTTTTGAATGTTAATTCGCCGATGTAAGTTTTCGCACGATCCGTTTCAGCGTCGTCTTTGCAATGCGCACGAGGCTGGTTCGAATGGTCTTTATATCAGAGTTCGAAAAAAAAACATTAACGTACGATAGTAGGGTGTGTTGGTAGTACGTATAACATGTGTGTATGAAAACAAAAAGGGTTGCGTGTCTTGCTTAATCAGGGTGAGGTTTGCAGTTCTATGCATGCATTTAAGTATGCAACTAGGGTTGCCAGACGTACTGTTTTCAGCAGTACGCGTACTTTTTTTTTACTAATTGTACTTCTGACTGCATAGCACCGAAAGAAGTACGCAAAAGTACTTCTCTTTAGCCTCTGTACTTCTTTTGTAAAAAAAAATAAATAGTTTCCCATTACATCCCATAAAGGGACTGGGGAGAAACTTCTCACAATCACTGAGCTGTGCGCTTTCCAGTTTTCACTCACTGATTGGGACCTACAGTTTTACACCGATTCCGAACCGTATTTTGAGAAGCTTTTTCATGGCTAGATACTCGATAGTGTCGCCGTCACTATGCGAGGTGACCGCCGCCGAAAGAAAATTTGAAGGTGGTCAGAGCCGGGTTCGAACCCAGGATCTCTTGTACAAGAGCCGCGCACACTAACCATTGCACCACCGACGGCCACACTTCTTTTGTACTTTTTTTTTATCATGCCAACAATAAATAAGAAAATGTTACTTCTTATAGATACCAAAAATTGTATTTACATAGAAGTATTTACTTTATATAGAAGACCGGTTTATTTTAAAAATAACAATTTTGAAAAGCTTTCCATTTTTAACCTTAATTCAAACATTTCCTTTCATTCAAGGCGTTATTGAATTATTTTCAACAAAATGAATTGGCTTGGGTCAACTCTTTAACGAATTTATATCCGTAAAAGTTTTTGCTGAAAATATTCCAAAAGACACATCTGTTTAGGAAAAATGGAGAGATCCTAGAAGTGGGTCATTTCCAAATTTCGAAAATATCAGCAAATTTGTATTTCGAATTCCTCGTTCTAATGCGGCATCTGAAAGGTTTGATGTTTAATTTTTGGAGCAAAGAATGAACGAAACTTCTAATTAAAAATTTAGAAAACGAATTAACAATAAAAACTAATTTTACGTACACTTGTAATCAGTTTTTGAATTTTTGAAAAACAGAAGATGGTAAAAACGAAATTGTTAATCAAGTCCACAAAAATTAAAAATATTTGTAATTCTTTAAAAAAAAACTGCAAAATAATATCTTTGATTATTATATAATTAAAACAAAAAGGTCATATTCAGTATTAAAACATTTTAATAAAATTAGAATAGATTACACTCTTTTTACTTTTTAAATATAAAATGTGAAACACCTGAGTAGTATTTATTAAAACAAATATTTATGGCCTCTCATTTTGATCGCTTTTCCTTTAATTTATAAATTATTACTCTTATGTACTGATTTTGTTTTATTACTTAATATAAAATGTTACTTTTATGCACTGAACATTATGATTTTTTAAAAACAAAACGTGTACTTTTATTTTCTTAATTGTACTGCCTGTTTTTCCACGATGTACTTTCTTTGTTGATTTCAAATCTGGCATCCCTATATGCAACAGATGGATAAAACGTTTTCTCCAGCTATTGCTGGCGGTAAAGAGAAGTCATCAAGTGCTGACAAATTAGTGAAAACCCCCTCGCGGAAAACACCTGTCGTCGATAGCGCCACTAAAGTGACCGAATCTAGAACCATTCAAACCGGTATGGACCGATACATCTAGTCAAGTCCATTAAAGAGTAACACGAATAAAATTAGTAGAGCGGAGGGCACTTCTAGGCCAGTGGACCCCGTATCAAAAAATCGTTTGGCAGCACTATACAGGGACGACGACTCTCGCGATTCAAGCTTGCCTACGGCAACACGCGCTAAACTGCCTCCAATTTACTTACGTGAGCGCAATGGAACTAACACTCTTCACATTGTTCCTCTCCGAAAGGGCAAAATACACGAAATAAAGGTTCAGACCAACGACGAGAAAAGCTTTCGTCAAATAACTAATTATTTCAACAATGTGAAAAAAAATTATTACACATACCAGTTGAAAAGCAGCAAGGGCTTATGTGTAGTAGTTAAGGGTATCGAGTCTGATGTTGAATCGAAAGAGTTTAAGTCCGCGTTAGAGGAAAAAGGGTTCAGTGTACGCTCGGTGATTAATTAACAAGATCCCCCAACCTATGTTTAAGGTAGAACTAGAGCCAGACGCAAGAAAATTGAAACGCAATAAGGTTCATCCAATTTATGCGTTGAAATATTTGCTGCATCGTCGAATCTCTGTGGAAGAGCCACACAAGCGTTCAGGCCCAATTGCCAGGAATACGGGCACACGAAAAAATACTGTGGGTTGCAAACAGTATGTGTAGTTTGTGGTGATCTGCACAAATCGCCAAATATGTTCGATAAAAACCCAAGAGAACAAAAAAATTAATAATTACGGGAGTAATCATACTGCATACTACAGGGGGTGTCCAATACACAAGGACCTAAAGAAAAAAATTGGATGGAAAATTGAGGACAGTTCGTGCCAGTTCAAAGCCCCAGAGTTGGAAATTAAATCAGTTTATTCGGAGTAATGAAATTAGGACAATTTCTGATACCATGACATACGCTAATGTTCTCAAACAGACCCGTCATATGTCTCATATAGGGAATATGATAAGAGGAACTTATGCACAAAGTATGAACATGTTCATGTCGACGATGCAGTCAATGATGCAAGACTTTATGAGAAGTCAAAATCAATTAATTCAAGCCATTATTAGTAAAAAATAGGTTACTTCCTAAAACTTTGTACATGGAAGGCAAACGGTGTTTGTAAACACAGACTTGAATTGGCTAATTATCTAGCTGTTGAAAACATAGACATAATGCTGTTACCTGAGATGCATCTAACAGACAGATATAATTTTAATTTACCTAATTACACATTTTATGGCACGAACGTCCCTGATGGCAGGGCACATGGAGGTACAGGTGTCCTTATACGCAAAAGAATTAGGCACGATGTGATAGAAAGCTACTCGGAACAACATTTGCAAGCAACTACGGTTCGCGTCTCAATTTCTCACGAGACAATTACAATATCGGCAATTTATTGCCCCCCAAAATTGTCGATATCGAGTGATACATTTACGAGCTTTTTTCAAAGACTGAGGCACACATTTTTAGCCGCCGGAGATTATAACGCCAAACATACTCACTGGGGCTCCCGTCTCGTAAACCCAAAAGGCAGACAATTGTACAACTGCATCATGTCTCGACAAAATGGGATCCGCATGGCCGCATGATCGTAACAAACCGCCTGATCTAATTAGGGGAATTTCAAAGACTAACGCGTCGGCAACAACGTCCACCGGACTGTCTTCAGACCATTCCAACATCCAACATCTAGGAACACGAACTGGCTGAAATACAGAAAATACGTAAGGAGCCATGTCCCAATTTTGAACAAAAGTACAGACAATGAGCTTGATATTGAAAATCACATCACCAGCCCTTCACGCAACCCCACTTCAGGACGATAAACAAGAGCACACACACATACACGAATGCAGACATAGAATATTTGATAAATTAGAAACGAAGGGCCAGGCCAGACTGGCAGGCAATTAGATCCCCTACTACACGTCTTCGACTCAAACTTTCCACAAGAAGACTACGAGTAGCCTTGAAAAACAATGATGATCTTCAACATGGAAACTATGTTAAGGGACTGAGGCTTTGAATTCACGAGCACGAACTGTCCTCAATTTTCCATCCAATTTTTTTCTTTAGGTCCTTGTATATTGGACACCCCCTGTAGTAGGCAGTATGATTGCTCCCGCAATTATTAAATTTTTTGTTCTTTTGGGTTTTTATCGAACATATGGACGATTTGTGCAGATCACCACAAACTACACATACTGTTTGCAACCCACAGTATTTTTTCGTGTGCCCGTATTCCTGGCAATTGGGCCTGAACGCTTGTGTGGCTCTTCCACAGAGATTCGACGGTGCAGCAAATATTTCAACGCATAAATTGGATGAACCTCATTGCGTTTCAATTTTCTTGCGTCTGGCTCTAGTTCTACTTTAAACATAGGTCGGGGGATCTTGTTAATGAATCACCGAGCGTACACTGAACCTCTTTCGATTCAACATCAGACTCGATACCCTTAACTACTACATATAAGCCCTTGCTGCTTTTCAACTGGTATGTGTAATAATTTTTTTTCACATTGTTGAAATAATTAGTTATTTGACGAAAGCTTTTCTCGTCGTTGGTCTGAACCTTTGTTTCGTGTATTTTGCCCTTTCGGAGAGGAACAATGTGAAGTGTTAGTTCCAATGCGCTCACGTAAGTAAATTGCAAAACGATTTTTTGATACGCTCCGCTCTACTAATTTTATTCGTGTTACTCTTTAATGGACTGGACTTGATGTATCGGTCCATACCGGTTTGAATGGTTCTAGATTCGGCCACTTTAGTGGCCCTATCGACGACAGGTGTTTCCCGCGAGGGGTTTTTCACTAATTTGTCAACACTTGATGACTTCTCTTTACCGCCAGCAGACTTCTCTTTACCGAGTGCAGTCTAAAAAAAAAAATGGTTTCCCATTACATCCCATGAAGGGACCGAGGAGAACTTCTCACAATCACTGAGCTGTGCGCTTTCCAGTTTTCACTCACTGATTGGGACCTAAAGTTTTACACCGATTCTGAACGGTATTTTGAGAAGCTTTTTCATGGCTATATACTCTCGATAGTGTCGCCGTCACTAGCGAGGTGACCGCCGCCGAAAGAAATATTTTTTTTAAAGGTGGTCGGAGCAGGGTTCGAACCCAGGATCTCATGTACAAGAGCCGCGCACACTAACCATTGCACCACCGACGGCCATAAAATACTACGGTTAATTACTGGTGCCCCTTGGTATGTTAGAAATGATAACCTACACAAAGATTTAAAGATACCTGCTGTAAGAGACGAACTCCAGCGCATCAAACAGAGTTATAATCAAAAACTGGAACAGCACACAAACCCTCTGGCAAGAAACTTGACAATAACAACAACTTCAACCCGACTACGAAGAAGAGATTTCCCATCAGTTTTATAAATCAACCAATCCCTGACGACATAATTCAGAGCCACGCTTAAACAACAATTTAATTAATAATAATTGAATTAAACTGACTAGAATATCAGCTTCGAATACTTATTGTTAGACTCTTTAAGAGCAGACTCAATAAAAAATATGATTTTCAATAAAAATATCACTTCGAAACAAGAATACAACACGTTACTTAACGTAGAATGTCTCATGGCAATCGAATTGCAAAGCCATGACACCCCCGACTAAATCCTAATAAAATGGTTCTTTCTCCGGTTCAGCTACCATTCCATGTTGAGAATCCTCAGACACTCTAACGGTGTTGACATCTGCGACCACAGAAGTTGATACAGTTTTTAGATTAAAAAGGTGTTCCGGCCCGTTCGTCTTTGGGCGGTGTTACGGGTTTTCTCTTAGAGATATACCAACACCGGCCTCATGGCTTTGAAATTGATTTTTATATAAGAAACAAATGCTATATGTATATAAAATCATTTAAATGCTGCCACTTTTCCCTTGTTTAAATTACT
This sequence comes from Phaonia tiefii, assembly GCA_963931995.1. Lineage (NCBI taxonomy): Eukaryota > Metazoa > Arthropoda > Insecta > Diptera > Muscidae > Phaonia > Phaonia tiefii. The sequence continues at coordinate 213,518,698 of OZ008369.1, forward strand.
TTAAGAAAAATTTCCCACAATTTTGAATAAACGTCAATGAGAATTATGGGAAACTTCAGTGAAAGTGACACAAGTACAGGACAGCACCTAGTGAACAAATTTGACAATGGGCGCGGTATATCTATTATTTTCTTTATCTATGGTGATAAGTACCCCCCTAAATTATAGCGCTGAACATTATGGGCCATTTAAAATTTGGGACTGCATTATGAGAAACTCAAGTATTCGTAAATTTTCCCCAAAAAAAGACCCAAAAAACACCCAAATACACATTTAACTAGAGGAAATAGAAATTTCTTTCGCCTTTTGAGTACAACATCTAACTCGATTATTGAATATATTAAAAAAACCTATTTCGAAAAATCCGGGGGCTCGAAATTAGTTTTAGAACTATGGTTTCTTCGGTAAACTTTCTTCAAATGACCATAGAACACGAATCGCGATGAGCTTTTGTCGCAAAAAAGTTTGACCCGCCCTAGTATGTATGTATGATCGTCGCTAGTCTCAATTCGTTGATTTTATTTTGCAGTACATTTTTAAACGGTTCTACCAATTCCATATACCTATATCGTATTTTAAATTGAAGTTGAGCATATAAATTTTAACGGTCTTATTCATAAAAAGTTATGAGAGGTTTGAGAGATGATTTATCATACAAAATCGAACGCCAAATTCAAACTAAAAATGGAAAAAATTCACAAAATGATACAAATTCACAAAAAGCTAAGAAATATTTAAACATCCATTTCCACTAAAATTAACAAAAAAATCTTTGTTCGTCGTAGAATAGCGAGTGGACAGAAAAATGTGTTGAAGCTAACGTGCCATAGCTCAATTACATATGTGGATATTTAAGTTAGCGCGAGTGCACTGTACTTATATATTATTACTATGAAATCATGTTAATAATATGTAATTAAACTAAGTTTTCCAGTTTATAAATACAATTAAGTAAATAGTGTAAGATATTAAACGAGTCTTCTCAGTCACCGTAACTGCCAGATGACAAAAATTTGTTTTTAATATCTCTTTGTAAATATATTTCTATTCCACAACCGCCTTTGTTTGTTATTCCGGTTACATAAATAAAACTTTTTTTATTTAATATACATATATGAACTTTAAATTACATTTTCTAAATAGATCTTGGAATTGGGATACAAAATGTAGTTGTGCGAATGTTAACAGGTATTTGCTTCTTCAGTGTCTTAATCAAATTGGGCATAGGCATCCTGTAGCCTGGAAACTACACCGGTGTAAAACTTTATTTGCTCCTCAATTAATGATTTCAGAGTTTGTTTAAGATGAGTTTCACGTTCCGATCTAAAGAAAGACATCTCGGCAATAACAGCGTAGGAAACAATATCTGTTCGTCGATTTACATCGGCCATTTGAGAGTTGTTCATTTTTTGCTCAGCGGCAAGCCTTTCACATTCTTTACGCTTTTGCATAGCTCCTTTATGCGTAGACAAAATATCTGGAAAACAACTCAGCACACCCCTAGAATGGAAATATAAAAAATAACAGGATTAGTCGCATATTTAAAATAGTAGGCAAATAATTATGAAATATATGGCTAGATACATATATGCGGTATTATTATAAATATTGTATTAATTAAAACTTAATTAAAAGTACGCCGTTTATAAGCATTTCAAGCTTATATGCACCCCAACATGCGCAATTCCACTTTGGCATTTACAATTTCTTTGTGTATATGCACTTCGGTTATATGCATTTCGCGTTTTCGTTCAACATAAGTATATAAATACGATTTCTTACAAATTCATCTAAAAAATCCTCATATATGGATGGAGCGCCAAAATATTATCGATAATAGGTCTGTCTGCATACTATTCCAGTAAAAAATAGTCAGTAACTATTTTTGAGAGAGTAAGAAGGATTGTACTCTCCCAGTAAAAAATATCACAAAAGACAACCGACGACATCAAGTAAAAACTTGCAAGTAATAAGACCTTTTGTATGGAAACAGCTGATTTACAATGTAAATACTTAAAGAACCAACAACCGCAGTTTGAACAAAACATTACAAATTACCAAAACTCTCTTATTTTATAAGTAAATAGTTAAAGTTCATTACACAGCATTTAAAATAATTTTTTGTCTATAAACATAAATTCCCAATGATAATTTGTTATTTTAAGGTTTTTATATTTCTTAATTTTGTTTGTTTACATGAAACATATGTTTCAAAACATGTTATTTCTTGCAAATTCTTACTGGCAAAAACTTTCAAGTTCTCTGTCATCGAAATGTCAAAATAATCTTTCTTTGATCTCTCGTAACTGGATTTTTGGTGTAAACAGACAACATCCAATAACAAATTGTACAATTTGACCTAATATTTTGTTTAACTTTTTCACAGAAGTAGGTGACACTAGTTATACACCAGCAACAATTACGGTCGAATGAATACTATACTATTAAGCACTAGATGTCGTGTAAGCTGGAATTTTATATCAAACTCAAAAATATTAATGAAATTTTAAGCCATTTGTTTCAAAGGATGTTTTTTAAAGCACAATTGTATCTGCAGAACGTGTTAATGCCAAAAAAAATTATATACATAAAAATTTTATTATTATTCAAAGCGCTTCACTGTACTTATAGAGGTGTAGACAGACTGACCCATAGAGTGATTCTTTAAAGAGAGAACCTCTCACTCATCTGACGTTTCCTTTCACAACTCTTCGTAGTGCGGTCGGTGTAATAGAGAGATGTTTGACGAAAAGTGACTTACACCGGGTGGAATTACAAGAACTTCTGGCTATAATTTTTCGTGTCGTTTTGGTGAAAAACTGTGAAATTTAAATGTATTTTACACTTTTTTATTGGCTGTTATTGTTAGCATACATTTGTGTTGTATTTAACACAATAATTTTAACACACAAAACGAAATGCCGTTGTTGTTACTTTGTTGGTTGTTTCGAACCAATACCTCTATCTGGTATTAGCAAAGCAATTCAGTCAGAAATTTTCTGAGCGAAAAAAACCTCTAGTTATGGACTAACCGATCAAATTCGACGATTTGGGTTTGTTAACGCCAAAATAAAACTTAGCATTAATTCCGCGTACAATGTCCAAAATCCCCAATTTGCAGTATATATATATAAAGGCTGAGAGCTTTATAAGCTAAAAGTTATCGAAATATTCTTCTACCCTTTGCCATCATAAACGCCTAAACGATATGTCAGATTCGTGAAATGTCATAGATACTTATTTCCGCTAAAAAAAAACCTATGTCTTGCGCTTGTTAACCGAACATCCATACTGGTAAGATCGTCCTCCTGCAATCCGCATAAATAAAGAATTATTCCACATCCTAACATTGTTTGTTCTTTTGTTTCATTTTCATTTGGGAATATTCTATTTTATGCGACTTCCATTGAGCACAAAATCAAGAATCTTGACTTTGTTTCGGCTCAGAGCGTAAAATTTTGTCCTACTCCAGGTTTCACCGCATTCCCCGATTTCCAAAGAAAACATTGGTCCTTCGAACCGGATTCAAAACGCTCTGAGAATTCCATTGGAGGAGATCTTAAGTCCAACCACCGCTCTCACTTCATCATCTTCTCACTTCCTTATAATCTCACGACAGCATCATTTTAAGAAAAAAAGGTACGTTTGATTTTTGCTTGCTCTATTGATTCATTACGTTTGGTAGTGCAGAAAGTAAGAAACCATGTGGTAGTCATATTAGTTGACAATTGAAAATTGAAAAAAAATTTAAAGTAGAAAGTAGACAATTGGTAAACGAAAATTGTGCTAAAATTAAAAGGAAATGAAATAAAAGTAAAAGAAATACAAAATAGATGAAATTACAAAAAAACGGAGAACAAAAACTCCATCACAACCTTGAAAATTAAAGTAAATTTGCTGCCCAATAAAGAAGGAGAAGAAGAAGATACTCTGCCAAGCAAGATTAAGTGAGAGAAAGAGGAAATTTTCACGCTGAAAACCAAATTAATATTATATTGGTGAGTTTTATGAATATTATATTGGTGAATTTACGGTGAAACCCCAGTGGAAAAATTATGTTGTGCCAGATAATGCCAGCGTAGGGTGCTATGTAACCTCATGTATATATCAGTTTTTTATTCGCCTATCACTCTATATGCGTCAGTCATTTTGGTTTTAATTGACTTCCCCGTATTTCTCCATCCTAGATAACGCAATTAATGTTGAGTACTTGTATGCCTATATTTCCCCTTTTTTTAACAGCATTGCATAACAGTCTAACTTCACTTACACAATGATTAATCTGTACAGCTGTCTCTTTACATACCACTTACACTTTTTCTCTTGTTAAGTCATTTAAATCTACTTTATTTTAACATACCCTTTCCTCATTACATTGGAATATTCTTATGATATTATCCTATTGTTCATTTCTCGCCCACGCTACTCATACCTCGTTGTTGTGACTCTGAAATTACCCATTTTTTAAGAGCTTATATTTTGTCTACACATAACTCTTTTCTTAAAGAGAAAGTTCCTGTTATCTTCCTAGTCGCACCAGCCTTACAATCTCCTCTGTTGGAAATTTCCCCTTTTTCCCCAGTATTATTATACTCTCTTACACACTTAAAGGAATTCATGTAGCTCTCTATACGATCATATCATCTAATTGCATGCCCATTTGTTTTCAATATCTCTGTCTCTCATATTCGACGAATAGGCCAGTACTGCTTCTTCTTTATATCTTTCTCAACAACTCTTTGCCCACAAAATATCTCTTTGTTACTGGCATATCTCCCCTTGTTATAATTCAGAGAACCTGTTAATAATTAACTCCTTATTTCCATCATTCCACAAGTCAAATTCCAAATAAGTGATTGACATCCCTGCATAAAATTTTATGAACGATATCCGCGGTGTAATTCTGGGATAACTACAAAACATTTTATAAATTCAATTGATAAATTAAATTGATTTTCTTCTCTTTTCTAAAAGTATTCCTGCAAGTTTGTATAATACTTTTTTCAAATTTAAATTGTACTCCAGGTTAGAGAGTTAACAAAGAGAATCCTGTAAAATTCTGTGTTTACGATTTTATGCAATTCTGACCTAGTATAAATGCGTTTTTATGGCATTGAAGGCCAAATTGGGAGCTAATTTGGAACTTTTGTTGTTTTTGTCGGTGAATCCTTTTTCGTTTATATAGGACCAAGTGATCCCCAGAGAGTTTTCCTGAATGCGCTTAAGGTTCAAAATACAGATTAGTTTTTGGGAAATCATTCACTTTTGAAATTTATATTTGGTACACTCAGTTGATTTGGTATTTGGTATTAAAACGGATATTCTAATTTTTGCGAATGCGACCATATTTCTTATTTGGTATTTGGTATTAAAACGGATATTCTAATTTTTGCGAATGCGACCATATTTCTTATCCAATTGGTCATACTACTTTGCCCATCACTGTTCATCATCAGACTATTTTACATACCCCTATTTCTATTTCCATTGAACAATTTCCAGCTTTGCGTAGCGTATCGTTCTCTGAGAGTGAAGTGCCGCATATACACGGGAGAATTGGAACGAACGAGACACTTCCCCAATCCCTTCCAGAGTCATTGAACTTTGTTTGAAATCATATGTTTTACTATACTCGTTACTTTGTCTTTCATCCCAATTAGAGTATCTAGATATTTCAGAGTTTACATATAATTTCTATTTTCATTATTAAGGGGAACAACTTGGAATACAACTTGGGGGAAAAATAGAGTTTCATTAGAGAATAATGTATCTACAACCATTTTCTGATTATCTTTTACGGAATATGGTATACTATATAGAAGTTGTATAGTCGTGTACTACATATTAGATTCTTATACATATACCTAATACTAACTCGTCTTTTGGGGGAAAATTAGTGTAATAGTTTTTTTCTTTGTTCTTGGGACAATTAAACGAGAAATACTCAACTTTATTAAGCATCAATCCGTGAGATTTAATAGAATCATTCCTTGTGGATAATACTTTTGTCTTATCTGGATCACTTTAAAGGGACGAATCGTTTGACATTTCGATCTTATATTACACTCTCGCTTCTACTAATCAATTTTCTGTGTACATTTGGTATTGAAATTCTTTGGTAAAGTGCGCAACTTTGCGAGATTATTGTTTTATCTGTGGGATTTAACAATTGTATACAATTTATGAGTTTCATTTCCGAAAACAGAACACTTATTTTGCGATTTTATCTTGCCTTTACTTGTGCATAATACTTTTGTGTGGAAATTTAGTCTTGATAAATCCCATCAGCAGTGTATAACTCCATTTTGCTACATTTTCGAATAACTTTGCGCGCCTGTCAATTGTTAGAATCCGTTCCTACTTCTACAGGTTTTCCGTGTCGATTCTTTAAATCTCAAAATGTCACTTGCTCATTTCATTCGCTTAGCGGACAGCTTGGTCGAATTTGATTATGACTTGGATGACAATCGGTATCCTCTGACATCTCTTCATGCAATTGATTTGCATAGATCCGAGCTTAGAACAAATTGGTCTCGCATCAAAGCCGCATTTGAGAAGTACCTTTTCTATGTGGAAAACGATCCAAAGAGTACGGGAACGGATCAAGGAGAGGATCAGAATCCCGCGGACCTTGAATCATTTAAGGTCAAATATAAGAGCACTTACATTACTTACTGTAATTGTTTGGCAAAACTAACCGAGCTTCACGACGCAAAACGATTGGAATCTCTTCCTAGGTCTGAATCGTCTGACTCTCCTCCATCTTTTCCGTCCTCAGTTCCTAATGAAAACACTCGCAACATCTCCAACTCTTACAGCTTTCACCTTCCACCATGCGAGATTGATATTTTCAACGGAGATTACATGTCTTGGCCTACGTTCCGTGACATGTTCACAGCCATCTATATTAAGAACTCAAGGCTGAGTCAGGTTGAAAAACTTTTCCACTTGACCAATAAGACTACGGGTGAGGCCAGAGATATAGTCAAAAAAAGTCCATTGACTAATAATGGTTTCGACCTAGCATGGTCAAGTCTATGTGCCCGATTTGAATATCGTAGGGTACTAGTCAATGGTCAACTAAAGGTTTTGTTTAGTCTTCCAGTTATTGCTTCTGAATCAGGTCATGCAATTAAACAGCTTCAACGTGATATTAATTCGTGCATTTCTACTTTACAATTGTACGATATTGACGTTGAGAGTTGGGACCCTATATTTGTGTTCCTTTGTTCAAATTGCATGCCTGATAACACTCTCCATCTATGGGAGCAGGGTCTCGTGGATAAAACATCTATTCCAAAATGGGTCGACTTGGATGGGTTTTTAACAAACCGCCATAGAACCCTGGAATCGGTCCATGAGATCCGTAATCTAGCTTCTAGAAAACCATCGGATGCTGCAACCAAGAATCCTACAAAAACCACTAGTCCAGCAAAGAAAATTAATTCATTTCAAACCACTGTGACTGGTCCGCAATGCCAACTTTGTCCAAGCGAATTTCATATAATTCGTAAATGTCCTAAATTTATACAGATGAGTCAAAGTGAGAGGTTTAACGAGATTAAAAAGCAAAGTCTCTGCCTAAACTGTTTCTCCAAAACTCATACTGTGAAAGTCTGCAACAGCAAACACAACTGTTATAAATGCAGCAAACGGCATAATACTTTATTACATAAAGATGCCGATAGTCCCAGTTCTAATCTTTCCAATTCAAATAATACGAAATTCTCACAGTCACCTAGCACTAGCCATCATTCCAAATTGAATCCCAATTCAACGCCATTCTCTTCCGATTCCAAACTTTCTTCCATACAGTCCACTACTAGTTCTGGAGCTGATGTGATTCAAACTTGTTTTGCTTCAAACCAAAGGGGCGTTTTGGTAGGTACTGCTATTGTTAATGTCTGCCATCCTCAAGGTATTTATAAAGCGCGAGCACTCATAGATTCAGGTTCAGAGGGAACCTTTATAACTGAACGTCTGTTCACTGATCTTAAGCTACCAAGTAAGCGTACGAATGCTCGGATTTCAGGCTTAAACAACACCGTTTCGGCAAAGGTACAACGCGAATGTTCATTCTTTCTTAGTTCACCAATAAATACGGACACTGAAATTCCGGTCAGGGCATTGGTCATCCCACAGTTAGCCGGTGATCTTCCTTCACAAAGTGTTCATGCTTCACACTTCGAAAGTCTTCCACAACTTAAATTGGCTGATCCTCAATTCCATAGCAGTTCCCATATTGACATCTTAATAGGCGGAAACGTAATTCCATCCCTTTGGACAAAGAGATTTCACGTTTCTGGGAGGTGGAGAATATTCCACGGAAGAGTTTTAGGTCCCCATCCGATCAATATTGTGAGGATTTGTTTGCTAGAACCACCAAAAGGAATAAAGACGAAAGATATGTTGTCGCTCTTCCATTCAAGGAGGGGTATCCTACGAAGCGGCATTTGGGGCAATCGAAAAATAGTTCAATGGCGCAGTTTTATAGAAATGAAGCTAGATTACTTCGGACTCCCACCTTTAAAGGGGAATATGATAAGGTCGTTGAAGAATATATTTTTTTTTTTTTTTTTTTTTTTTTTTAAATCGAGCGAACCCATCGCCGCCACTCTTACCCGCCCCTACCGACCGAGAGGGCCACGTCCCCATAACGTGAGGACAGCGTACACATTATAGACCGGTCTATAACGGGAGAGCAAGGATTATAAGTTCACACGTTACAACCAACTACAGAAATTCTTCACCAGTTGGTATTACACTAACATAAATAAGTATAAAAGCACATCACGAGATATTAACATAAGATACTTCAATATATAATAATTACGAACAAAACGAAAACCAAATCATAAATCAGACCAGATAGTAAGGATAAAGTAAATTAAATTTACATATGTACGTCAACGAATATACAGCACTAATGCAATCGGTTCAAATGACAAATTATGCTAGACTTTGTCGTTTCCCAACTACCTGTGAAATCAATAAACTGATATAGCTCATTAAAGTCACGACACATTCTCCTAACTGGATCAAAGGACACATAATTCGAACGCTGAAACTCGATGTTTACGAGTTTATAGTACCTCGTGGGTCTCAATGGGACATTTATGAAAATCTTAGATAACAGAAATTCAGAACATATACATCCATCAATTATCTTCAAAACTGTAATAGAGTTTATCATGGTACGTCTACTACTAAGAGTCGGCAATCTGATCAATGCTAGTCTACTGCTATACGAAGGAAGATTATGGTTCGGGTTCCATTGAAGATTTCTCAGACAAAAAATGAGAAACTGTTTCTGGACCGATTCAATCATATTAACATACAAATTGTACTGGGGGTCCCAAACAACTGATCCATATTCGAGAATAGGGCGGACTAGTGAAGTAAAAAGATTTTTCGTAACGTAGGGATCTGAAAATTCCTTTGCCCAACGTTTAATAAAGTTCAGAACGCCATAAGCCTTGTTCACCATCGTAATTATGTGGGAGTTGAAATTCAATTTTCTGTCCAAGAGAACACCAAGATCAACAAATGAATCCACCGATTCAAGAACATTGCCACCTAAAATGTATTTTGCCGAAAATAATGATGACCTAGAGAACAGCATATGCTTACATTTCGTAAAATTAAGCTCCATCAAATTGGTCTCGCACCACGTCTGGAAAGTAGACAAATCCCTCTGAAGTAAAGTATATTGACAAGGATCCTTGTAAGAAAAATAGATCTTCACGTCATCAGCGTACAATAACAATTTAGAGTGCATTATGGAGGCGGGTAAGTCGTTAATGAATAACAAAAATAGAACCGGCCCAAGATGACTACCCTGAGGCACCCCAGATGACACAAAAATAGATCTTGAGAATGATCGACCAAATGATACCATCTGTTCTCTGTTCATTAAATAAGAACTAATCCAATTCAGCATTTTACAATTAAAACCCATTGCCCCTAATTTATATAATAACAAATTGTGGTTAACTTTATCAAAAGCCTTACTAAAATCGGTAAAAATCACATCAGTTTGATCTCCATTAATAAAGCCGTCAATAATAGAAGAGGAAAACTGAAGCAAATTAGTCACGGTGGAACGACCCTTCCGAAAGCCATGTTGACATGGATCTAAAATAGAGGAAACCTGATGAGAAATTACCTCTGTGACTAACTTCTCAAAAAGTTTAGGAATGGCACTCAATTTTGCAATTCCCCTATAATTTGCAACATTTACTAAACTACCAGATTTGTGGAGAGGGATTATATAAGAGCTCTTCCACTTTGCAGGAAAATGGCCGAACTTCAACGAAGCGTTAAATAAGAGAGTCAACGGTAAGCTGAGAGAATTCGAGCAGTATTTCAACATAGAGTCCGGGATACCATCAGGACCAGCTTTATTCGAGGCTTTCAAGCTGATTAAGTTATCTAGCAACCACGAAGAATTTACGACAGGTGCATCAAACGGAATGGTAGAGCGGACAGTGTACGGGTATGATTTGGGAACATCATAGGCTCGGGTGGAATAAATAGATGCGAAAAAATCGGCGAAACAATTAGCAATAGACTCTTCATCTGAATATTCAATACCGTTCATTTTGATCCTACAAGGTGTGGAAGACGAATTACGCTTCAAGTTAACAAATCTAAAGAATGATTTGGGGTTCCGTTTAAAATTAGCCTTCAACCTATCCAAATATAATCTGTAACTCTCACGAGATTTAGAGTTGTATCTACTCCTAGCAACAATATACCTAGCATAGTCTGCTAGCAGCCCAGATTTTTTATACTTGTTCGAACATCTATTCCTTACATTCTTGAGACTATTTAGAGCCCTTGAGGACCATGGGGGACCAGTATTACCCCTTATTGGCCTCTTGGGTACAGACTTAGAAATATAGCCATTAATAATATTATAGAAATCATCCAGGGCGATTTCAAATTCAAAAGAATTATCACACTGACATATACTATGCCAGTCGGTATCAAAGATAAGATTATTCAAAAGTATAAAGTTCGCACGCGAAAAGCATAGGCCAACATAGGACGAAGAGCAATTGCAACCAACCTGCTTGGTATCATATGTATAATTAATTCCCAGCGTTGGATGGTAACTATCCTCAGGAGAAATTAACGGATCAATTCGAGAAATATCAAAGTTATTAGAATCATCCACTAAAACTAGATCAAGGACTCGATTCATAGAATTGGGAATGTCGTTCAATTGAATCAACCCAAGTTCGGAAATATGCGTAACAAAATCAGATGACCAATCATATGGTGTCAATGGAGTCAGAGAATTAGTATCGGGTAAAGACACCCATGTCACAGACGGCAAGTTAAAGTCACCCAATACTAAAATACGGTCCTTTCTACTGGCTAACGCAATAACTTTTGCAATAGCGTCAATATGCACTTGATATACCTCAAAGCATGAAGATGGCGGAATATAGGAACACGTGACAAACAATTTCAAATCGCCTAAATTAATGGACACCACAAGAAACTCAAGATCGCCAATGTCATCAACTGTAACCAACTCAGAAGATTTGGATCATATGTTTAAAGTTTCCCCACCTAACTTAGCCGATATTCCAATGCATTTTTATTTACCCCACCATGCGGTTATAAAACCCGAAAGCAGCACAACTAAAGTTCGTGTTGTTTTCAATGCTTCAGCTAGTTCGTCCAATGGGTTAAGTTTAAATGACATTCTCCACACTGGTCCAGTTCTTCAAAATGACTTGACTCTTTTAATTCTGAAATGGCGTTTTTTCCGTTACGTTTTCAATGCTGACATCCAAAAGATGTACCGGCAGATATTAGTTGACCCACAGCATACTCCTTTCCAAAGAATTGTTTTCAGAAAAGATCCAAGTGGTATCATCCAAGATTATGAGTTAAAGACGGTAACCTTTGGTGTAAATTGCGCCCCATATTTAGCTATTCGGACACTTATCCAATTAGCAGATGATGTTCAATCCATTTATCCACTGGCCAGCAATATTCTCCGCAATTCCATGTACGTTGATGATGCACTAGCAGGAGCTTATTCCATATCAGATGCCAAAGAAGCTAGAAACGAGCTAATCCTTGCTCTTGAATCAGCTGGGTTTTCATTGAGAAAATGGACAGCAAATTCCAAAGAAGTACTTGCGGACCTGGCCCCTGATCATTTGCTGAATGAAGACTTTTTGGAATTTTACGACAGCAGTAAGGCGAAAACACTAGGCATCCGGTGGAATGCCCGTTCGGACTGTTTCTACTTTTTGACAACACAGTTCATGGAACCCTCAACGAACACCAAAAGAGAGGTCCTGTCGCAAATTGCCCGATTATTTGATACTGCAGGATGGCTGTCTCCATGCGTTGTTATCGCAAAAATCCTCATGCAAAGGATATGGGTTGAAGGCATCGACTGGGATGATATCCTCTCTCCCGAGTCTCTTTCTCAATGGAAAACTTTCCAATCGAATTATCCACGCATTAACGATATTCGTATTCCTCGATGGATTGATTTTACTCCAAATGCTGAGGTCCAATTCCATGGATTTTGCGATGCATCTGAAAAGGCATACGCAGCAGCATTATATGTCCGAATAGCTAACGAAAATTCAGTATCCACTCACTTGGTTTCGTCCAAAACGAGAGTAGCACCAGTGAAAACTTTGTCTATTCCGCGATTAGAGCTTTGTGGTGCTGTCCTCCTTGCTGAATTGATTGATAGTCTTGTTCCGAAATTAGAGGTTGAAAGTTATTCCGTTTTCTGTTGGACCGACTCCGCTATTGTCCTCTCTTGGCTCGCTAAACCTCCTTGTTCTTGGTTGACCTTTGTTGCCAATCGTATTTCCAAGGTCGTTGAAATAATTGACCCAACACATTGGTATCACGTTTCTTCGGAGGATAATCCAGCGGATTTAGCAAGCCGCGGAGTTTTCCCTCATGATCTTATAGACAACGAGTTGTGGTGGAATGGTCCCAAATGGCTTCGGCAGTCCAACATTTCCCTGCGATGTTCTGAATCTCGAACCATCAGAGCAACAGACCTCGAAAAGAAGACCATTAAAGTCAATTTCGCCTATTTTCAGAATTTCGAAGACGTTTTGGGAAAATTCTCATCCTATTCTAGGGCTATGCGCGTTATGTCCTACGTGTATATATTTTTCCACAGCACCCATCCAAGATATCGTTCTAGTTTCTCCAAAGAGTCTTATGTTGTGACAAGTTCTGAGATACGAGCTGTCCGTAATCGACTCATTTCAATGTATCAGAAAGTTTCGTATCCGAATGAATACACAGCACTCTCATCTCGACAGCACATATCTTCTTCCAGCCCTATTTTAAATTTAAATCCATTCCTAGATCCTGAAGGGCTCATTCGTTCTTGCGGTAGGCTTGAATCATCTCCAGGTCTCTCTTATAATGAAAAGCACCCAATTATTCTTCCATATGCTTGCCAATACTCTCGACTACTGGTTCAATTTGCCCATGACATTAGTTTGCATGGTGGGAATCAATTGGTACTCCGAATAATACGATCTCAATACTGGATTCCAAAGATCAAGAACCTTATAAAGGCAACTATCAACAAGTGCAAGCCCTGCATTATTTACAAAAGGAAATGTCAAAAGCAGCTTATGGCTGCAATGCCGCCAGAAAGATCGGAGATTTCCCGTCCTTTTACGCATACCGGACTTGACTTTGCCGGGCCATTCGATATAAAAACATATGCGGGTAGGGCTTGTCGAATCACCAAAGGTTATGTATGTGTCTTGTATGTTTCTCCACTAAGGCCATCCATCTTGAAACTACTTCAGACTTATCCACTTCCTCTTTCCTAGCTGCCTTTAGTCGGTTTGTATCTCGTCGTGGTTGTCCTCTCCACTTACATTCAGATAATGGCACAACGTTCGTTGGTGCGTCGAAAATCCTCGCCAAAGAATTCCTTGAAACTTCACGCCAATCTATAGCCGCGAATTATGCTCACCAGAATATTACTTGGCATTTCATTCCGCCAGGTGCGCCACATATGGGAGGATTGTGGGAAGCTGGAGTGAAAAGCTTTAAATCCCATTTTCGAAAGGTATCCGGTGCCTTTAAATACACCTATGAAGAATTTGCTACCTTATTGTCCAAGATTGAAGCATGTCTAAATTCTCGTCCATTGTCTCCCATATCCCAAGATCCATCCGACTTGTCCGCATTAACTCCAGGACATTTTCTTATCGGTTCTCCTATATTAACTCCAATTGATCCACAGATCAATGAACCTCCTTTGTCCATACGCAATCGCTGGCGAAAAATGCAGTTAGTCCATCAGAACTTCTGTGCTCGATGGAAATCTGAATACCTTAAGGAACTTCAAAAACGTACAAAATGGAAAATACCAGAAGAAAACGTAGGAGAAAATGCTCTCGTCATTGTTAAAGAAGAAAATCTTCCTCCTAACTCCTGGCGTCTTGGCAGAGTATCTAAGATCTACCTTGGGTCTGACAATCGTGTTAGAGTTGCGGATGTCATCACGCAAAGAGGCATCGTCACTAGACCAATAACAAAGTGGGTACTTTTATCCTCCGAACCTTAACTGGTTTTATCCACATCCTTTTCAGATCATCATGCCTAAAGCATCATCAACCGATAAAAACAACCAGCAACTGCGTCGTCGCCACAAGAACCATCCAAAACTTTCCCAAAAATACAACTCATTTCTGTGCAGAATCTGTAACCGTCCTCATCCGCTCAGAACGTGCCGGAAATTTTTGGCAATGAATGTGTCGGATAGAATTCGAGCCGTCCGTACTCACAAATACTGCGGCAATTGCCTCGCACACGACCATTCACAGGGAACTTGTTTCACCAAGCATGGTTGCCGAAAATGCAAGAGATTTCACCACACCCTACTTCATATCCATCCACGGTTAAGTAATGACTCTACAACATCCGTAACACGCTCGCGGTCGCGTTCGCCTTCTCCACCTACAACATCCACAAATGCAGCTTCTAAAAAATCCTCCACCAAACCGACGTCGAAATCCACCTCCCTCACTGCCATTTTACGTCAAAATAGTGTAATTCTCCTTCCTACCGTCCTAGTCAAGATTAATCATAAGACTACCCACGCTCGTTGTTTGCTAGACTCTGGATCGTCCATGAGTAGAATTTCCAGAAAATTTGTCGCAAAACACGACTTGACAACACTAACGTTGCAGGAAGAAACCATCTGTCCATTGACACTGAAATCGAGATTTGACTCCAATTCCAAGATTGAGGGTACATTTAGGGTGGACAATCGCCTGACTCTGCAGACTCCAGCTCAATCACTTCCGGAAACCTTCAAGAAGAGTTTCCGTGATATCTTCCTAGCGGACTCCAAATTTTATGAGTCATCCGGTATTGATTTGATCATCGGAGTTGACCTGTATCCGAAGGTAATTTGTGAGGGGGTTATTTCCAAAACAGGACTACCAACAGCTCAGAGTACAATATTTGGTTGGACCATCTACGGCGCATGCTCCACATAGGTAGTTCTTATACATTTTTACAAGCACTATCAACGATCTGAATCTGAATACCTTAAGGAACTTCAAAAACGTACAAAATGGAAAATACCAGAAGAAAACGTAGGAGAAAATGCTCTCGTCATTGTTAAAGAAGAAAATCTTCCTCCTAACTCCTGGCGTCTTGGCAGAGTATCTAAGATCTACCTTGGGTCTGACAATCGTGTTAGAGTTGCGGATGTCATCACGCAAAGAGGCATCGTCACTAGACCAATAACAAAGTGGGTACTTTTATCCTCCGAACCTTAACTGGTTTTATCCACATCCTTTTCAGATCATCATGCCTAAAGCATCATCAACCGATAAAAACAACCAGCAACTGCGTCGTCGTCACAAGAACCATCCAAAACTTTCCCAAAAATACAACTCATTTCTGTGCAGAATCTGTAACCGTCCTCATCCGCTCAGAACGTGCCGGAAATTTTTGGCAATGAATGTGTCGGATAGAATTCGAGCCGTCCGTACTCACAAATACTGCGGCAATTGCCTCGCACACGACCATTCACAGGGAACTTGTTTCACCAAGCATGGTTGCCGAAAATGCAAGAGATTTCACCACACCCTACTTCATATCCATCCACGGTTAAGTAATGACTCTACAACATCCGTAACACGCTTGCGGTCGCGTTCGCCTTCTCCACCTACAACATCCACAAATGCAGCTTCTAAAAAATCCTCCACCAAACCGACGTCGAAATCCACCTCCCTCACTGCTATTTTACGTCAAAATAGTGTAATTCTCCTTCCTACCGTCCTAGTCAAGATTAATCATAAGACTACCCACGCTCGTTGTTTGCTAGACTCTGGATCGTCCATGAGTAGAATTTCCAGAAAATTTGTCGCAAAACACGACTTGACAACACTAACGTTGCAGGAAGAAACCATCTGTCCATTGACACTGAAATCGAGATTTGACTCCAATTCCAAGATTGAGGGTACATTTAGGGTGGACAATCGCCTGACTCTGCAGACTCCAGCTCAATCACTTCCGGAATCCTTCAAGAAGAGTTTCCGTGATATCTTCCTAGCGGACTCCAAATTTTATGAGTCATCCGGTATTGATTTGATCATCGGAGTTGACCTGTATCCGAAGGTAATTTGTGAGGGGGTTATTTCCAAAACAGGACTACCAACAGCTCAGAGTACAATATTTGGTTGGACCATCTACGGCGCATGCTCCACATAGGTAGTTCTTATACATTTTTACAAGCACTATCAACGATCTAATAAGCAAAATCAAACGTACTTGAAATATAATTATGAATGCGCTTTTATACTACTACATACTGTTAATCCCTATCTTATAAGAAAAAATCCTCTTTGAATTGAATATAAATACCATTAAATACCTGTAAATTTAATATTTCCATTCCTATGTTACCTATACCTAAGTACTAATTAAATATTTTTATTTCGTTCATAAAAGGGTATCTATGATATTTCAGACTTGATCTGTTGCATATATACTGCAAGGCGGGCGGTAATGTTAACGCCAAAATAAAACTTAGCATTAATTCCGCGTACAATGTCCAAAATCCCCAATTTGCAGTATATATATATAAAGGCTGAGAGCTTTATAAGCTAAAAGTTATCGAAATACTCTTCTACCCTTTGCCATCATAAACGCCTAAACGATATGTCAGATTCGTGAAATGTCATAGATACTTATTTCCGCTAAAAAAAAACCTATGTCTTGCGCTTGTTAACCGAACATCCATACTGGTAAGATCGTCCTCCTGCAATCCGCATAAATAAAGAATTATTCCACATCCTAACATTGTTTGTTCTTTTGTTTCATTTTCATTTGGGAATATTCTATTTTATGCGACTTCCATTGAGCACAAAATCAAGAATCTTGACTTTGTTTCGGCTCAGAGCGTAAAATTTTGTCCTACTCCAGGTTTCACCGCATTCCCCGATTTCCGAAGAAAACAGGGTTGTATCTGCCAAAATCACTATATCGTCACCTAAATTGCAAAAGGCCGTAACAACTCAAAAATGAACTAATTGATTATGACTTAACCAAAATTAAAAATTTCCGACTCTATAAAAACTGCCGCAACAACCGTACTTGGTTTCGAAAAACCGCTTCGTAATAAACCGTGGTACGATGAAGAGTGTCGCATTGCAAATGACGAAAAGAACGCTGCACGTATGGTAATGCTTCAGTCTATTGCAACGCGAGCTGCAACTGAGCGGTATAGGGAGAAAAGAAAGGAGGTAAACCGTCTCTTTAGGCGTAAGAAACGGCAGTGGAGAAAGCGCGAGAGTGAGAAAATTGATACATACAGAAAGAAGAACGACGCCCGAAAATTCTACCAAAAAGTTAAAAACGGAATTAATGGACATGGTTCAGGGCCCGCCTTCTGTAAAGACAAGGACGGAAATCTCGTCGCAGTTGTGCAGAGCATGTTGGGAATATGGAGAGAGAATTTCTCTGCGCTACTAGTACCTGAGATATCCAATGACGATGGGACAATCGATCACAATATGGACGACGACGTCGATTGATCCCCCCCTAACCAATACGAGGTCAGAACAGCTATTGCCCGGCTTAAGAACAACAAAGGCTGGCGGAGATGCGCTGATAAGGTGCATGCATCAGCTCATTAGCAAAATATGGTTAGATGAATGCATGCCCGGCGATTGGAGTCTCAGTGTACTATGTCCCATATATAAAAAAAGGTGACCCGAGTATCTGTGCCAACTACCGTGGAATTAGCCTTTTATCCATAGCATATAAGTTTCTATCAAGTATAATGTGCGAAAGACTAAAACCAATTATCGCTGACCTGATTGGACCATACCAGTGTAGCTTTAGGCCTGGAAAATCGACAACTGGCCAGATTTTCACGCTACGCCAAATCCTGGAGAAGACACACGAAAAACAAATCGACACCTATCATCTATTTATCGATTATAAGGCGGCCTTCGATAGCAAGATACGGGGGAACTCTACGAAGCAATGTCTGAGCTTGGTATTCCTGCAAAACTCATACGCCTTTGCAGGATGACCTTGGCGAACACCAAATCCGCAGTGAAAGTTGGTAAGGATCTTACCGAACCTTTCGAAACTAAGCGAGGCATCAGGCAAGGCGACACCCTATCGTGCGATCTCTTTAACATCTTAATGGAGATCATTATGAGAAAAGCTGCAGTCAACATGAATAAATCCATCAGCAGCAAAAGTCACATGCTGCTCGCGTATGTTGATGATATAGATATCATTGGGCGCACAATTAGAGAAGTTACTGCGGTTTTTTCGAGAATTGAGAAGGAGTCAGCAAAAGTGGGTCTGACGGTAAATGAGGACAAGACAAAATTAATGGTTTCAACGAACAGGGCCTCCACGCGATTAGACCAAAGCGTGAACGTTGATAACCTTTATAACTTCGAGGTAGTGGACGAATTTATATACCTCGGATCTGCCGTGAACAAAAGCGGAGAATTGTGCTTGCGAATAGATGTTATTTTGGGCTAAGTAAGCACTTTAGACGTAAAGCCCTCTCTCGAGTTACAAAAGTCCAGCTGTACCAGACTCTCATTCAACCTGTCTTGCTTTATGGCGCAGTATCCTGGGTCCAATCGCAAGCAGACGAAACATCTGTAGGAGTCTTCAAGAGAAAAATACTCCGAAAAGTTTATGGCCTTACAGTGCACAACGGCGAGTATCGGCGACGCATGAATCAACAGCTGTATGAGCTTTAAGCGGATCAAGATAACGCGATTGCGTTGTATCCATGTCAGTAGAATGGATGAAGACTCGAAGGAAGACGAAAAATAGGAAGACCAAGACTCCGCTGGAGGGATCAGGTTGACGAATCCCTGCGTACACGTGATATAGCCAACTGGAGAAATAAAGCAAAAGACCGAACTGGTTGACGAAATGTGTTTTCTTCGTTTTGTAAGGTCCCTGACCCCCGGGGTTGTCCGAGACCTGATATGTAAGTAAGTAACCAAAATACATCTACATACGAAAATCACTTTTATTCCAAAAATAAAATAAAACAAAGCTGCCTGTGAATTCGGTTTTAATGTACGTTATTGGTTTTGTAGTTAAAATTGTTGTAAACAGTAACAAGAAGGTTGTGGATATTTGAGCCTGAATAAAAGGTCATAATAAAAGAGTAGTAATAGCACTAGTCAACAGTCAAAATGTACTCCGGATGCCATAATTTTTGTTGTGTACATAACCTTGACATGAGCTCGAAAAACGCAATAACATTTTTTTTTTCGTTTTTTATTTTTTTTGTTTTTTTTTTTAAATTTTAAAAATTTTTTTTTGGTTAATTTGTTTTTGTATGAAGAATTGTTTCAGCAACTAACAAATCTCGTCAAAATATATACTAAATGGATGGTAGTAGACCCCAAAACATAAATAATGTGCGTCTTCATTCATCGGCTAGCTACAGCGGTCGTAATCGGTTGTTGAATCAGGAATTTTACAAAATTTTACCGAAAATTTACAAGTGAAAGCCCCTTAAAGCATTTTAAAAAAATATTAATTTACAGAGTGCATTTTTTTTGTATTTTATACTCAGCTCATCTGAAGGTTATCTACACAGAAAAAAATACTTCATTAGAAGTACATGACATTTTTTCATTTGGATGACTAGTGAGATAATTTCAAAGGTAAAATGCAATGTTCGAACTAAAAAGTAGATTCTGAGGCCTTTAGCGAAAAAATTCACAACTTCATTATTAATTGATGGATTTTCTTAAAAAGTAGCTTGTTTGATTTCTAAAACCTGACACATTGCGTGTAAAATACAAAAAAAAATGCACTCTGTGAATTAATATTTTTTTAAAATGCTTTAAGGGGCTTTCACTTGTAAATTTTCGGTAAAATTTTGAAAAATTCCTGATTTGGGCAATAGTCTACAGTTGGCAGCATATAGTCAGTGGCCTGACTCAAACACTCATCCGGGTGATTCTAAATCAACTCCCGGAGAATGTTGGCATGGCTCTCATGGGCATGTCTCCAGATGGGTATGTCTCTCTCATGGTCATGGCTCTCTCATGCGAAGGGCGTTTCTGACAGCACACCGTCTCGCATAGACATAGAAGAGTAGTCAAATTCAGGATTATATTCAGCACCGCCTGCGGAGTGCTTCTCCTCGCCCCACTAATACACATCGACGCAGTGCGTTGAACCTTACTGAGCATTTTCAACTGGTAGATATTTCCCAATGCGCTCCACCAGACTACGCAGTCATAGATGATAATTGGGCGGACGATAGCCGAAAAAAGCCAATGCACGAGTTTCGGACAAAGACCTCAGCTTTTGCCAATCGAATACCTACAAGCGCAGAGTACGTTCAATCCTTTCTTCATTCGCTCCTCAGTTTTTCGCTTCCAGTTCAGTTTTTGATCAAGAACGATACCGAGATATTTCGCCTCAGAAGATAGAGATAGCTCGACGGCTTCCAACGTTAGTATCCTAAAAATCCAATCTTTTCACCACCTCTGTCTTTGCCGGGTTAACATCCAAGCCACAGTGCCTGGCCCAAACTGACAACTCACCCAGGTCATCTTGCATGAAGTCACTGATCGTAGGCAAAGATTTTCCATCGGCAAGATAAAGAACTGAGCTCACCCCTAGGTTCGAATTTTCAATGCGATCTCTAAACATGTTCCAGTCGACAAGGAGGAACCCCAGCGGATTTCAGAGATTCCCTGATAGCGCTGGATGACACATTGTTAAAAGCACTTTCTATATCCAAGAAGAAGAAGATACTCAGAAGATTAGGGGTGACAAAATTGTCACATTTCTGCAGCATAAACGGCAGGATCCAGTCAGGACCAGGAGATTTAAAGGGCTAGAAGCTGTGAATAGCCCAAAGCAACCGTCAACTATGTCCCCAAACGTCAACTATATCCTCAATCACTCCCAGTTGCGAGATATCTGTAGTGGAAGTCGCCAGGTGATTCCTCCCCTCGGAGTCTATATCCACACAATTTGGAAAATTAGTTTCCATAACAAGCTCGTGTCTCAGCTCCGGACTTGGTCCATGACCCATCGGATTTCTTAATGTCGTCGAGGACTCTAGGGTCCTTGGACAACACGCGCTGCGTCATTTACCTTGATTATGGACTCACAGAAGCTGATCCAGGCGGCCCGTTTTGACTTTTTAATATCCTTCCTGAACTGACTTGTACACAGTCCAGTACGATTCCCTTTTTGATTTCTTGGCCTTATTGAAGAGTCTCCTAGTGGACGTACGCAGAGCACACAACTCCCGTGTCCACCATACAGGCTGCCTCATCTTACCCGGGAAGGTAAGAGGGCATTTATTTATATAGAAGATCGGTGACTTTGTTAATAATAAGGAGAAATAATACTCTGTAGGAAATGTAAAACTTTAGCCGCAATTAAAAAATAAAAGCTTAGGAAAGCAAGTAATTTTTCAAAAAGCAACTTAGCAATGCCGCCATAATAATAATTTTCGACATTTGACCTAGAACCATTTTTATGCAACGGAATAATGAAGCTTTGCTTCCAAAGAGAAGGAAACACACCAGAGGAAAGTGAGCGATTAAACAGGGAATATACAATGCCTCAGCATAATGTCTAAGTACAATAGGCGGTACTCCATCAAGGCCAGGGGAATAATTAGACTTAAGGGATAGAAGTCCCACTTACACTTCATTAAAAGAAAAATCTCATAATAAATCAAAACGAGGAATATAGTAAGAATAGTAAGTTGATGCGGAAATACCTTTAACGTAAGTAGATTGAAAAAAATCTGCAAAAAAGGTCAGCAATTTCACCATCAATCGATTTCAACACACCTGTATAAGTGAGTTAGGATATCCTCTTACATTTCTCTTCCAATTAACAAATTCATAAAAAGTTTCCGATCAGGGCTTATTTTAGCCTTTATCCTTACAATATAATTAGCATAGCTTCGACGGTTTACTACATCACATTCCAGTTCTCTTAAAGCCCTTATATAATCTATTTCTGCGGTTTCTCAGGACACGTAACTCTTTTGTCCAACACGGAGAAGAGGAAAAGTCAGCTTTTCCAAAAAGTTATCATAAAAGTTATCACAATCGGAAAAAAGTCACCTTCAAATAATTTATAATTTAAAATAATTATAAGTACAATAAAACATAAGTTGACGATTCCATTTGAAACATTCAAACGAAAAGACGCAAAAAAATATTACAAAATTCGGAAAATATATATGCTCAAAATATTGACTCACCTTTTATTTATTTTTTATTTGATATCCTATACAACAAGATTTAAATCTTATTAATTACAGTATAGGAATTTATAATGAAGAAGAAAAGCATAATAAGAACATTTGAATAATACAATACAATACAATACAATACTACGACAAAATAATATATAATTTTAAGGTCTCAAGGCATGACGCTATGTGATAATTTAATTTTATACTTTTATGAAGTCAGGAACTAAATATTTAAGAATTACATGAGTGAATAAAAGAATTACATGAATGAATAAAACATATTGTGTTTCATGCGAAATGATTGAAAAGAAGTGTCTTAAATTGAGTAATGTTGCTGGTTTTTTGAATTGAGTGTGGTAAACTGTTCCGCAGAGGCATGACGTTTATGAAGAATTGTCATTCAGGTGTCAGTGTTTTGTACCGAATGGGAATAAGTTTCATTCCTCTGCTTGATCTTGTGAAAGTAAGGCGTCGGAAGAGATACGTTGGAAATTTAGAGTATATTATTTTATGAAGGAGCAATAGGGTTCGAACTTTAAATAGTTGATCTAGAGTGATACCGTAAAGTTTGATAGAATGCTGGGAAATATGATCGTATTTACCAATACCGTATACATATCTACAAATGTTATTGAAGACTGTGTTTAGCTTATTTCTGCTGACTGAATCACAATTCGCAAATACTTCACAGCCATAAAAAAGAGGCGGCATAAGATAGGCCTTAGCAATCAATACTCGAATCTTGGGAGGTGTGAAATAGTGCGTTTGCCACAAGGTCCGCAACTTAGCATAAATAACACTGGTAACTCTGTTAACCTGATTACTCCATGTTAACGTATCGTTCATTATAATACCCAGATTTTTAACGGTTGAGACTACCTCAATTTTATGTCCGTTTATAGTTATATTAACGTCAAACGTAGAGTTCAATGACTTACTGTGGACCAAAAGACACTTTGATTTACACGGATTCAACGAAAGCCCGTTTGCGTTTGCCCAATTCCATATTGACCGAAGGTCAGCATTCACTCTGTTGACGGCTTCGCCCAATAATTCAATGGGTGTACTAGTGTACAGTTGCACATCGTCAGCGTACATATGTGTCTTACAACTATGTATGTATTACGGGAGATCATTTACATACAACGAGAATAGCAAGGGTCCCAGTATTGACCCCTGGGGAACGTCATAAAGTTTAATTATGTTCCCTTCCACAAAATGTACTTTTTCGTCGACTGATACCATATTGTACACCCTGCACCAATCAATATAGTTAAAATTTTCCCGTAAAGCTTCGTAGTCTAAATTTTTATAGTCGCGGTACATTAAGGTCTGTGTTTCAATATTTGGCTTAAAGCTGTATGACAAAAATATTAAGTCAAGCTTAGAAAAACATGGTGCCGAAATTTGTTCGTAAAGTAATATTTTGGAGGTATCGTTAACAATAAATAGATCTAATAATGTATTACATGACGTTGTGAAATGTGTGGGTAACACGTTGTTGACGACTTTTAATCCAAAAGAGTACATATTTTCTTTCAAGCATTGATCTACTAGCAGATTTGAATTGAAATCACCTGCAATTAGGACATCGCTATAAGTTGCAGTCATAACTTCAATTTGCCTTATAAAATTGTCGAAGGGTATAGAACGATGAGGTCTATAAACACTTCCAAGTAGCAGTTTGCGATCCTTTGCAGATATCTCGATGAAAAAGAATTCAATCTTTTTGCTCTCTTCATTTCTAGCTACAAGCTTACAATTGATATTCATTTTTACATAAATTGCTACCCCTCCCCCGCGTTTATTCCGATCAGCTCTAAATAGTTTATATCCATTCAGCGATACCAGACTGTCAGGAATAGCATCGTCGAACCAGGATTCAGAAATGCAAATAACGTCAACCAAAGAATTTTCAAACGTTAATCTAAGCTCATCAATTTTGTTTTTTAAACTTTGTGCATTTATGTGACATACATTTAGACCATTTCTTTGTTTCGAAAGAATTTTGACCATATCCATCATAACCTCGGTGGAACGTGACACGTTAAGTGCAATCATGAGACAGTTTACCCAAGAGATCAACACCAGCAACATTTAGAAAATTAGAAAAATATTTTTTGAAAAATTTGACACATTTCCTGCACAAATAAATGTTTGCAAATAATTTAGACGTTAACTGAAACATTGAGTAAAAATTTAAGCAGCGAAGAATGTAGGTTGTAGTTAGTGATATATGCGTTAACTATAATATGAAATATAAATACAATGTTAAATTACTTAGAATGTAGTTTGCGGCGGTCTTACTGCAGATCATTGTTGTCCTCACGAAAAAACGTATTCAGCTGCTCAATTTGCTCAATTAGGATTGGACTATCACTTTCGCTTTCCTTGACGTAAACCACACCACGCAACGTAAATGCCGAGACAATAAGTTTTTTCTTTTTTAGTTTTACAGCGGCATTAAATATTTCATAGTTAGCCCTTGATAAATTCTCATTTACGTAAAATGGTTCATTAGTATCGAAGTTCAGCATGTTCAATCGTAATAAGCCTCTGTTATTACGGCGAAATGTAGCAACGGATTTTAGTATATAGTTTTTTTCATATGGACATGAAAGTTTAACGAGAATAGTCGGGGCGGGTGAATTTTAATCTTTAGTTTGTAGACGGTATATACTATTTATTTGTGGCGTCGGGACATTAATTATTTGACAAAGAAAATGAAACATTTCACAGAGATTTTCCTTCGAATAATATGGTATATTGTTTATTCGGAGTTCACTTGACACAGCGACGTTTTCTTGTTGCAAAACTTTCGAGCGTAATTTTGCCACTTCAATTTGTAAGTCCTGAGGGATGGCAGCCCTATTCAAGTTAGCATTATTTGTTTCCACATTGGCAATTCTCTCGACTACGTTTGATATGTCATTCTTAATATCTTTGATGGTTGTCTCATGTTCGATTGTGACAGTTTCTAGCTGTGTAACGCGCTCTGCGATGTTGTTAATGTCTGTTTTCATCTCACACAATTTTATTTCAAGTTGTTGTAAGAGACTTCCCTCACTCTCTTTTAACAACTGCTTAATCTGCGTGTTAATGTCAACTTCTTTTATAATTCTCTGTTCACATTTCAATATTTCGGCCTTTATTATGTTCGTTAGAGTATCTGTTAATGTGTTAGTGAGTGTAGACGACAGCTTATCGAAACGTTGGTCTAAGACGTTAAACGCGCGGAAAGGAGAGTTCGACATTAGTGAGTCACCTTCATTATCGAAATTAGATGCGTGAAGAGCCAGTTGAGCTGCTCTCGTCGTCATGCGACGTGGAGTACTCATATTGGTTTTTGTTATTGCTGCGTTGTTTGGTATTATTGCAGTTTGTTTCTCCTTTGGTTTTTTTGCACTTTGGACCCTGGAGACTGCAAATCCAAAATTGTTTGTTTTGATTTTCGTTATTGTCGTTTTGTTTTGTTATTGGTTTTTGCACTTTGGGCTTTGGAGGCCGCAAACTTAAAATTGTTAGTTGTCTGTTCGGTATTTAAGAATTTAAGAAGACAAAGCAAAGCAGTTTGAAGATAGTATTATTGTTTTTATTGTAGATATTCCTATATTTTCGATATTTTTGTGCTCTGATGTTGTAATATTATGAAGTTTTATGAAAAGTTTTATAGAGTGGGAGCTCCCAAAAAACACGTCCGCTCACTACGAATGATAAAATTGACTTTTTGAAGAAATTTTTCGGGACAAATACGCGGCTGCTACAAGTCAGGAGAATGCTACACATACCATGGACATAGAAGGAGCATCATTCAATGATGAAGGATTCCAAGCGGTGCACAGCAAGAGGAAGAGAACGAACTATGTTGTTGACGTATCCTGTGTAAGCGAACAAAGGGACAATATATCAGGCACCCAAAATAGATTTAAACTATTCGGAGATTTTCTCATAGAAGAAGAATAGTCTATTCCTGCTGTAGAAGGAAAACTAAATAGGAATACAAATAGTTTTAATTCTAAAAAAATACATTTTACCCTCCGATATTTTTATTCAATGTGAACATTCCTCATTTAGTTCAACAACTTAACACTAAGAACATTACATATAAAATTGTGAATAAAAGTAAATGGAAAAGCAAACTATATTTAAAAACAGTCATCATCACTCTGAAATGATGAATATATTAAAAAATTCCAACACATAATCATATTCTTACACCCCAAAAGATATAAAGCGAACATCTACGGTTTTGAGAGGATTACACCATAAAACGAAGATAAAAGATTTAAAGACTGAACTAAGGAAGTTACTTCCCAACAATATTATATTATTTCTAAATTTATCACCAAATATTCTAAAAAAAATGGAATATTGGCACTGGATTGTTTTTGATTACCTTGTATCCAGGGAAATCAATTAAAAATTTGACTGCACTCAAATTTTTACTGAACTAGAGAATTCCATGGGAGCATCTTGTGGAGCACTTTGCTCAAACTTGTTTTTTTTTTTGGGAGCAACTTGTTTTTTTTTTGGGAGCAAAGACTCACATGAAATTTGAGTAGAAAATTTTGGAAAATATAAAAATTTAAGGGATTCGGAAAATAAAATTTGAACCCTTCACATGGGGAATTGAATAATAGAATTTGGATAGATAACAATACCGAGAGAGGAACAAGTTAATCTGAAATATAAAAGTAAAATTCGTACCAAATTCTGTAGACAAATTCCGTTACCATTGTGGAAAACAAAACTGGACTTTACTGTTTAAGTGAATTGGGTATCACGGTGCCAAAATACTCATTGTTTCGGAAAAACTGGACCTAACTTGAGGGAACTGGACAACCGGAAGCCTGAGCCAATAAGTTCTTATCCACCGTTCTTTTGACCAATGCGCTACGAATCAAATTTCTTCCAAGTTGTTAAACCGTAATTTTCATCTGGAACATTCACCAATTCTACTTGAATCAAAAGCTGATAAAAGACCACAACTTTAAAACAAGAATAAGGAGTTATTAAATAAGTAGTAACTATTATCTTAAACCAACTTGGGGTGGTCAAAGTCTGTTAAGTGGGTGTCCTAATTTTTTTTTAACTATGTATGTCATATTTATTATGTGACGCATTAACACAACTTAAATTGTTTATATGTTCATACATAATTTGTTTTTGGTCATAATTTATATCCTTTACTATCCTTTATTATCATCCTACATTATTACCACTACGATGTACTACTTATAATGTTCCTGTCTACGATGCAGCAATCGCTTCATGGCAACAAGGAATTACGTAAGTTAATTATTTGTTTAAACTATTTAAATACCGATATACCGACTTAATTAAAACCTAAGATTTTATCGTAAAAGATTTTATATTAATTCCACTACACTAACATGTTTAAAAATTTCTTACATACGAAAATAAATGGTATTGAATTTAAAATGTATCATTAACTAGGTGTATTTGTTGACGAAACATGGACTGATTAGGCAAGTTTAGCATCACAGCAGCAATTTAAATTCTCTTAGATCCTTCTTTCTGTTCTCTTTATTCTTTTTTACTTCTCTATCCCTCTTTGTAATTGTGTAACAGGCTGTATTTAATTTACCTTCCCAATTTCCCTGAGCACAGCCGGAAAGACATCCTGACAGCGGTTTTCGTTACATAATTAATGGCGCCCAACGTGGGGCACTTCCATTCATAAAAAATTTGGGCTACTTCCAACTGACCCGACAATCGAACGTAGTAGATGAATGTGCCTCCTTACTAATATCATTTTTCCTTAAGATGTGAATTTGAGGCGTTGATTTTCAGTTAGTAATGTTTCGTAATTTGAAACCGACTCCATACACAATTTCTTAATAATTTATTTTTTTTTAAATCCTTAATTTAAACGTGGACCTATGTATATTTTGTTGTGTAAATTACTGGAAAACATACCCGTGTAAGTGAGGATTTGATTATTATAAACGAATGCTGATCTTTAGAGATTTTATTTTAGTAAGGTATTAAAGGACTTCTTAAAATACTCCAGGATACATTCTTAAAATTCTATCTTTATCTAAGAGAATTCAGAATTTTTGCTTTTATGGTGTATAGTGGTAGAAAATAGTGCTATATTTGTCTAAATACTCCATGGAATAGTCAACCTAAAAATAAATTGAGTAAATACTTCTTAACATGGGACTGTCCGTGGAGGTGGAAAGTTTCTGATAGCCATTCACTTGGGAGTGGCCAGAAATGATTCCTTCATCGGGCAGTCCAAGCAGCTCACTACTTCCACGCAGTATGTCCTGGGCAATGGCTTATCGGAAACCTCCGTTAGCTAGCTAAAGTGAGAAGGCGAAACGAATGAGCAACCTGAGTGGTAATGCGATCACTGATACGTCTCAGGATTATTAGGTGACCCTGTCACTGAAGCTCTTCGAAGTAGTGGACATATTCTTCTGTCCTTTGAAGGCGGATAAGCCAACACCCCTGGCCAACGGCGGATCAAAATTGAAGAAACCAAAATCCAGTTTCGACACACTGCATTCTGGTCAGCGTCTGATCCATAATGGGCGGCTGAAACATAATCATCCTGGCAGTAGGTAAAATTCAAACCACGGTGGGCTGGGTTTGCCCCTCGCCACCGTTATATCGGCAATGAAAATACGCAGAAAATATGATGAACAAAGAAACCCCCCAACTGTTGACGACCCTCGCAAACGTTATAAGGACCATGATTTAAGGATATGTACCTGGAATGTTCGAACGTTATACAGGACCGGTGCCACTTTCCAACTGGCGGATATCCTCGGAAAATATAAAGCTGACATCACAGCGATCCAGGAAATGCGATGGACAGGATATGGTTGCCTCAGAAAGAAAAACTTCGATATTTACTATAGCTGCCATGAGCGTAAGCACGAATTTGGGTGCGGATTTATAGTAGGCAAGAGACTGCGACACCTAGTTTCAAGGTTCAACCCAGTGAGTGACCGCAGAGCCACAATTCGCATCAAAGCGAAATATTTCAACATCTCGTTAATTTGTGTACATGCACCGACAGAGGATAAGGATGATGAGGTCAAAGAAACATTTTATGAGCGCCTGGAGGAAGTATATGAACGCTGCCCTGACCACGACATTAAGATTATTCTAGGCGATTTTTATGCCAAATTAGGAAAGGAAAGTGTCTTTCGACCAACCATCGGCAATCACAGTCTACATGATACCACCTCCGATAATGGAATAAGACTGATAGACTTCGCCGCTGCAAAGAACATGGTAGTTAGTAGCACACGATTCCAGCATAAGGCGACCTGGATATCTCCTGATCAACGGACGAAGAAACAGATTGATCACTTGGTAATAGATGGCAGGCACTCTTCTAGTGTAATGGATGTACGTGTGATTCGAGGTGCCAATATCGACTCGAATCATTATCTGGTGGCTGCGAAAGTTCGCACGAGATTGAGCAGGGCGAAAAACGTACGGAGCCGAACACAGGAAAAGTTCGATATTGACAAGCTACGAATACCGGAGATATCAATGTCCTATCCACAGAAACTCTCTCTCCTGCTGGAGCAGAATACCCCCTCCCGAAGACCCAGATGCGCAGTGGAAGCACATCTCCCATTCTTTGGAAATCGCTGCAATGACTGAACTTGGCTATCAAAAACCGCAGAAGGATAAGCCATGGTACGACGAAGAATGTCGCATTACAACCGATGAAGAAGACGCTTCACGTATGGCAACGAAACAGTCAGTTACAACGCGTGCTTCGAGTGAGCGGTACAAGAAGCTGAGAAGGGAGGAAAACCAACTATTTAGGCGAGAAAATGGCAGTGGGAGCAGAGAGAGAGAGTGAAAGAACCGAAATGTGCAGGATGAATGGTGAATCCCGAAAGTTTTTCCAGAGGGTAAGAAGATCGAATAACGGGCCTAATAATGGGCTGCCCTCCTGCAAGGACGAGAATGGAAATCTGGTGACTGAGAAGCAGTGTGTGCTCAAAATGTGGAGAGACCACTTTTCAGCACTACTCCACTCAGATTCTTCCACTGAAGATCAGGAGGTAATGCTAGTGGAAGATAGTATAGATTGTACCTTTTAAGGCAGGTGTGGCGAAGGACTGATAGCCCACATGCATCAAATGATATGCGGTATATGGCTGGGGGAATCTATGCCCGACGACTGGAGTCTCAGTGTATTATGTCCTGTATTCAAAAAGGGTGATCCGTGTGTCTGTTCCAACTATCGCGGTATCAGTCTTTTATCCATCGCGTATAAGGTCTTGTCGAGCGTATTATGTGAAAGACTAAAGCCAATTATTGAAAACCTGATTGGACCTTATCAGTGTGGTTTTAGACCAGGCAAGTCCACAACTGACCAAATATTCACGCTACGCCAAATCCTGGAAAAGACCCACGAAAAGCAAATCGATACATACCACCTTTTTGTCGATTACAAAGCTGCTTTCGATAGCCCCATACGGGGAAAACTGTACGAAGCTGTCTGAACTTGGTATTCCGGCAAAACTGATCCGCCTCTGTAGAATGACGCTGACCAACACCAAATCAGCAGTGAAAGTGGGGAAAGACCTCACTGAACCATTCTGTACCAAGCCAGGACTTAGACAAGGCGACAACATCTTAATGGAGATAATAATGAGAAAGGCTGCAGTAAATACGAACAAGACCGTAAACACGAAAAGCCATATGTTGCTGGCGTATGCTAACGACATAGACATCATTGGGCGAAATTTGCGAGAGGTTACTGCAGTATTTTCAAGAATCGAAAAGGAATCAGCAAAGGTGGGTCTTGCTGTTAATGAGGGCAAGACAAAATTGATGGTGTCAACGACTAGAGAAACCTCTCGACTTGGTCTGCACTTGAACGTTGACAACCGATTTAATTTTGAAGTGGTAGATGAATTTGTCCACCTTGGATCCGCCGTGAACAAGGACAACAACGTCAGCGTGGAGATAGATAGGAGATTTGTCCTTGCAAATAGATGTTATTTTGGGCTCAGCAAGCAGTTTAGGAACAAAGCCCTCTCTCGACGAACAAAAGTCCAGCTATATCAGACTCTCATTTTACCTGTCTTGACATATGGCTCCGAAACTTGGGTCATATCGCAAGCGGATGAAAAACACCCGCAAGCGGATGAAAAACACCTCCGTAAAATATATGGGCCTGTTAGGGAAAACGGCGAGTACCGACGTCGCTGGAACGCAGAGCTATATAGTCTCTATTCTGACGTGGACATAGCTAGACGAATTAAAGTGTGCCAATTGCGTTGGCTAGGCCATGTTATCAGAATGGATGAAGCGAAAAGAAAGATTTTTGATAACGTACCCGATGGAAGCAGGAAAAGAGGACGACCAAGACTCCGCTGGAAAGACCAGGCAGAAGAATCCCTCCGTATCCTTGGTGTTACCAACTGGTGAGAACAGGCGAAGGATAGAGCCAGTTGGGAGAATATGTTGAAATTTGTTTAATTTGTTTGTTTAATTAATATGTGTAAGACGTCTGACCTCATGAGGTTGTAATATAGTCAATAAAAGTAAATACTTCTTAAATTATAACGAGATACTTAACCTTTCATCAGCGTTTAATATAATATAGTTCATTAACCTTAAATATAATTTAGAATTTTGTTGATTGTTGATACTTCCGGGGAAAATGCCTTTGATTCGTAGCCCAAGTGCGCCAAGTTTGGGGAATGAAGGTGATGATAGCGACGGTGGAATTCATGAAAATGTTGCTCCCGAAACGGTTAGAATAACTACGTATACGCGACCTCCTATAATGACACGACAAAGAACACGACAAGTTACTGCGGAATTGGTAGGCGATTCCGAAGGATATCGCACACCTTCCGGTAATAGGTCCGTGACTGAAAGTCAAGTGCAGTCTATAATTAGAGAGTCTTTGGAAAGTTTACGGAGGGAAATTTCTGGCTCCATTGTGAGCGAGCTACGAGAGGCAATTGCGACGATGAATATTCGCCCTTATTCCCGTTGTCGTCGTCGACGTCAATACAATATCGACACCATTTTTATTGGCGACTTGAAGGCATTTGGACAAAACAAATTTTGCGTATTGTTTTAAGAGGGTTGTTTTTGGATCATAGACATCAAAAACTTTGTTGTTTCCGAAGGGACAATACATTTATAACGTTCTAAAGTTGGCAAAAATCTGATGACGACGTCGACGACGACAACGGGAATAAGGCCGATTAATTCTAATAATGAACAGGATGCAACCCGACGTTCTGGTCAAAGTCCAACAGACATGGCATCACGTCATTCCATTGGAGAATTACCCAACAGAGCTACCGATCAGAATGCACGTTACGTTCTCGGGGGAAAAAGGAGAAGTAACTGTGGAAGATTTCGTTTATCGTATTAACACTTTGACGGATACTCAATTGGGTGGAAACTTATGCCAAACTTTATTATGCCAAAACTCCCATATTTTATTTGATGGCCAGGCCAAACAATGGTATTGGCGGTTTCACCGTCAACATGACTCTTTTAGTTGGAGCGAATTATGCCAAGCACTAAAGCGTCAATTTCAGGATACTAGAACGGATTATGACCTGAAGGACGATATGCGTAGGAGAAGGCAAGGACCCAGTGAACCTTTTGACGATTATCTAAATGTGATAATGCGAATGGGTGACAGATTAAGAATGCCTTTAAATGAAACTGAACTTGTCGAAATAGTTGTGCGGAATCTGAGAACAGAATTAAGATACGAATTACTGCATGTCGATATACCAAACCTATCTACATTGCGAACGGAAGTGAGGAAACACGAGAAGTTTCATGAAGATTTGAAACAATGTCCTCGACGTGATAATTTCTGCGTTAAGCGGCAAGTGTCAGAAGTTGAAGTGGAGAAGGCGGGAGAGACCGAGGTAGCTGTACATGCCATAGACACAAGGAGTTTAAAGTGTTGGAATTGCGATAAGGAAGGACATCGGTATCGCGAATGTTTAGCTCCACGACGAGTATTCTGTTATGGTTGTGGAAGCATAGATACATATAAACCTAATTGTACTAAGTGTGCTAATAAGAACCAGTCTTTAAACTCGAAGAAGGATGTGCGTCAATCCAGGGGCTCACATCCTTTCGGAAAGCCTCGGAACTGAAACAAGAAGATCGTAATAACCCTTACAATTCCCTACAAGTAGACCCTGTTTTGAAATTTTTATACCATACGCGGCTTCAAAGTTTGAAAGGAAAACAGGAGGAGAAACTATCTAATTTTTCACAAAAGCGGTCATCCATCAGGATGAGCAATTTTTGGATGAATCGAAGACATTTAAAAAAACACCTTATTTCTTCTGTTGTTACGAAAGATATAGATAACAGACCATACAGTCTTGGGAAAATCGTATTTATCACTGTTGGATAGCGGAGCAACCATAACATGTTTCGGCGGCACGTTAGCCGATTTTATAATTTCCGAAAATATTTCCGGTTTGACTAAATTCCAAGGCAATTTGAAAACTACCGACGGTCAAAAGCAAAAGGTTGCAGGCAAGATTAACGTAGACATTAGGGTGGACCTTGTGTCGATATTTTGGTAGATGAGGGCTCTATTCCGTGCCTTTTTTAAAAAAAATGACAATGCCGAAAAAAAAAATTAAAAAAAAAAAACATTAGGGGTTGCGCACGAGCCGAGAAAAAGGTCCACTTTGCCAAAATTAGGGGGGAAATTGCCATAGGTCATCAGGGGTCACCCGTAGGGGGGAAGAATGTATGGCCGACCCCCATTAACTTTTTACCGCCAACATTTTCCCCCAAGACACCCACGCCCTATCTCCTCCCCTTAGGGGGGTCACCATACAAAAATGGAGGTTGCTCAGTATTTTCGAAAAACACCATAGGTCATCAGGGGTCACCCCTAGGGGGGCAAAATATATGACCGACCCCCATTAACTTTTCATCCCCAACATCTTTTCCGAACAAACTTACCCTCTATCTCCACTCCTTGAGGGACTCCCCATACAAAAATAAAAGAAGCTGTAATTGAGTAGTACTACTAAGCACTCTTAATATAATATAGTCAAATTAACATATTTTTGTTCGCTGATGGGTATTTCTTGCGGTAAGAATCGAAAACATGTAGTAAATACTGTTTCTCTTCTTCGCCTTGACACAGTATTCTATTATAATCTTGTATCATTTTTACTCCTCTTTCGGCAGTGTCGTTCACAACGCGCAAGTTATTTACAATTCTACGACCTTCTTGATAGTCTGCGCGAGATTTCCAGGTTGTTGGATTTGCAAGAATGAAATCTTGCGATATTCCAAATCGTACAAATAAATTTTTGGTATTATGAGAGACGAAGTTGCTCAAGTCTTTAGCCAAGAATTCCTCATTCACATCTTTGAATTTCACCTCGATTTTTTTAACGCTGGTGCTTTTGATTACGACGCGAGGAGCTGGGGGAACCGGGTCGTCTTCTTCATCTTCTTCACCTTCTTCGTCTTCTTCATCTTCTTCACCTTCTTCGTCTTCTTCATCTTCTTCACCTTTTTCGTCTTCTTCATCTTCTTCACCTTCGTCATTCTCATTTTCTAGCAATGCTTGGGCCATTTTGGCCTTCAACTCATTTGAAACCTTGTCATCGAAAAAGGCAAGGGCTATGTGCTCATCGGCGAGATACC
Organism: Phaonia tiefii; assembly: GCA_963931995.1. Classification (NCBI taxonomy): domain Eukaryota; kingdom Metazoa; phylum Arthropoda; class Insecta; order Diptera; family Muscidae; genus Phaonia; species Phaonia tiefii. The sequence goes on from OZ008369.1 coordinate 213,554,129, forward strand.
ATAGGTGACCGATAAATTTCATTATCATTACCCGAGATAAATCCTGGTCAACGGACTTGTACCCGACGATGTCCTTCAAAAACTTCCAATCTTGATTCGGCGCCTCAGCTGCCAAACCATGCCTTGACGTAAAGTCGCACCACAAAAATACAAACGTGTCGAATACCATTCAATTCACATACAGATAAGTGAAAAGTTCTCCGAAACAAAAACATCTTGAGGCTGTAAATGGCTTTTGCCATCCATCGAGCATGGGAAACGGGTCCTGGAGGTCGGAAATGTTAATTCTCAAGTTTTTCACCCAGAAACAAAAGAATTAATTGTAGCATTTCTTTGTAGTCATCGCGAGGGTGTTTCTCCTTCAATTGATCTAAGCAAAACTTCTTTATGCCGACTTGCATTGCCACAGGAATTTTTCTGACGACTTGATCGTCTATCAAGCCAGAATGGAATGGTTTAACCTTTACAGCGTCCCATTCCTGTTTGAAACGGTCAAAGCAAGGAACGCCTGGTGCACTGGTCTTTCCCATTTTTGTCTCAAAAACTTCCCTTAGCACCAGTTCGTATACGTGGTGTCTGCAAGGTAAATATAAGATTTCTCTCTCCAACAGCCGTTCAAGAGCATAACATACTAGACATAACATTCAACAATAGGACTCCATCGAAATTCTAGTCATACCGGAGTATTTGGTTTGGAATTTTTGCTCAGTAAAATTCGTTTTAATATACCATCTCGCGTTACTAGAAATTTTCGTCCTTTAAAATTGTGTCTCAAGATCTAATTACGATTATTATAACCCGGTCCGCACTCTATTTTTTCTTTATAATGATCTTTATATTTATCTACCGTTTTTTGAACCATTAGCCAGGGTGAAAAAGTATATTATTTACGAATTTACACATGCTATGGTTGCCAGTTCATATCATTCGAATCGTTAAATCAATGTAACGCTTGTAATACCGTTAGGATTGAATAAAGTCGTTGCATTTTATTACCTCAATTCATTTGCCTGCAAGAATCATTTCTCCTACGATTCTTGAGTTCTATATGCTGATATATATGTTCCTGGTTGCTGAGAATTTCTTCTACTGATGATGTCGCGTCCAATTATTGCTGCTCCTTATTCCTGTTTCCCTGTTGAGTTGATAGCACAGCGTCTTCTAATTACATTTATTTGGTGTTGTTGCTGGTTTCCTGATATTTTTCCTGCTTCGTAACTCTGGTGTTTTAATGTATGTTCTTGGTTCCTGGACTGATGATGTCGCTTCTAATTATTGCTGTTGCTTATTCCTGTTTCCAGTATTTCTACCGATCCTGTCCCGTTAAATTATTTGCTGTTGTTTATTTATTTCCTTGTTTGCTGGTTTCCTGTATATGTTAACTCGATATCATGGCGTCTTTTTATTTCGTCTCTTTGGTATTGTTCCTGGTTGTATTGGTGTTATTTGTCCTGCTCCGTAACTCTGGTGTCTTAACTTATGCTTCTGGTTCCGGATTTCCTGCTGCCTGTCTTCACATTTATTCCTGATTATATTGGTGTTGCTTTTCGTGCTTTGTAACTCGGGTGTTTTAACTATTATTTATACTGTCAACTCAACATCATATCCCATATGACGTATTTTCTGTTAATCAATGTATCTCGAATGCTGGTTCCTGTTTTCTTCCCGCTTATCTTTGTGTTTTTGTTCCTGATTTCGAAATCTTCTCCTTCATCTTGTTCCCGGTTCCTGCTTCCTGATTTTGCTGTTTCCTTATTTTAAGTTTTTATTATATTAATTTTGTTTTGTTTTTAATTTCGATATTCATATGTATTTGCTGTTTCTTGTTTCCTTATTTTAAATTTTTGTTATATAAATTTTGTTATTTTTTAATTTATTTACTTTTTTTATGCTAAACAATATATTTTTTCCAGCTCAATGTTTAAAATTTTATTTAAATTTTTCATTTTTTTTCTTCTTTGTATTTTATTTATTTATATATTGTATTTATAAGATATTTTTAGTTGTAAATTTTAGTTTAAAATGAATTTTGAAAAAATTATTCCATCTCCAGCTGGACTTATTTGTAGCGGAGTAAATAAATAAACAAACAAAACAAAACATCATCTGTGGAATGGATTTTTGGAAAGTATTTGGTTTGGAAATTTTAACTAATATTTCGGAGATAAATTCTGAGGAAGAGTCGGATGACAAATATCCACTCACACCTGTGCAACGACAGCAATTGAATGCGCTGATAGCTATATTTCCTTCTTCAGAAAAGGAAGGATTGGGAATGACAACTTTGGTGGAGCATAGTATAGATACAGGAAACGCCAGGCCAATTAAGCAAAAATTTTATCCCATATCACCAGCACGAGAGAAGTTGCTTTGTGAGGAGATTGATAGAATGATAGGCTTGAGAGTTATAGAAGAAGCGGAGTGTTCGCCTTGGTCTTCGCCAGGATATTGGTCGTGAAAAAAGGAAAGGTACGCTTCAGTCTAGACTCGCGGAAGTTAAATGATGTAACTTTAAAGGATGCCTATCCAATGCCAAATATTGACGGCCTCATCTCCAGATTACCACCAGTCATGATCATTTCCAAAATTGACTCGAAAGATGCCTTTTGGCAAGTCAATTTATCAGAGGATTCAAGGCCCAAGACGGCTTTTGCAATACCAAATCGACCTTTATACCAGTTTCGACGCATGCCTTTTGGCCTCTGCAATGCCCCACAGACCCTTTGCAGAATGATGGACAGGGTTATACCTTACAACCTAAAGAGCCATGTATTTGTATACTTGGACGATTTGAGGAACATATATCTCATCTCTTGGAAGTAACTGGTAGGTTGAGAAAAGCTGGATTAACAATAAATATTAAGAAAAGCTGTTTTGGATTAAGACAAACTAACTATATGGGGTACATAGTGGGAAATGGTACATTAATGGCAGACCCAGATATGGTGAAGGCAATAACTGAGTAAAACGTTCCGAAAACAGTGAGGCAGCTGCGCCAGTTCTTGGGTATGACCGGTTGGTACAGGCGCTTCCTGGGGGATTATGCTACCCTCACGTATCCACTGACAGAACTGCTAAGTAAAAAGAAAACATTTAAGTGGAATACGGCTGCTCAGGAAGCATTTGAATGTTTAAAGAAACGATTGACATCAGCTCCGTTTTTAGTACAACCGAATTACAACAAGGAATTTATAGTACAATGCGATGCAAGCAAAGTTGGCATAGGTGCGCAGTACTGGCTCAATGTGATGAAAATGGAATAGAAAGGCCCATTGCTTACATGTCGCAGAAGTTAAACCGAGCACAACGCAACTATACTGTGACGGAGCTTGAATGTCTTGCTGTTGTTTTGGCGATTAAAAAATTTCGGATATATATTGTTACGGATCATGCCAGCCTCAAATGGGTAATGAATCAGAGAGATCTAAATGGTAGATTAGCCAGATGGGCGCTCAAAATTCGGGATTAAGATCGAACACAGACGAGGCAAGGACAACGTGGTACCGGATGCCTTGTCTAGAAGTTTTCAGAACGAGGTCATAGATGAGGTTGAATTGGAAAATATACCGGCGATAGATTTGGATTCTGCGGCCTTCCAGTCACCTTCATACGTCTCATTGAGGGAAAATTATATTAAAAACGCGTTGCCCGATTACAAAGTTGTCGGGAATTATATTTATTACCGTTCAGATTTTGATGACATATTAAGTTGGAAATTAATAGTGCCGAATGACCTGAAGAAGGATGTTCTATACGCGTGCCACAACCCTCCATCCTCTGCCCATCCTGGTGTTGCCAAAACGTTGAATAGAATCCGCAGATATTTTTACTGGCCAGGAATGGTTGTGGATGTAAAAAACTTTGTTTTAAATTGTGATAGCTGCAAAACATCGAAGTCCCCGAATCAAACACTGAGGCCTCCTATGGGAAATATGGCCGAATCAGAACGTCCATTTCAAAGGTTGTATGTAGATTTGATTGGACCGTTTCCAAGAAGTAAACAAGGAAACATAGGTGTTCTCATTGTTCTCGACCACATTCAAAATTTTCATTTCTCAAACCGCTAAGGAAATTTAGCACCAAAAATATAAAGACATTTTTAAAGGATGATATGTTTGACTGCTTCGGAGTACCAGAGACTATTATTTCAGATAATGGAAGTCAGTTCAAATGTAAAGACTTTCGTATGTTTCTAGGAAATTTTGGCGTTAAGCACATTTTTACTGCTGTTCATGCCCCGCAATCCAATGCAAGTGAGAGAGTAAACCGTGTAAAACCGTGCAATAAACGAGGCTCTAAGATCCTATATCCGGAAAGACCAACGAGAGTGGGATTGTACATCAGCAGCATAAACAGTTCGCTTCGCATCACTATTCATCAAACCCTTGGGAAATCGCCTTATTTTATTATTTCGGTCAGAATATGGTGGCTCACGGTAACGATTATAGATTATTGAGAGACCTTGAAATGATTTCTGATGGACCACCAGAGTTGAGTAGAGAGGATCGATTCAAATGCATTCGCGAACAGATTTTAAAAAGAATGAGAGCCTCATACGATAAATATGCTAAATCGTATAATTTGCGAAGTAAACCTAGGTTGTTTAAAGTTGGTCAAATAGGGACCAGACGAAATTTTGTGCAGAGTAGTTTAGTGAAACATTTTAACGCAAAATTAGCTCCTGTAGGGATTAAGGTTCGAATAGTTGGGAAGGGTGGAAATTGTTTGTATGAACTAGAAGATATAGACTCGGGAAAAGTCGCATTTTACCACGCGAAAGACATTTGGTAATTTAATTTTTTTTTTGTGCGTCGTGTAATTTTGGAGCACTTTGCTCAATTCTACCTTGGGGAAATCGAAAACTTGTTTTTTTTGGGGAGCAAAGACTCACATGAAATTTGAGTAGAAAATTTTGGAAAATATAAAAATTTAAGGGATTCGGAAAATAAAATTGGAACCCTTCACATGGGGAATTGAATAATAGAATTTGGATAGATAACAATACCGAGAGAGGAAAAAGTTAATCTGAAATATAAAAGTAAAATTCGTACCAAATTCTGTAGACAAATTCCGTTACCATTGTGGAAAACAAAACTGGACTTTACTGTTTAAGTGAATTGGGTATCAAGGTGCCAAAATACTCATTGTTTCGGAAAAACTGGACCTAACTTGAGGGAACTGGACAACAGGAAGCCTGAGCCAATAAGTTCTTATCCACCGTTCTTTTGACCAATGCGCTACGAATCAAATTTCTTCCAAGTTGTTAAACCGTAATTTTCATCTGGAACATTCACCAATGCTACTTGAATCAAAAGCTGATAAAAGACCACAACTTTAAAACAAGAATAAGGAGTTATTAAATAAGTAGTAACTATTATCTTAAACCAACTTGGGGTGGTCAAAGTCTGTTAAGTGGGTGTCCTAATTTTTTTTTAACTATGCATGTCATATTTATTATGTGACGCATTAACACAACTTAAATTGTTTATATGTTCATACATAATTTGTTTTTGGTCATAATTTATATCCTTTACTATCCTTTATTATCATCCTACATTATTACCACTACGATGTACTACTTATAATGTTCCTGTCTACGATGCAGCAATCGCTTCATGGCAACAAGGAATTACGTAAGTAAATTATTTGTTTAAACTATTTAAATACCGATATACCGACTTAATTAAAACCTAAGATTTTATCGTAAAAGATTTTATATTAATTGCACTACACTAACATGTTTAAAAATTTCTTACATACGAAAATAAATGGTATTGAATTTAAAATGTATCATTAACTAGGTGTATTTGTTGACGAAACATGGACTGATTAGGCAAGTTTAGCATCACAGCAGCAATTTAAATTCTCTTAGATCCTTCTTTCTGTTCTCTTCACTTTATTCTTTTTTACTTCTCTATCCCTCTTTGTAATTGTGTAACAGGCTGTCTTTAATTTACCTTCCCAATTTCCCTGAGCACGGCCGGAAAGACATCCTGACAGCGGTTTTCGTTACAATCTCTAAATAAATGCGATTATTCCCCAATATTGGCTATGTCAACAATGGGATCATCTGTCCAAAAATTGTAACAAACCCAATGTTTGTGTGATGAAAAACATCTTGCAGGGGAATGCAAATTTGTTTCGAGTGCGACTAAATTACCATATTACGCTAACTGCGGCGAAAAAGGACATCCTTCAAACTATAGAGGTTGCAAGGCATATACTACCTTTAAGAGACGAATAGAGAATATGAGGAAAGAAGTCCCAGAATGGAAACGGAAGGCTTCTGTAAATGTTGTAGAAACAGTGAAAGTTTGCGGTTTCTTTAATCCGGAAAAATCTTTTGCAAGCGAAAAGAATTTTGTCCAGGACTCGAGGGGCAGTCCGAAAAACCGGCAATTATAATTGAATTTTTTAAAATTGCATATACTATTTGCAATCCCCGTCGTTAGAGGATGGAATATAATTTTTTATGAAATCATATAAAAAAAATGCCAAGGGATGAAGCTGTAAGTCAATGTCTAAAGCTTATTGATGAAGTTAAGTAAAAGTATAAACAGTGAATACTTTACTCTATTGACATTCAATGTAAGATCTCTCATAGAGATAAGTAGACAAGTAGAATTGCTTAACATCTTAAAAATCAATAATATTGAGATCGCTTTTATTCAAGAGACACACTTAAGCCAAGTTCATCAATTTGGAAATTTACTGTTTTATAAGAAGTGATAATTTACTAGGCATTGGAATAGTTATAAATTTACTAGATTGGAATATTTTAAATTGGAAGTAATAAAAATTCCCAGAATATATTTTCCAAACATATCGATTGAAGTAGAAATAATTGGAAATGGAATAAGGAAGCATATTCTCATTTCTTCAGCTTATTTTCCCTGCAACTCACAGTAAAATCTCATTCATGACGGACTGTCGTCAATTTACCAATATTCGTTGGATTATTATGGTGTTATGTTCGGGGGTGACCTTAATTCCAAATATGCCTCTTGGGGAGATTCTGTGAATAACATTAATGGATGCGCTCTTTCTAACTGGCTACAAATGTTATATTTGTGAGTTCAAACTTGAGCTTTGATATATCTAGGTCTCGAACATTTTCAGACCACTTTCCTCTGAAATTGCAACCGCGACTTCCACTATTTGATATTATTGGGTATTCTTGTGGCGGCGCCAAATCTGCGTTAGAATTTCCAGCCAACTTCATCTGGTAACCAGCTGACGGCACAGACCTAAGACTTTGATATTACCTCTTACGCATTGTATCATGCGTAATGAAAATACGTTGGTATGGGTGGCAAATTACATTTTTAGACTGACAAGAAAGAAAACAACTCATACATGAGCAAAGGAATGCAAAATAATTCGCACCAACAGGGCTAGGGGAAGCGTAGTTTCAGGGGAGTCGTCGGGCCTCCGTTAAGGCAGTTGTGTGCAGAAAGGCCAAGCCAAATGCTCAGACTCTCCCGTTAGTAGGTCACTGGATTGGTTGTCGAACCCGGGCAACTCAACTACCAAACGATACAACTCAATAGGGCGCAAACTGTTCCACCAGTTCCGCAACCCCGTTAGGGTCAACCACAGCCATCATCTTCATTCATAGCCCTCCTCTTCATCCTCCATAACACTCATAATCATCCGTAATAGACCATCGGACTTATCTTACATCAGAGGTCCACAACAAGTAAGACAACCCACCCAAAGGACATAAGGTAAGTCCGAAGTTTTTTTACCCCCGACCTTACAAGTGCTCCCTGACGTAGATAGGGTCGTAAAGTAGGGAAGTGTAAAAGTCTGAAGCCTAAAGTATAATTACAAAAATCTGAAAATACTGGAAATGAAAACATAAATACTGAAAATAAATATATAAATGCTGAAAATGAAAACCTAAATAATAAAAATGAAAACCTAAATGCTAAAAAATGGAAACATAAAATCCGAAAAGGCTCACAATAAGAAAATATAATTTGAAAAACGCTAAGAATAAAACCATAAAAATTGAAAATGCTAACAATAGAAACCTAAAACTTGAAAATGCTAAAAATGGAAATGTAAAGAAAAGTAGATGAATAAGTAAAAGGCTTAAATATACCACCTACAAAACGGTCATGAGTATTTTGATCAAAATCTAAACGAGCAGTTAAAATATCTGCAAAGAAATCATGTTAATTTTGATCAAAATCCAAGTGAAAAGTTAAAATATCAGAAAAGAGGTTGTGATCACCTTGCCCAAAATCCAATGAAAAGTTAAACTACTTGAAACGAAGTCATGAGCGTTTTATTTAATACCTAAACGTCAAGGTGAACATCTAAAAAGAAATCATACTAATTTTGGTCAAAATCTAAATGAAAAGTTGAAACATTTGAGAAGAAATCGTGAGCATGTAGGTTTAGTTTTTGGAATTGGTCAAAATAGAAATGAAAAATTAGATATCAGTACTTAGAAAGAAGTCCAGTCTTACACTTGCTAAAAAGGTTATACAATTAATCGAAATATAAACTAAGAGTTTGAAGAAAAGTTTTCAAGGAAACAAAATTATAAAATAAATGTAGCAAAAAAGGATGAGGGCCAAAATGTTGCGGATAAATATTAAGAAAATTAAATAACTGAAAGATAGAGTAAAAACAAAAAAAAAAAGAAGTTTTGAGAAAATTTTAAAGATTACTTACAGAATTGAAGAAAATGAAGAATTATGCAAAATTAAGTGAACAATTAAAACATATGTAAGAACCGTAGGTGAAGTTTGAAGGTAAACAGCAAGAATTTCGCCAGCTATGAATCCACGAATTTTTTGAATTACCTAGGAATTTTCGAACAGACATACTCTCCCTTGGACATTACCCACATATTGATATATACTGATTGCCACTGATGGCCATTTAAATTATATTTGCGTATACATACTTGTATATGAATAGATCACAGCTCACATACCGATATACGAGGGTGGCCCGATAAGGTTGCGGGTCCGTAAGTTTATATATTTTTTTTTGATTTTTTAGGCTATAGATTTGCCTCCGCCTTTTTTGCCATTACCCACAATGGGGTGTATAGATTTGCATAAGGTTTATTCGAAATGAGGTTTATTTTCTCAGTTTGCGTAACGTTTGGATAAAATAAATCATTGCATAGTTCATAACCATAGTTAAGGTTAATATTTGTAATATTATGTTGAAATTTATTTTGGAGACCATCGGTAGGTGGTCCGGTGTTTTGTAAAGTTTATCGAAATTTGTATTTCGCCTTTGATGCATCCCTACGATTAAGATTATTCTGTTGTTTATATTATGAATACCCATTGCCTTTATTCGAGGCTAAATAAATTTCAATTACTCTCTTCGATGCCTCTTCATGACGACGAGGTAGTAAGAGATTTCATAGAGTTTTATTTGCTGCTGTATTTTAAAAATTTTAAACTTTCGTTGGACTTAAAACGGACAGAAATCAAAGGAAATGCGTATTTGCGTTCAATGCAAACATCATAAAACATAATTTAGCTGTCATTATGGCTGGTTAGTCGTTCTGTATGGTAATATAAGGGTAAGCAATAGGTGAGTCTACTGGATCAATATATATTTTGGGACTCTCGAAGTGCAACAGAGTCACGATGAGGTGGGCTCCACTGACCACAACATCCGTCAATTTTGTATGCAAGTAGGATTTACCCTACCAACGCAAAACTCTTTCTTTTTCAATACGGGATAATCATGAGCGCTTTTCGAGTCACCTGCCGGTCAACATTGTGCAAAAATAGGAATTTCGTTTTTTCTCAGTAATATCAATCTGACTGCAGTGACATTCTCCGCCTATTTACAACTCATTTCAAAGCACTAAGGGGCCGTTCAAGTATTACGTAAGCACTATAGGGGGCGAGGGGATCTTTGCTGTGCTTATTTTTGATGACATGGGTGGTGGGGGGTCAAGATAGTGATTACGTCAGCATGATGGAAGCGCAGTAGCTGTTGTTACTGTTGTAGGGCAAGATCAACATGCATTTTGTTTTTGTTAAAGTTAACTTATATTGTCAAATCAATAATGTGCTACTGTGGCAAAACACATACAAACAAACAAATATGTATACGTGAACAACATTTGACAATTTAAATTAACCAGAAATATATAAACAAAAGAAAATCAGGTGTGCAATGCGTTCACCTTACTAATTCCATCATGAGTAATTATTTACTTTTTTACACATATGGCAACCCACACATTGTCTATGCTTGAAAACACAACCCATATTCGGGGATTCCCACAAATAATGAATACGTTTGAATTTCTTCCGCCAATCTATTGTTTTGTTTCGGTACGATTGACGATTTGACGTGTTGTAAGCAAAGCAAAGCAAGTTAATGTTTGTGTTACCGTTGATCCACTTTCGCCAAAGTTTAATTATTTAAGATGTTTCAAATGAACAAATCCAAGTTATACCAAAAATTGTTCGAAAGTTTTAAAAAATCTCATACAAATACAAAAGTACAAAATGTACAGAAGTTAGTTAACGAAGTGTGGCGTAATTATAAGTTACAAGCCAAGTCCAACAAAGAGCTTGATATTATTGTCTCTAAGCGAATTGAAGAAGAATTGCAATCAGCGACTAAGAATAAATCTAATCTACTACGTTTTTTTTCTAAGGTGAGTGATGAGTTAAAGTAAATGGGTGAAAATAAACAATGTTGCACTCAACGGTCACAGCTATATAATTTTATACGTAAATGAAAAATCTATAATATGATATTTTATTTTCTGTTTCATATAAATTATCAAGCATTTCCATACATTCGCAAACCCAACGGTGACCATTTTTGAAAGTAAATTGCTTTTAAACATGTAAAATGTAAACTCCGTCCGCTGTCACCCGGTATAGGCATGGTTTTTCACTAAGTTTTTCCATTAATATTACGTTATTTTCAAACAAACCAACAACCCTATCCCATAAAGTAACTCAAAATCTTCACATTCCCGGAAAATTGAAACAATTCAGAGACGTTTAACAACGATAAAAAGAAATTTACCATTGTCCCTTGATTTAGACTAAATATTGTGCTCCTAAAGTTTGCTTCAAGTTTGAAATAAAAAAGCTTCGTCGATCCTGTTCAACTATACTAGGTAAATGCTAAAATACCACATAATTATTCACAAACTTTAGAAAGCCAATTTTGAACACTCTCAAAGAACTGTGCTCGTTTAAATATGAAATATCAGTTGAGGTTAAAAAAAATGTAAACTCCGTCCGCGTTTTCCTAGCGACACAAATTGACGATACGAAATTGCTCTTTTTTTAAACAAATGTGTAATAGAATTCTCTAAAATTTCCCTATTTTTTTATTATTTTTGGGCAAATCGTTTGCTAATTACATATAAAAATTTGACAGTTTGTAAACTCCGTCCGCGTAAACTCCGTCCCTATGATTCGGTATTGTGGCAGCCGGTGCCTAGAGACGCACACACACATACACAACCATGCCAACAAAGAGACATCGGCGTTCAGGAGAATGAGAGTTTAGTTTAGTTTAGAAAAATAACTTAAAAAACCATATTTGAAATTGCCGAGTTTGAGAATCAAAAAGTGCAACATTTTTTATTTTCACCCAAATAAGACATATTAAATGTACTCACTATAGTGTGTATGAAACGACCCTTTTTGGTCACACATTTATGTTTTTGTAGCTTAATAAGAGAATTATTAGCAGTACCTATAGAATGTTTTAATTTATAGGCAACGAGTACCTGTAAGCCTGCAGAAAAAACACAAATTATACAGACAGCTTCAAATTCTAAAGAACAAAAAGAAGACGGCATAAAACCAGGAGTTGAATCACAACAGCATTGCAAAAACACAGAAAATACAGATAAACCACCGAGAGCAAAGCCTTCTCAGGATGTTATGAAGAATAAGATTGCTCTACTCGAAAAAATCTGAATGCTTTGTATTCTGCCAGAGATATTATGCCAAGCCGTGTTGAAGTTGATAAACAGATTATTAACTTGCGCGAAGAATTAAAAACAGCGAAACAGTCTTTCAACAGGAAGATTCAAAATTGCCCAGAAGAAACACAGAGATGGTATGAAAAGAAAGTTAGAAGATATTTCTCATGAAAATCCAGAAATAAAAAAAACTATCCCTGAGGGATTCAGTGGGACGTCCTAGCCTAGAAAACGATCAACCATTACTATTGAAAACAATTGCGGATATTGCGTTATTTGGGAGTGCAGCAGATGATAGAAGACGAACGGAATCTATTCGCAGTGTAAAAACTCTTGATGAACTCACACAAGAAATACGTAAAATAGCATTTGACATTAGTCGAAGTGGGAAATATCTTCGTTTGCTTCCCAGAAAATCTAATTCTGCAGAGGGACGAAGACATGTATCGACAGTCCCTGTTAAGCTCACTCGGGCTCAGACTGATCACCACAAAAGCCACTTAGATATCAATTTCGCTGAAACATCAATCCATTATTTGGAGAACATAGCATCCATTCTTGGGCCCGATCAAGTGCTTTTCATATCTCAAGATGATAAAGCTCGGGTGCCTATTGGTGTAACAGCGGCAAATAAGCAAGCACCTCTTCTAATGCACATGGAATATAGAATCAAATTGCCTGACCACGACTGGGTAATCGCTGAGCGGCATAAATTAATACCATCAGTTTATGCTGGTATCAAAATCACTTCCAGTTTGCTAGGACAACCGCATGCCGTTGGATATTCTGGACCAACATACATCGCTATTCGAAGTGGAAAGCATAGTTCATCTACTGCTAATACTCATGCTCAGGATTTCCAGACGCTTCTCGAACTTGAAGAGTTTCAAGCATTAGCTAAAACTGACCATGGATTGGTAAAACTAGTGGTAATCATGACTGTTGATGGAGGGCCAGATGCAAATCCGCGTTATCAAAAAGTTAGGGTTTGCTATACAACACTTTAAGCGACATGATCTCGATGCATTGTTTTTAGCTACCAATGCTCCTGGCATCGGTGGTGCAATGGTTAGTGTGCGCGGTTCTTGTACATGAGATCCTGGTTCTTGTACATGATTCTCATGCACAAAAGCCGCGAACACTAACCATTGCAACACCGACGGCCGACGGAGATTGACTCATACATAACGAAATTTACGGAAACGATAGTTCGGACGAGCTCATCTCATTCCGAGAAAATTGAGTTGGGTAAGAGATATTTTACTGTTTCCCAGAATATAAGAAAATTGTATAAGATAAAAAAAAAAACAAATGGCATAGAGAGATCAAAAGTATATACATACAATAAGACATTAAACAGCATTGACTCACAATATTTATTGTTATCCAAACAAATTCAAGTATTTAACATAATTATTAATGAACAGGTTCAAATGCAACAACAGAACATTTTCAATAGAAGGCTTCTCAATATTTATTTATTTATTTACTCAGCTAAAAACAGCTGGAAAAATATAATTTTACATATCTTCAGTTACAAACTAAATACAAAACTAAAGTATATTAATTAAATTAAAACAGTAATCAGGAACAAAATTAAAAAAACAAATAGTAATAAATTCATGCAGGAGATAATAGATTGAACATGGACGATATTAACAGAATTATTATATAAGTACAAAAAGACTACTATGAAGATAAGAATGATATGAATGGAATAGGAATGCAAAAAAAACAGTAACAAATAAAGTTGCAACAGATGCAGCAGGATAGAAAGAGTAGGAACTGGTGAAGTATGTGGAGCAGGAACAAATGAAGTAAAAACATATGACACAGGAACAGATAAAGCAGGAACAGCTGGAGCTGGAACAGTTGTAGCAAGACTAAGGAAGCAGGAACTGATGAGGCAGGAGCAGATGAAGCAGGAACAGATGACACAGAAACAGATTAAGCAGGAACAGATGAAGAAGGACAAATGAAGCAGCAACTGATGAAGCAGGAACAGATGAAGGTGGAATAGATAGAGTAAGAACATATGAAGCAGGAATATGATGCAGGTGAAACAGGAACAGATGTAGCAGGACAGATGAAATAGGAACTGATGAAGCAGGATCAAATGAAGCGGGAACAGATGATACAGAAACAGAATTAGCAGGAACAGGTGAATAAGCACGATCTGATGAAACGGGTGAAACAGGAACAGATAAAGCAAGAACAGTGTCACAGGAACAGATGAAGCAGGAACAGATACAGCAGGATGACAATGAAGCAGGAACACATGCAGCAGGACATATGAAGGAGAAACTGATGATTTAGATGGAGCAAGAACAGATGAAGCAAGAACAGATGATACAGGAACAGATAAAGCCGGAACAGATGGAGCAGGAACATATGTAGCAGGACAGATGAAGTAGAAGCCGATGAAGCAGGAACAGATGAATCGAGAACAGACGACACCGAAACAGATTAAGCAGGAACATATGAAAAAGGACAGATGAAGCAGGATAAACAAATACATCAAGATGAGAATGAAGCAGGAAATTTAGTTCGGAACCAAAATTCGTTCAGATGGTTTCTCGAATGAAATCTTAAATCTGGCAATTCTAAGCATTAACAGGCATTAAAAAAAATAATCGCTCGTTTAATTACTTCAATCGAATCCGATAGAGAGAATAGGTGGTGGAACTCATTAAAAGTATTGCAAAGAGTAAAAACTGGATTAAAGGAACATATTGTCTAGAAGCTCTAAGAGGAACATTAAAGTTCAGTGAAGAGACCAAATATGCTGAATTAATTTCTCCATTGATTAGTTTAACCATAAAACATACCGACAACATTACCCTACGACGCTCTAAAGTAGGTAAATCAATGAGTTGTAATCTATGAATATAGGGAGGTAGGTTCGAATATGAACTTCAACCAAGATTGCGTAAAGCAAAAAGTAAAAACTGCTTCTGAACAGATTCGATTCTATCAATATAGCACCTATAATGTGGAAGCCAAACTATTGAACCGTACTCAAGAATCGGCCTTACAAGGTTAGTATACAGTCGCTTTGACAAATACGGATCATCAAATTCCATGGACCAACGTTTTATAAATCGTTATTAAACCCATAGACAAATTTATAATATACTAAATAACAAAACGCAATCTCATTTATCAAAATTACAAATCGGTTTGCATTGAAAAACTTCGTGAATACTTTAATAATGTTTATAGAGGCTCTCCAATTGGTGACACAGTTAATAATAATATCGGGAAATATATGTATTTCATCTGTTCCCGATAATAATATATTATCTACCACGAAAACTTTCGCACTTAATTTAAATAACGATTCAAAATTATATTCATTATCTGAGTTGGCGAATGTTATTGGTAACATTAACAACAAAAAATCTTATGGGTTGGATTATAATCAAATTACGTTATTAGAAAATTTCCTACAAAAGCGCTTGAATTTTTGTTGATAATATTTAGTAATTGCATACTTAAAAGTAACTCCTACTTTCCCAACATTTGGAAAATTTCGAAAATAGTACCAATTAGGAAAAAGGTACACAATCTTGATATAACAAGTTTAAGGTCAATTTCATTGTTGTCTAACTTGGGTAGAATTTTCGACAGAATAATGAGAATTTTTCAATTTGGTTTTATTAAAAAACATTCGACTACTGATGCTCTTTTACAATTTCACAATATTATACTCAATTTACGTTCTAGAAAATGTAGTTGTTTCTTTAGACATTGAAAATCCGTTGATCATACTTTACATGAAGGCATTCTATAGATCTACAGGGATCTATTTTAGCCCCACATCTTTATAATACTATATATATGTATAACTTTCCTCACGTTGACGAAAACTCTTGCGGTTTGCTTTATGCAAATGACTCTTTTCTTTACTCGCATGAGAGTCGTGTATAACGCCCATAGGTCTATATGTTTGCGACATTTTTAATAGGTTCATTTCTGGAATACCTGATCACAGCAATCGGATAATCGTCGACATTTTTAACGAACGAAAACATTTTAGTTGGACGAATGCTAATTACTTATCACCAATTGGATTCCTCAACGACAATCCTCCAAATCTACACATTTGAATATTTGTTATGATTTTTATTTAAAATCAGTAATCAGTGAGTTTAATACTAGAACGCGCACATCTCACTGGTTGTGAGAAGCTCTCCCTAATCCCTTCATGGGATGTAACGGGAAACCATTTATTTAATGGCCATCCATAGATGTTAATAGATATTATTTTGTTTCCATTTGTTTTACATTTTCATATATACCTTTTAAGCTTATTTGTATATATGTTGTTATTTGAATGACCTCGGCTATCGCTACCACCAACGTACCTGTTGTGGTAATTGTTTTTGAGCGGTTAACACCAGTGGCATGAGTTACAGCTGCTGGTGTTGAGTTACTTAACGCATCTCCTAAACTTACTGGCTTCGATGTCAAGTGCCCACCAGTAGATGCATTGCCTTGGCCGTGGTGGTATCGTTCTTTCTCTGGCAGTACATGAGGCTTTTGGGCCAGTAAAAACTGCCTGAGCCTCTTCCAAATCAGAATCCATACTGTTGCAAAAATTAACTTATTTCTAGGAACTTCAATAACTTTTTATAAATTAAATAAATTGGTGGAACTACAAATAGAAAATGTTTTTCCTGCTTTCATATCACTAAGATTGACATTATTTATCTTGTTGATAACAGAGTTCGTATTTGCCCCCCCCCCCTCATGTGTAGACATTAAAGGCCTGCACAACGCTCTTTGATTTTCAAAGCCAGCTTGAAATCTACTGTCATTTAAAACTAATTCCTGTAAAACACAACGCCAAGTGTGTCAATGTATGCAATGCAAACAAAGCGAGTTAATTGCAAAGCCATGACTCATCGTCATCGCCACCAGAGTAACAAGCCGAGCGAATTTGAGCCGACGAGCCGCCGCCGCCGCCGGTAGTTTTTTTATACTTCAAGCCGCCGCCGATTTGATCGGCTAAAATTGGCTTCAAATATGAGCCGATTAACTCGTAGCCGCCGATTTTTCCGTTAGGTGTACTTAAAAGCGTTAATGTAACCAGTAAAGAACACCGGTAGCGAGATACTTGGTAGTTGTACTCATTATGATGATTTGTACAAGACTGTCTAACATGGCGCCTAGTTCCGGCATAAAACGAGAATGACAGACATATAAAAGTAGTGACAATGGCACAAAAATCGATTGATTATTTTTTCAACAAACCTAAAGAAGGTGAAACTGACTGACGAACAACACGAAGAATTCGGGAACGAACAAAACCTGGCGTTTTATTAGAAATTGGTAAAACAGAAAGAATATGCGAAAGAACATGCAAAAATTTTTCCATGTTACTGGGCCGGCTCCAATGCTGGAATCATTTTTAACCTTTCATCATTGGAGGCAGAACCATTTTAAAGGGTTATAGATTTTATTTTCACTGCTTCGAAGAAAATATTTTAAAATATCATTTAAAAATAAAATTTATCTTTTTTATTTTTAAATGATATTTTAAAATGTTAGTACAAATGCAGTTTAACCCTAGTGAGATGACGTACGTCTCTGAGACGTGTAAGAAATAAGCATTTATTTATTTCTATGATTTTTAAGGGGAATACTGTTCGTCGGTTTTGCAGTTTAAAAATTGAGGGGTTTTCTTTAGATAGCAATTTTTATAGATAGAGCAAGATTTAATCTTATTAATTTGAAACGAATTTTATTTTAAAACATTTTGGAACCTTTACTAATTAGTCCTCAAACTAGCATATGTCTTTAAGACGTATGGTTATCTTTTATTTATAAAAAAATAAGGATATCTTTTTAGGGTTAACCACATAGTTTCCGAGATATAGTCGTTCCAATTTTCAATATAATATATATCTTCGTGGTTTATTATCGGATAGGGTTGTCATTGGGAAGATTATGTAAACCCCTTTGAACCAATGTCTAATTATTACGATTTCATTCAGCCACTGTGGGGCGGTTTCAAGTTTTGGTCCAAACATTTTCGGAGAATACTCATGGCAAAATATGAACCACGGTACAATATGTCTCATGAACCCTGGAAACACCAAAGGTACACAAGTTCAAAAAACCATATTTTGAAAAATTATTTCAATAAATTCGAGCGATGTTTTTAAAATAATTTTTCAAAATGGGTGATTTCGCCGTTCTCTAATTTTATTTGTTTTTAAATCCCGTCCCAACGGCTGCAGTTTTCCCAATAGTCTTGGAATATAAAATATATCATCATTATTCTGGGGTGTAAAAAGTTCAAGAGACAAATAATACCGCAAATTCAAGCTTGAAGTTTTACCTTGAGAATATCTTATAAAACTATACACCTCAAATGGATTATATTTTGACATAATGAGCTTTTTCACACTCCATGGGCAAATCTAAAATCCTAAAAGGGACAAAAAATCTGGCATATGTGGGTAAAGTGTATTGGTTCCCAAAATTTGTATTGATTGACAAAAAGGTGTTATATTGTTAAAAATTTTCATTTCATAAATCTTTTCTCACATTTTCTGATAAAGATTTTTGTTTCGAATTTTATATATTTACAAATAAAAATTAAAAAAGGAAAAAGGAAACAAACAACTTTTTTTTAATACTAATTTAAAAAATTTACCTCAAGTTCTTATAAAACAACAAGCAAAATAAAATTAAAAGTTAAAAGAAAGCGTAAACATAAAATATCATTTGAAACAAAAAATAAAATATGTATATACAGAGCATAGAATAATACATACATAGATAAACTCATTCTCTCATCTGACGTTTCATTTCACACTCTTCATCGTAGGTTTGTGGAAATGAGAGCAATTAAATTTGAAATTAACTTACAACAGGTGGAGTTACAAAATATGTTCAATTAACTTTTTCCTGTCGTTTTGGTGTAGAACTGAAAAATTTAAATATATTTTGCACTTTTTTGTTGACTTTTATCGTTGGTAAACATGTGTATTGTATTTAACACAACTAGTTTGCCACAAAAACCCGAAATTCGGTTGTTGTTCCTTTGTTGATCGTTGTATACTATTGCCACTATCTGGTATTATTGAACCCATATTTTCCACCATCCAGTGTTTACTTTCCATCGTACCTATGACGTATAATTTATTGAGCGAATAAAAGTTTCTATGGTATGTATTATTCTATGATACAGACGGCAGAGAGGAATTTAGGATAGAGTAATTTATTCTCTCATTTTTTTATTTTCATGGTTGCAAGTAAACATTGGATGGTTGAAAGCATGGGTTCAATAATACCAGATTGAGGCAACAGTATACAACGTCCACCAAACTAATAACAACCGAATTTGGTATTTATGTTGCAAAATAGTTGTGTTAAATACAATACAAATGTATACCAACGACAAAAATCACTAAAAATGTACAAAATACATTTAAATTTCACAGTTCCATACGAAAACGAAATGAAAGAGTTAAGTCAACCGTTCTTGTACCTCCACCTGATATAACTTCGAATTGCTCTCATTTGCACAAACCAAGACAAGACTGACTGATTTGAAATACCTATAACATTGTGCCTCTCGCGGTATGAGCTGTATCTCCGAACATGACGCTAAACATCGCCTGCAACTTAGAAAGGGAATGAAGTTTACATTTAACTTTTAAATCAGAAATGTAATTATTTGTGCCTTTTTGGCAATTGTGATTCTTTTGTTATTTAACAATTACAATTAACACTCGCACTAACACTGTTTTTACACGACCAAAAAAATTGTTGACTGCAAGCCGAAAATTGAGCCGCCGCCGGCAAAAATTCACAACGGCCGCCGCCGACCGGCTAAAAACTTCAGAGCCGCCGCCGCCGACGATATGGCCTCGGCTTGTTTCTCTGATCGCCACATCTACGACTTGTATGTATGTAATATTATTTATGTATGGATCTATGTAGTTTTTTCTACATAAAAGACAGAGTAAAGGGTTTTTTTGGAGTGTGACACAAGTTTAAATCATAATAAAACCATAAACCGTGGCAGCCACATGGCAGAAATCATATTTAAACATTAATTTCATAAAGCCCGTTTCATTGATAGTAAAAATATATTTCCTGGTTTCATTATGATTTAAACTTGTGTCACCCTACAAAAAAAAACCCTTTACTATGTCTGTTATGCAGAAAAAAAACTAATTACATCCATACATAAATAATATTACATACATACAAGTCGTTTTTCTCTGATGTTTGTTTTCTCGTTTTCTCTCTCATTCACATACTGACGACACTAAGAATGGACAGTAACTGCATTTGCTGGTACGCTGGAATGGACCAACAGGCTTTGTTTGCTTATTTGGCGTTGACAGCGTTAGCATTGAAAAAACTACTGTGGCTTGAAATCCAATTTTTATGGCTTTGTTCAGGCCTGTAGTAGACATACACATCGTCGTGGGAATGTGTAATGAACGTTTACCCATTACCCGCAGGGTATGGGGAAAATAATGGTTAGCTACCCACGAAAATGAGGAATTACCCATCACGATTTATCCATTACCCTCAGGGCAATGGGGAAAATAATGGGAAGCTACCCACGAAATGGGGAATTACCCATTACCCTCAGGGTAAATTGAAAAATTAACCAATTTTTGTGGGTTCCAAGAGGTTTTCATAAAGTGGTCCAATTCGTATGGAAGAATTTTTTTTCAAAAATCGCCAAAATAAAAAAGTGGCTATAACTCGAAAACGGTGCGTCAAATCGAAAAAAATAATAAAAAATGTACCTCCAGAGGAGGCTTTAACCAATGGGTGTCTCCAATATGGCATCACTTTTTTAAAACAATAAAATCGATAAAAATAAAATTTTTCGTACAAAAAACCGCTAAAACGCTCTCAAGTTTATAGCTCGGAAACGGAGCGTCCAATCGAAAAAATAAACAATTTTTGCGGGTTTCTAAGGGGTTTTACATAAAGTGGTCCAATTCGTATGGAAGAATTTTTTTTCGAAAAATCGCCAAAATAGCAAAACAAAAAGGTTGCTATAAATCGATATATAGATATAGACATTTTTTCTAATTTTTTCATATTCGTTTACATTATTCGATCTTTTAGTGGTTATGTTTTCAATAATTGCCCGGTTCAAGATCAATAACTATTAAAAAGTACCTTTTCTAGGAAAAAGTAAATTTTAATAGAAATATTAAAACAAGAAAAATTGTGAAATTGATTATTATGTTGGATGGTTGGGAATATAGCTATTTCAATGCCCTCCCAGGCATATCATCAGCTCCCTTCTCCACAAGTATTTAGGTATTCACAACATTTCGTTCCTATGCATGCTTTCATCGAAAGCCATTGCATAGATGTTGTTGTTTCAAAAAAGAAACAACGATTGCCAAGAGATTGACGTTTAGAGTGTACCGTCTTCAAATTTATATTCGTTTACATTATTCGATCTTTTAGTTGTTATGTTTTCAATAATTGTCCGGTTCAAGATCAATAACTTAAAAAGTACTTTTTCTAGGAAAAAGTAATTTTAATAGAAATATTAAAAAAAGAAAAATTGTGAAATTGATCATTATGGTGGTTTCATATTATCGATCAAAAATGGGGATGAGTTACCCTGGGTAACCCATTGCCCATCGTCGTGGGTAGCTACCCATTATTTTCCCCATTTCCCTTAGGGTAATGGGAAATCGTGATGAGTAATTCCCCATTGCCGTGGGTAGCTACCCATTATTTTCCCCATTTCCCTGAGGGTAATGGGAAATCGTGATGAGTAATTCCCCATTCCATATTTTCCCCATACCCTGCGGGTAATGGGTAAACGATCGCTACTCATTCCCCACGGCAATAATAATGGGTTAGCCTGGGTAACCCAGGGTAACTCATTACACACGAAATACGAACCGTGGTTGATAAACAGTCGACGTCGTTCAAGGCAGTTACAGAATACCAAAATAGTGTTGATGTGACGACGATGTTCAAACAAACCGATGTCGACATAAAAACGACAACGACGTCGACCACAACAACCGTAATAAGAGCGATTGTGTCTCCAACACGTAATATTGACAAGGAAACACAATGTGTTTGGACACAATTATACTATATTTGTGACAAACTACAAACACATTATATTTGCATCCAAACAACAAAAAAGACAATACTTTCAGCGCGTGTGGCTTTGATTCATCGGATTTTTTGAATATTCCATTAACTGATTAATCACAGTATCGATTAATAAAAATATTTATTAATCGATTAATAGCACATTCTTAATTCATATGCATAGACCTCAATAAAAATGTTTTTGACCTAAATATGAAATTAAATATATACATTTACTTCAACGAAATTGAAAAACCATACGAATTTAAGGCAAAATTTTAATTCTAATTATTTTTATTTTATTTATGTACATTTTCATAATCTATGGTCTAAATAAAAATTAGGTGTTGCATAAGACGTCAACGTAGACGGTTGTGTTTTTGTGAGTGTTCCGTTAGCAATATATTTTAAAACACACGAAACAAAAGAAATAGAAACATATGTGTATTCTAATATCAACTAATAAATAAAAAGACAATTAGTGTAAAGAAAATATTAAAACTTCCCAAAACTGAACAAAGAAAAGGGGGAAAAAGTAGAAAAGAAAAACAATAACAATATGTGCATGAGCTCGGCGGAAAACGGCAGTAATGCCTACAGACCTACATACATATATGCTCACATGAAAGTGAGAGTGATAAGTCGAACAAACGTCATGAAAGTTGGTATATTACGACTAAACCAACTCTGACATCTGATAAATACTCTACCATGTTCTTTGCCAACAAACGAGAGTCGTAAGTACAAACGTTATTGAATCTTCTTCTCTCTCTTACACCGAGTGGTGAAAAACCATATTTAACAGAAAGTAATCTTAAAACTATACTCGTTTTATTCTAACGCACGATAAAAAGTATATAAGCCACATGCTTGAGTGAAATAGAGTACAATTTAAAAAAATTAATGAGATTTCAAGGTTTGCTCGCGGCCTTTTTGTTAACATACAGAGCGAAAGTCTGTTAAAAGCAATAAAAATTAAATAACAACTAAAACTAAAAAACAAAAGAGATCTGTTAAGTATCTTAGCAAAACAGACAGCATGATAATACGTAACATGTATCACAGTTGAAGTGTTAATAAACGAGCGTGCAAACATATAGTACATGTTGGCACATAAATAAGTACATACATATTTACACACGAGACGCAAAGCAAATGGATAACATTGTTCACAATAAACTCAAAAACGAGCTGAATAGTATCAGATATAAGGCGTTCTTGCAAGAGTACGAAATAAATTAAGATGGAGATCTACTATATATTAACAGTGTGGTAATTAAAATAATACTAGGATTGTCATAAGTAGTATAAGGTAAGTATAATAGACAATATACAAAATTTAAATTAAATTAAAATTTACATTTTCTCGAATGGATTAGCATCTATATGTATGCCATATGAAACCTTCTCAAAGAAGCTAGGTGTTGCACAAGCGTCCAAAGGATCGTCATGGATGAAGCTGAGTATACCCACTTGTGAAAGGTAAGGGAAGTTGAGCCAGTTCAAGTCATCTTCTCTGTGCAGGACGTAGTTCATACGGCCGTTGTCATGAGTTTCCAAATTTCTTCTGCAGTGCACAGCATAATTGAAAAACGGCACCACTCCTGAATTCCGGTAGATGTAATCATTTGAGTAACGTTTTGTCCGATTCTCGTAAAATTTGTTAATACATTTTCATAAAATGTTCCTCTCATGTATTTGTAGGTCTTTAGTCACATTGGAAAACCATAAAGCAAAATGCGACGAATTGCTATCTTATACAGTAAGAGTTTCGTGTTTACTGGCAGGTATTTACTGCTCCACCAGTTGGACAACATTCCACATATTCCCTTAGATTTGGTGAGTATTGTCCTTGCGTGATAATTAAATATAAACAAATTGTTAAAGTGGACCCCTAAATGTTTTATGCAAGTTTTGAAGGGGATATCCACGTCATTTAGAGAAAGCTGTAGGAATTTGCATTGAGGTACTAGAAATCGTGAGCATTTGTCCAATGCATTCCTAATGCAAATAGCCTCAGATTTACGGGCATTAATTTTAATTCCCCATTTTCGATAATATACATCCATCACGCCAAGATGTAACGCGCCTTTATTAAGAACCTCGGACGGAAAGGTGTCGTGCGAGTAGATTAGACAGTCACCTGCATATAGTATAGCCGTAGAGTTAGCACCAGAGGTTGAGATTTTATCACCTGTTTGTACGCAAAAATTTGTTTTTGTGAACTAAATTTTAAAAATTTTCACAAAAAAAGGGGTCAACGTCAATTTCAACCAGTTTGAAGAGTATTCCCTTGTGGAATGCGGAATCAAATGCCTTCTCATTATCCAATGGTATGGCCACAGTGCACTTTTTGTCTCTTAGATTACAGAACACGTAACTATGGAATTTCATAAGTGGATGTTCAGTTGAGTGGATTCTCTGGAATCCAAATTGGTGAGATGGAATGGGGTCGACTATAAATGAGCTTCCGAGTTTTGCTTTGAGTACATGCTCAAACACTTTTCCAATACTCAATAATAGGGAAATCGGAACAAAATCCTCAACTCTGTCGCTGGCGTCTTTCTCTTTGATTGGAAGGATTTTTCCTGCTTTCCATGGAGTCGGAAAATAGCAATTGTTTAGGCACCACTAATAAATTTAGCACGGAATCAGGGATCCTTTTGATGATGAAATTGGATATTTTATCAGAGACGCTGGATTTCTTATTATTTATGTTCGCAGTAATAGATTTTAAATAGACGCGATTTGAGAATAGATTTTAATAGACAATGTCTGGAGCTACATTCTCCGGTATATTTTCCTTGAAGATATTTGCATAGTAGATTTTGAAGTGCCGTTATGATTAATTTTTTGCAAAATGGTGAAGATTCCTTTCCAATCATTTGGTTTATTTCCACAAATGCTTTTGGACCGAGTTTATTTTCAAATCTTTCCGAATATGCGACTGCCACGAGTTCCTTTAAAATAGTTTTTAGAAGCTGTGTTTGTTCAGAGAGCAGATGATACCAATACGGTGGTAAAATTTCTTTAGGTCTTTTTCCCAGCAACGCTTAGTTTTAAATAAATTTCCTATATTTTGCGGTAACGGAATGTTTGAAATTTGCAATTTGTTCGGAATGAACATTGTGAATTGCATATATCTGTTCATTAAACTGAATAATAATTTTATCAAGTTCTGTGTTTTTAAGGATTTTGTTCGATGGAGGCATCATGCGGATGGATAGGAGTTCCAAATCTTGACGTAAATTGTCCCAATTGGTGTTTCTGTTAGAGGTAAATCGCCGTTGACTTCTTAAAACAAACTCGCATTGTCCAAATGTAGTTGAAGTTTTAACAGGAAGTGATCGGAAAAAGATGGAAGGATTGAAATTGTAAAGTTCTTGCCAGTGCGATTAATTAATTGAGCACTTAGAAGAAAGTAATCAAGGAAAGACGAACCATTGGGATAACACGGATTTGTGTCACACAAACGCACGACATCAAGTGAGTTATCTTGTAAACAAACGAGAGAAAAACACTGAATATTCAGAGATGCAAAACTTGGCATCAAAGGACAACTGCAGTGACAGCAATCAGGTGATGGCTCCACTCGAAGAAAATGTGTTCTCCATCTGACAACAGGTGAGGAAAAGCCAACTTTTATGCGGATCATTTAAGTCAGTTTTTTTTCAAACATAGTTTGTATAAAGGAGTCATCTACAATACCAGTAAGATAACGATTGACAAGTTTTTGCCATTTTAAAGGAAACTATTAACCCGAAGAAAGCACCAGCACACACGAGGTAAATGACTTCAATCACATAATAAAACTTAGTTACTTCCCTAAAGCGTGGAAAATTTCTTTAGTGAAACTGATATTGAAGCCTGGAAAATATAGAACGCTCCTATCGTCTTATAGACCTATAAGCTTATTACCTTGGTCTTTCAAATCTTTTTGAGAGAGTCTTTCTATTGAAACCTAAAGGTTTTATCTCGCCCCATAATTTTATCCCTGATCATCAATTTGGCTTTAGGGAGGGCATAGTACACTACAAAAGATAAACCGTCTGACCATCGAGATTAGGAAAACTTTTGAAAAAAGGCAATAATACTGTGTGATATTTTGGGATGTTGCTCAAAAAAGGCAATAATACTGTGCGATATTTTGGGATGTTGCTCAAGCATTTGGCAAGATCTGGCACGAGGGCCTAATATATAAACCTAAAAAATACCTTCCTGCAAACACTCATTGCATCCTTGAAAGATACTTGAAAAATATACGTTTTAGGGTCCAACATGGAGAGTGTATTTCAGATGAACGCGAAATAAATGCTGCGGTTCCGCAAGGAAGTTTTTATTGGTCTTTATCTTATCTTTACAGCTGACATCTCAACTAGTACGGACTTGCTCACGTCCACTTTTGCAGATGATACTGCAATACTGAGCTGCCGTAAAGATTCAGTTACCATCTACCACCATCTACATACAATAGAAACTTGGACTGTTAACTGGAGAATAAGAGTAGACGAAACAAAGAGCAAACAAGTTACGTTTACTCTAAACACAAAAAACTGTCCACAAATAAAACTAAACGACATACCGATTTCTGTATGTGACGAAATTACTTACTTAGGAATACACCTTGATCGCAGGATGACGTGGAGAAGACATCTTGAAGCTAAGAAAACACAGATTAAAATTAAGACTCATCAACTGCATTGTCTGCTGAATTCGAACTCGAAACTTAAACTAGACTAAAAACAATGGTTTCCCATTACATCCCATGAAGGGATCGGGGAGAACTTCTCAGAATCACTGAGCTGTGCGCTTTCCAGTTTTCATTCACTGATTGGGACCTACAGTTTTACACCGATTCCGAACGGTATTTTTGAGAAGCTTTTTCATGAGAAGCCGTCACTATGCGAGGTGACCGCCGCCGAAAGAAACTTTTTTTTAAGGTGTACAAGAGCCGCGCACACTAACCATTGCACCACCGACGGTTTAAATATATAACAGTGTAGTTAAATTAATCCGGACATATGGCTCTCAACTATGGGGCAATACTAGAAAAAGTAACATCGAAGTTATCCAAAGAGTTCATCCAAAAATACTACGAGTAATTACCGGTGTACCATCCTATATGCGAAATGAGAATATATGTACATAGAGAATTAAAAACACCGGTGATAAAGGACGAAATCCACCGCTTCAAACAAATTCACCTATAAAAACTTTCAAAACACACAAACGCTCTAGCAAGAAATTTAAGAATAACAGCAATTTCATCCCGTATACGTAGGGGAGATTTTACAACACTGTAATTGACCAAGAAATCCCATACGCAACGATACAGAGGCCCGCTCCAACATCAATCTACTTTGTTGAAATGAAAAACTCATTTATATGTATTAGCATCACTGATCTCTAATGTAATTTTTGTATATTAACATATTGGCAACTCTGCTAATATCAATAAACATTTTGTTTATCCCTAATAGTTTTTAGGGGAGTCTTTGTGGGCTGATTAAATTATTTAAATTCCGATCAATAAAAACAATTCTGCGACCGGTCGATTCGGATGTAAAAATGCAATTCATTTATTATTTAAAAATGGAGATTATAATGAAGATAGCCAATGACAGTATAACACTTTACACAGAATTTCCCTAGCGGAATGACAGTTAAACAAACAAAAGGGTTACTAATTAAGATTGACTTAAACCTAGGGAATTCCTTAACTTAATTTGGACAGAAAAGAAAAGAGGAAATAATTCAAATTATAGAGAAATAGTTCAGTTAAAAGAAGAGAGAAAGAAGAGAAGAGAGAGAGAGAAGAAATCATCTGGCCAAACACATTTCTTTGTCATTCTCCTTTATACTTCATAGAATTCGAACGTATTTTTTACTTATTCTTACGCTGCAGTCACACTTTCACGTTTTTGTTTCAAGTTTTGTACACATACTGCTTGTCAAAATTCATGTGAATTGAAAGCTGTGACGTAGGCTGCACGCAACTTGAAAGCAATATTCATTTTCCATAAAACTTCATGGCTTCTGTACAGCTTTATGAATCGCAACACATCATTATATTTATTACCTCTACTCACAAACATTTTTAATTATTTATAATATTTTAATATTTGTAAAAGTAGAAATCAAAAAATTCTGACGGCAGAATATTTGTAAGAAGGAAAACGAGAAACTGTTCATAACAAATGTAATCAGCTGTTTTCTTGAAAGAAAATTGAAACACGACTTGAAAGAGAAATTGAAAGCAAGTTCCTTTCAATTTTTAAAAGTGTGAGTGAATTAGTAAAAAAGTATGAATGTATTGAAACTTGAAAGGCAAAAATTGACCGTGTAACCCCCGTGTTAACAGGTTATGGGCCCAGTTGACGCAAAATGGAGAAAGTAATTGAAATTGAAAAGTTGACTGCGAGGGAGAATTACAACAGATGGAAATTTACTGTGGAATACGCAATGAAGCTGCAAGGGTTATGGAAGGCGGTGCTTGGGTCAGAGGCGGATGCGGCGGTAAACGAAAATGCAAAAGCAAGGCTGGTTTTATACTTTTTGCCTAACCTCAATGTACATATACAGGGTGTTACAACGGCAAGATTATGAAAAATTTTTTTAATTTTTTTTTGCCGTGAAAAAACGTTGTCGGCAAGTTTTGCAGCAAAATTCAACAGTGCTATGCAAAATTCAACAATATGCGGCTCATTGACTCGGGGGGCAACAAGTCATATGGTGAATTGCAAGAGTATTTTTGTTAATTTTAAATCTTTTGATAAAGATAATTCTGTAGTTGTGGCCAACAATAGAAGTCTTAAAGTTACTGGTTCAGGCGATATTCGTGCTCAACAACGATTGAGGAAAAATTGAAGATCTAACGATAAAGGACGTTCTGTATGTGCCTGATATTTGTGCTAATCTAATTTCTGTAAGCCAGTTAATCAGAAAAGGTTTTGGGGTTAAATTTAAAGATGACAAATGTGTGGTTAGAAAAGGCACCACAGTTTTCTTACAGACCTTTATGGACAACGGCATGTATAAAATTGATATCACTCCACATTCAGAATGTCATGCAGCCGTATGCAAAGAAATTTGCCACAAATGTTTCGGTCATAGTGCCGAAATAACTGTTGGCAGCTTACGGTCTGAAAAATATGCGATGCTGGGAGAGTACACCAAACTGGCAAAGCTGAGCGATCAAACAGAACATTAGTGGAAAAAGCACGATCCATGTTGTACGATGCGGGGTTAAATAAATTTTATTGGGCAGAGGCAACAAACACTTCAGCATATTTGCTAAATCGCACTCCTAAAAAGTCGGTCAATAATAATCTCCTGAGGAAGTTTAGAGCAATAAATAACAAAATGTGAATAATTTACGAGTTTTCGGATGCATTGGAATTGTAATGAAGCCTAAAGAGCTGCGTAGAAACTGGGACCCTAAGACGAAAAAATTTATTATGTTGGGATATTGTACAAACTCGAAAGCGTACAGATTATACGACCCGGAAAATAGGAAAATACACATCAGTCGCAATGTTGTGTTTATTGAAAATGAAATGTTTTACTCTAGAGCAACAAATTCTGCAATTGATCAGAATTTAGTGCGGACAGTAATTGATGAAAATTCAGATCCCATCTAATCAGCAGACTTCAGCGAAAATGAGGAATTTTTAAGTGGAGAACATTCTGAAAATGAACGAGAAACCGAACCGATTGCTAAAAAATTTACTAAAAAATTAAAAATAAAAAAAAAATTAAGTTACAGTGTTTTATTTATAAATGCACTAAAAACTAGAAAATAATTTTTCTCTTAGTCTCAATAAGAGAACAACTTAGCACTTCAACAACAATGGTCTAGACACTTTCAATAAAGAGCGTAATTAAAATGAATTAGTTAATTAATTTTCTAGGGATCTCTCAAATAAAACGCTTGCATTTAAATTATGCAAACCAAAAAAACCCTGAGGACGTAGGCAAGTATCCCTATCAGGAGCTTATCGGCAGTTTACGTTTTGCGGCTCAAGTAACCAGGCCCGATATAAGTTTTGTTGTGAATTACCTCAGTCGTTTTAATAACAGTTACGAAGAACAAAATTGGATTGCAGCACAACGCATATTAAGATATTTGAAAGGTACAATGAATTATAAACTAACTTTTGTAAAAGACGCCAGCTTTGAAACCAAACGCTATTGTGATGCTGATTATGCAGCTTATCCAGAAGAAAGAAAGCCTGTAAGCAATTATGTTTTGATAAATAAAGGCGGAGCAGTGGCATGGGGTTCAAAGAAGCAGCAAACTACGGCACTTTCAACTTATATGGCGATGGGCGTGGCTGTGCAAGAAATGCTTTGGCTAAGAGGAGTTGAGGAAGAATGAGTCGTATCACTCCAAAACGAAACATATTGATGTGAAACATCACTTTATCCGAGACAACATTCGTTCTAAGAAGATCATGTTACAGTCTACTAGTTCTAAAGACATGGTGGCAGATATTTTGGTTTAATACTAAAATAAATGTATTTTTAGTGCGGATGTTGAAATGAA
This sequence comes from Phaonia tiefii, assembly GCA_963931995.1. NCBI lineage: Eukaryota > Metazoa > Arthropoda > Insecta > Diptera > Muscidae > Phaonia > Phaonia tiefii. The sequence goes on from OZ008369.1 coordinate 213,584,725, forward strand.
AAACGCATTTATATGTATTAGCATCACTGATCTCTAAAGTCATTTTTGTATTTTAACATATTGACACCTCTGCTAATATCAATAAACAGTTCTTGTCATTCTCCTTTATACTTCATAGTATTCGAACGTGTTTTTTTTTTATTTATTCTTAACATACTTATTAATAATTGGATTAACCCCGTTTAGAATATAAGATTCAAACACTCATTGTTAGACTTCTTTGAAGCAGATTCAATAAACCATAATAGTCTTAAAAAACAAAGGAATTAAATTTCAATGCTTTTAGATTATCTTACACCAATGAATAAATTACACATGCATACACATCGACACCTAAAATTACAAATGATGTAACAACAAAATTACAAAAATGGGGGTTTGATGGATTACACTGTGGCACAAAAATCAACTTCTCCCCTCCTAAGAACGAGCTATACAGAAGTGTAACTATGGGCCACCAGGAGTATAGATAGCTGTATACTCAGTTGTTTAATTCGTGATCGTTTGTCCTTTTAACAGGACTTTTAAAATTCCAAGGTTATTCATTTTAAAATTGTTGTGTCCCTTATCGTTGTTAATAAAACACACACGAAACAAATAATAAATTAAATAAAATGTTTATTACCAATAACACTAGTGACTGTTTGTTTGTAACCAACTCGACAGTAAAAACGGAATGACAAAACAATGTTTAGATTTTATTTAACAATCCCACAAATATTGTACGTACAATAAAAGAGACGACATGTAACCAATATCATAAAAAACTGGTGTCCTATAACATCCCATAAAGGGATTGAGGAGGGCATCTCACAATCAGTGATATGTGCGCTTTATAATTTGTTCACTCACTGATTGGGACCTACAGTTTTACACCGGTTCCGAACGGTATTTAGAGAAGCTTTTTCACGGCTAAGTACTAGATAGTGTCGCCATCACTAAGCGAGGTGAACGTCGTCGAAAGAAATGTAACGTTCTCATGTACAAGAGCCGCGCTCATTAACAGTAACCCAAATAACATATGTGCACAAATAAATATGTAAGAAAGTTTGCATGTTTGTATTTATTTATCTGCGAGTGCATGTAATTATGTATGAGTTCCTTGCTGAACCTTTTGTTAATTGTTAGGATTGCCAGTTGGCTGTGACACCTCACTTAATGGTTCATGAATTGGTTCCAACGAATTTGTAATATTTGAACATGTAGATAGATGGTTGTTTTGAAGCACGTTCGGATTTGTTTACATCTTCAATTGTGGGTTCAACATTATTGTCTATATTGGTAGATGTTACTGTAGGCGTCGGAGTCAGATCAACCACGTTCAACCATGAACTGATATCAGACGAATTGCTATGACGTATGCGTAATTGATTCGCATGAGACTTCGTTGATTTAAAATAAGGAAATTGTACTATCTCAACCTCATTGTTTACGCTAGCAATGAGCTTTTTAATAACCCAGCTGTCCAGAAGTATTTGTTGAATTTATACACTTTTGCATATACTTCATCTCCCACTCCAAATGCTCGATCTTTGGCGATGTATCTTCGATTGTATGGCGATGCCATTTTGTGATTTTGAATCTGTACAGCTGGTTTGGATTTTAGCAGCAGATCCATGTTGATTCTCACTTTCCTCATCGATAATAGTTCAGAAGGCAATTTATTATCAACTCCAGTGCTGTTGCTTTCTTTCGTTTCTTCAGAGAACGTTTGAACGTGTCCACAAAGCCTTATACTTGACCATTTGATTGTGGGTGAAATGGAGCAGTGCGAATGTGCTCGATTCCTCGCTCACTGCAAAATTTAACAAAATCTTGTGAGGTAAATTGTGTTCCATTATCACTCACCATTGTTTCCAACCTTCCACAGAGTGAAAAAAAATCGTTCAAGCAATCGATGACTGCCGCTGACGTAATTGATTTCAGTGGATACACTTCTGGCCAATTTGAGTAGGAACCCACAACCAAAAGATAAGTATTTTGTGGTTGAATATCAAGCTAATTAGACCTACATATCGTCACCTGAAATGCCCAAAGTCGTAACCCTCAAAAAGTAATTTGATTGAATATAATACTCCGCGCTAAAATATATATGTGCAATATAGTAGACTTCCAAGTTCCTAAGGTAAGCCGTGGAATGAACACGTTTAAAACTGAAATACTTTGGATTTTATAAGGTTTTTTGCTTCTCCTGTAAAATTTTGAAAATGAGGGTTACGTCTGGGCAGTTTAGGTGACGAATTGGTCTTTGGGCAATGGGCCACGGATGAAGAGTAGTTCTTGGTGGACCTTTAGCTGTTGGTGCACATGTTGCACATTGCTGATCTAATTTTTCCACATCTTTGTCTATATTTGGCCAATAGACATGACTTCTGGCTAAGGTTTTCGTGGATTACGGATTACGGTTCTATCTTGGTAGAGTAGACAACAGTGCACAAATTGTCTTTACGATAACAGAATAGATATTCATCTTCAGATTTTACCTTCGGCCATGAACTGTTTATGTCCTTGATGATGTTTCGCAACAATACATATTGTTGAGTTGCAGCACGATCCACGTTGAATGATACTGGTAAAACATCGATTTGGGATTGAATTATGGATTTCACCTCAGCTTCGAGTGTTGCACAGACTATTTTGACTTTTATTTATAAGCCTTGACAAAATATCGGCGCAACCAAATTGGTCTGTAGGTGCATAGCTCAAGTCGAAGTCATAGGACATTAACGTTAAAGCCCACCGTTGAAGTCGGCTTGCTGAATGTGGTTTTGAGTTTAAAACGTCGGCCGTACAATATTTTGGGGAACTTCTGTACTGCAAAAACGAGCGCCAGCCCTACGTTTCCAATTTGAGAGTAGTTGCGCTCAGCTGCTGCCAATGAACGAGAAACATGGAAAACTGCCTTTTCTGAGCCATCTGGGAATTGGTGGCACATGTAACACCAATACCCACAGTGAATCAGATCAGATGGCAAAATTTCCTTAAATTTTGCGAAGAAATCTTGACACTTCTTATTAGACTTCCATTCATTGTCATGCCTCAAAATATCGCCCAGGGGCGCTCTGAATAACCGAATAAACTTTCCGTAATAGTTTACTACACCGAGAAATGAGTGCAGTTCTGATATGTTGGTAGGCGCTCGCATTTTCAAAACTTCAAATTTCAAAATGTGTAACGTCAATTTTCAAAACGTGTAAAGACTTCGTTGACAGCATTTCAGTTTTGATTCATTGTTGACGTTGACGTCATCAAGATATGGATAAGCATATTGAACCCCAGATAAAATTGTGTCCATAGTGTCGCTGATGCTCATGTTTATTTGATTGTTTATATTATATAAATATTTATTTATATTTTTTGTGTTTGTTTATATTATATATATACATACATATATACTTATATTTTTTGTTTATTAGCATTTGGTTTGCCTATGATCATTAGTTTATTTGCCCTTCTTGTAATGATCATTTGTTTCAGTTTTTGAGTCCCTTTTTTGTGTCGTAATTTATTTACGACTTACCGCAATTCCCCCTTGTCCCTACATTGTACTTGTTAGTGCGAAACAGTTCTTTATGTTGGAAAAGAACTGTGAAGTTTTGTATACAAGTACAATGTAGGGCTCCAGCAAAGCAGTTGCTCTGCTGTTAAGTCAGTTTGCTGGGAATAAAGACTACGGTATGTAGTGTGATTTGTTTTATTTTGTTTGATTTATTTCATTATAATTAATTTATTTAAATTTATTTATTTATTATTATTTATTTAAATACACATTGCCGTGTTTTATTCGGTGTTAAATTCGCATCCTCGCAGTAATTACTGAAGTCGCAGCCTGCGACACATAGCTTGTTGGAAAGCTTCAGGTGTAGATTTAACTCCGGGTGCAAGTCGATTGAAGGTAAAGAGACTCAACTGAATTCTCAACTTCTCAACTTCAAATTGCATGTAGGCATCAGCAAGTCGATTCGTGTGAAATATGTGCAATTGCTGAAGTTAACAAAAATATGATCAGGCAAGGAGAGCGGGTAGGTGTGTGTTTCCATACATCCATTTAGGCCGGCTGAATAATCACAGCATATGCGACCCTTCCCATACGCCCTTCTGACAACAACAATAGGTGCCGCTCACCTCGAGTAACTAACATGCGTGATGATATTGGCCAGTTCCCGACGCTGAAGCTCATCGTCCACTTGCTTACTTGCAGCATAAGCTAGTGGTGGCTTCGGCTTAAATACAGGCTGAGCATCGGCTTTTAATCTAAGACTCATTTGAAGAGTCGAACAATGACCGGGCTGGCTGCCAAACACTTTTGGAAATTTGTTGAACTTTCGAAACGCTAATGTTGCAGATGAAATCAATTGTACAATTCAAAATGCCAAGCTGATCCATTACATCGGTGCCCATAACATACAAATGTTGGTGGTTGGTTACGAAAAGTGTCGTTGATATTAGCTTCTCTTTAAACTTTACCTCTGTTTTGCACTTCCCAAGAAGTTGGAGAACATGGTCTGACGCGTCTCCTGCTGTTTGCAGCGTTGGTGTAAGGTTAGGTTTCTTTATTTTAGACCAAAATTTTTTTTAAACGCTGCTTAACTCAGTTGATGATGACGCTTTCGGTTTGCAGCGAAACTGTTGACGTCATGAAGCTTTGCTTGGTGATTCCGTTTCTTTTCTTGTTTTGTTGATGTGGTTCCGTACGTTGCGAAAATAAACTAGGACAATACCCCTCTTTATGACCGATCAATCCGCAATGTTCACACAAGTGCTTGGTGTATGTGGAATTTTTAGCGAAGTGCATTTCGCCACACTTCTCTTCCTTTCATAATGAGTTGCATTTCGATTTTCCCGTTTCCCTTGGTATCTGGATTTTACGCCATGGACGAATTTTGTTTAACAACAGCACCATATCTTTCTAGACTGAGTAAACGATGTATTTTGCTCACCATTTTGTTTATTGTGAATGATCCTTCGGTATCACACTCCAAAAAATTTAATATGCGGACTCTTATTTCGCCATCTTCTGATGTTTGGAGGTCGCGAATAAACATTAGACACTTGAAATGGGTTTCTTTCAGCTTAAGAAACTCAAAGTTGTCATATTTTCGTAATCGATATTAGCACTTTTGGTAAATTGTAGACAGTTTATCCGCGCACTAAAAAGAGACTCCTTCCTTCCAAAAATAGTTTTGAGTGTCGCAATTTTCGCCTTAAAATTCTGGTCACGGGGAAATTTTGGCAAAATGTAGTCGGCGTACTTGTCGAAAACTTCAGGTTCCAATTTCCGCAATACTAATCTTACTTTCTCGAGGTATCCTCGCAAAAAAGAATCTTATAACGAGAAAACCAAGCTTCGAAAGTTTGGTTAGATTCAGGGTTGTAGGTAAATTATTTAATGTTTTTTGGCAACATTACCATAACAGCATCACTTGCACTTGTTGATGTCGACGAACCTCTGGACATATTTACCAATTGTTCCATCAGTTTCTGTTGTAGCTCCATCGGTGTCTGCTGGCGAGTAAACGCTTATTGCTGCTCGATCAGTAAGACAGTCTTCATCGCGAATGTTTAAAACAAAATAATAAAACACACACGAAACAAGTAATAAATGAAATAAAATGTTTATTACCAATAAGACTAATGACCGTTTACTTGTAACCAACGCAACAGTAAAAACGGAATGACAAAACATTAGCTTCTATTTAACAATCTCACAAATATTGTAAATACAGTAACGTTAATGCAGCGACAGAGACGACATTAACCAATAACATATGTGCATAAATAACTATGTAAGAGAGTATGCATGTTTGTATTCAATTATCTGCGACTGCATGTAATTATGTATCACGGTATGCAACGGTATGTATGCATGGATGTACGTATCGAAGTTTATGTATGGCGGGGTTGCCATCCACAACAAAAATAATCCTCTTTACTTTTGTGACAATGCAAATACCATTGATATGCATATCAAATTAAAGACATCATGTCGAATTTAGACCGCAGTCTATCGCGGCCAGGTTGGCTATAGCCTTGTTTTCTAATCTTTGCCGTTTACACCACCCAATTTGAGATTAAATTGGCATTTCAGGTGGCAACTCCGTGTTTAGACAAACTCCGCGACGAGACAAAATTGTTGAAGATGGCGGCACAACAGAAAAATTAAATAGGCGGCTATTGCTTTTGCCAGCTTTATACAAATTTGGGATGTTGTTGAAACAACTGAACCTTTAAAATTGGAGCAGTGCACTATGGTCCAACCGACCACTTTTCTTGGCCAAAACTATTTGTAACGAAACAGCTGGACCGATTTCTGGTTTCAATTCCAATGATATACCAATTAAAAAATAATATTTTTTGGTTTTCTATATTTCAAATTATATTTTGTTTTAAATATTTTTTTTTAATTCAGTGTGTAATATTCATTCTCAATTTTTATTTAAATTTCACTTCCGTTTATATTTAGTTCGTTTTCCAATACTAAATATTCAGATTCATATCCGTTTTCTTCATTTTCGTCGTATTCATCGTCCGAAGCGTTACTTTTATCGGACGTTTCTTCAGTATCCAAAGTGTCGGCAATATGCTCACAGCATAATAATTCTATAACTTCTGGTGGAAGTACTAAGCGTTTGCGTTGATGTGCACGGGTACTTAAACGTACTGATGAAATAAGTGGATCAGAAGTATCGAGGGCTCTAGTAAAAACGTCGGAAATATTATCAATACGACTAGTTCGGCGTGCATGATGTAATCTGTCTCTTTTGTATATTTTGTTCCGAGCCTCAGCCGCCTCTTCTCCAAAATAGCCAACAGGTAGTGCGGTATTCTCCATTATTTGTTTGGAGTGTATAAGGACCTTATGTAACGTGGGTGTCATGGGTAACCAAGGGTATTTGCTTATGTAATATTGTGCTGTTTCAAAACAATATTTTTCAAATTTTTGTAAGTCCAGGGCAAATTGACATGAAATACATATTAAAATTACTCTTAAACGGAATATTAAGTCTTGGTCAACTTGTGTAATTGACGAAAATATTTCGTGTTCTGCAAAAGCCCGTCGAGAGGTGTTGCCGTCGTTCGTGCTACCGGATCCTCCAGCTTTTGGAACATCCACACGAAGACCAAGCTCTTTCCAAAACTCTTTTTGAATTGTAGCCTTTTTTTCTAAAACTGCTTTCTTATCTTCATCGGATCTGATTTGCCATTTTTTTATATCTATTTTGTAGCCCTAATGCAATACAAATTCAAAACGGCGTATCCAACAGTGCAATGGACTAATTCCGTATATAAGATTTCCCTCAATCGGACGGAACTTTTCAGAAGTACAATCATTTACCGCGATAAAATCTTTCGGAGTTGCATGACATATAGGACATTTTTGAGTTGATGTAGTTTCGGTTAATACATTCAAAACTTTGCCGTCGATTACAGTTAAAGATAAACTGAATGATATTTCGATTTTCTTACCCTCGCCAATTTCTATTTCTAAGTTTTCAATACTTTCAATTTCTTTGTTTAAGCTGTCAGCCTCTTTTATTATTATTTCCTTCGTTTCATTCGTGAATTCCAGTTTTAGGGGACGGCAAAATCTTGTTGACTGCGGAAAGCGATTATTCCACAGTGGTTTTCCTGAGCTCGTTAGAAGTCGTAATGGAGTGACTGTTGTCGCTAAGAGACATGCATCTGCATTGCGAGATGTGGTTGAATCGGAATAGCGTTGTTTATACTGAGCTTGACCGGAGCTACTGTCGAATCCGTAACTCAAAATTAATTCTGCGGACAATTTGTTGCTCTGAGTGGACGTCATGACTGCTTGTATTACTTCACATTGTGTTTCAACAATTCGTGAAGCAGTATGAATCAACAACATTTTTAATGGAACTCTTGCACACTTTTCGCTGAGAACTATTCCACTTGGCCTGCATTTTCTTTTATAGTCTAAAATGTGGTTGTAAGCAGGAAAGCGTTGCACGCATTCATTGCGAATACTGCAGTATTGTCGCTTAGAAAAATTATTTTCAAGGAGAAACGCTAACGCTTCCTCTGCTGTCATAGTCGTGACTGTTTTTACCTCTTGCGTGCACTTCTTTCGAATTTTTGAAGGTCTTGATGGGCTCTCGATTGTTTCTTTTAAAACGACAGCTAAATCTACTTGACCTTCTTTTCGAGCCGAAATTGCTGCTGCCCGAACTAGCAGATCCGTTTCGTTGCTCTGAGAAATTGACAAGTCTGCCGCCTGTCTTCTTTTGCTGCGTTCACTTTTCTCAGAATACGGTAGTTGTGGGCGCCCAGTTCCATGTGAACTGACGTTCATAGGACATTCGCCTTCCGGGGTAGACATTGACGTATCTATATTTATATTGAAGACTGTTTCTGACTTAAGCCAATCCGAAAACTTTGTTTGAAAAAAATTCAAATTTCTGTGACATTTTGTCCATTTTGCTGCCAAATTAATGCAAAAAATGCTCAATTTTTTCGACAATTGATGCTTTAAATCTGATTGTTTATCCTCAAATCCACTTTTGTTTATAACATAATTCAAGAGAGCACCCTTTTCACCTCCCCTCTTCTCTTTTGTTAGCCAAATATTAAATAATTCAGAATTTTGCAAACGTAAGTAGTCTGAAAGAAAAAAAATTTTCTTAAAGACTGCACAAAACTGCACATTGATACTTCTTCAAAATGTATAAAATTAACCTCTTTAATTTTGGTTTTTGTTTTTATGCTTAAGAAGTCTAAAGGAAATTTTTAAAACTTGCATGAATTAAAAAAAAAATTAAAAACAAGGCAAAATTTATCCCAAAAGAAGAAGTAAAATATTTTCACCAACACATTTTTCTTTTTAATGTTTTGTATTACAGAATTAAAATACTCACTGTCACCATCGTTATCCATATTTTTGGTTTCACTAAACACGTGCTTATCGTTCGTAGACGCAACTTGAACTAGACACTAAAAAAAATTACACAGAATTCTATTTATAAACACCTTAAGAGAATCAACTTCGATGGTTTGTTACATAACGGTAAACTGCCGCTCACGAAAACAAAATATGAATTTAGTTGTCTCTAAGTGTTAGCTAACAGATTCTCTTAAACAGAATTCATTTAATGATCGTAAAAAAATTGAGTTTTGGCCAAGAAAAGTGATTGGCGGGACCATAGTGCAGTGGGTCAAATCAGGCCAGTGGACATTTTAAACCGATGAGAGCCAAATATATTCGACGGCGGCGTGAGCTCCAAAAAATGTTGGTGATGGAGACGCGTTGTATTGGTTGCGTCTCCGTCTGTTGGTTGTATTGTTTTAGTAATAAGCAGAGTTGCATCAAATTGTACAACAGTTTAAAAAGAGGTTACAAATTAAACATCAGTTTTTACAGATTAAAATTGTATGAGTAATCTTCTGGGTTAGCGTGGGTTAACCTTCGAAATGCGCTAATCCTAGTCGGTGTAAATGCCGTATGATCTTCATTATTTGCAAAAAAATCATTTAGTTTTTCAAGGCCCAAGGATGCAAAATCAGGACATTTTAAAACTTTATCATTGAATATCCATAAATGTTTTGTATCGAAAAATATGAAAAAAAAGTTATGTTAAAGTTATGTGCCATAATCAGCCTTCTATCATTAATAGTTTAGCAATATGAATTAATTCAAATATTTCTATATTGAAGATATCTTTCGACTTTAGAGTTTCGAAAATTTTGTTAGTATATCAAGTTTTAAATAGTATATACTCGTATACTATGAAAAAATTGTATTTCTTCCAATAAATTTCCAAAAATTAATCAGTTCATAAGTCAAAAACAAACATTAGATTTGGATTTGGAAACGGAGCTTGTAATAAAAAGTGTGTTACCGACTTTTAATTCATCGCATCCAAACTGTACGACAGGAACCGCTGTAACCGAAGAACAAATAGAAAATATCAGGGACCGTAATCATTATGAGTTTTATTATAAAAATTACACGTTAATGATCATATTATGAGTTTTAAAGATTTTCTTCAATGGTAATGACTAATTTTGAGTAATATTATAAAAATCAGCCCATAGTCATTATTTTTGAGTAAAAAAAGATAAAAATCAGAAATAATTATTATATTATAAAAATCAGACCATAATCATTATTTTTGAGCAAAAAAAAAATAAAACTCAAGAATAATAATTATTTATAATTTTTTTCGGTTCGGGACGTAATTTATATTTGTTTTGATAAGGGTGTATCGTGGTGTTTGTATTTACGATATTTAAGCCCACATACCGTATATTCAGAATATACCGTGTACCCTACGCTCGGTATATACAACCTGTCGTGTTTTTATAGTGCATATTGTGTGTTTTTCCATATAGGGGTTTCACTTTTTCCGGGTTATATATACGTTGGCACCCTACTTTCAGTCAAATTTTTATTCGAACATTTATCTCAGGCTTTGAATTACATTTACGTGGATATGACCGAATCCACAGCTTTGACTCCATTCATTACGGCTTTTGATGCCATACCTAATAGTTCTCTCACCAAATTTATTACATTTGGCCTGGTGTGATATTTACGTACGATGTTGAAAAGAATTGCTTTACTAATACCAGATAGAGGCAATTGTTCAAAATAAAGGTCTGCAACGAATAACATTTTCCTGCATATGTGAAACTCGAAGTCGGATAGAGCAAATACACGTATTCTCTCTCAGAGCGCAAGCAGTGAAAGGGAAGTAATCGCTTGTTTGCCAAATACCAACGAGTAAGTAGCCGCAGCAATATGTGTACCAAAGAAAGAGTACAACATACCTGTGTCAAATATTTATATGTGCAAAATAATTTTTTTTTCTTTCCTTCTGAAAACTAAGTGTAATTTAATGTCGACCATATACAATATTTTCGAATATATCCCTCTCTCTTTATCATATACTTTTTTCTCTTTTGGACTTTATTTGTATTCCCGTTATCTACGATTATCGCTGTAAGTTTGCAATTCAATAGAAAATAATTATATGTGCAGTCGCGTTCCTGACACTTTAAAGTGAACAACTCTATTTTTCTCGGGTGTTTAGTATAAAATATCTTTCTGTACGTGAGTAAAGTGATCGTTAAGAATATATTCTAAGAAACGTTTTATTCACAGTTTTGTATCTAGTTGAACATGCCACGTGGAAGTGAACTTACGGATGAGGAGCGCGGAAAAATTGTGGGAATGAGACTTGCAGGTAAAGGAATTAACGAGATTGCAGCAGCGGTAAATCGACATCGCAATACAGTTTCGAATTTCCCCAAAGACCCCGAAAACTATGGTTGTATTAAGCGCAGTGGACGCATCCCAACTGTAGACCAGAGGACTAAGCGGCGCATTCGGCATTTAGCAGCTAATGAAAATATGAGTTGTAAGGAAATAAAGATGGAATTGGGTCTATATGTAACGAGACAGCGTGTCCAGCAACTGCTAAAGGACGATATATGTAGGTCTTCGGTACCAAAGCAAAATGGCCAAACCGCGCTTAACCCAGCGCCATAAAAATGCGCGTATTGCTTTTGCAGAAAAGTACAAGTTTTGGGAGGACGAATTTGAAACCGTTATATTTAGTGATGAGAATAAGTTTAATTTGGACGGACCTGATGGTCACCATAAATATTGGAGAGATTTACGACATCCTCGGCAAACGTACTACAAGCGAAAACATGGTGGTGGATCTCTTATTATATGGACTGCATTTTGATCACGAGGGAAGTCAGAAATGTGCTTTGCCCAACTAAAATGAATGCGGAAGCATACGTTAATCTTTTGGACAGCAATTTAATTGACTTTGCTGTCGAATTATATGGAGATAACTGGACTTTTCTACAAGACAACGCCCCGATCCACATTGCTCGGCTCACAAGAGATTTTTTTAAGTCCCGAAATATTCCATTACTGAAGTGGCCAGCCATAAGTCCCGACCTCAACCCAATTGAAGACCTCTGGGGATACTTTCCGTCAAGGTGTTTTCAAAGTCGAAGCAGTATACGAAGCTTAAAGAACTAATACTAGCAATATTGGCGGAATAAGAGAAAATTGACATGTCCACTTGAAGCAACTTAGTGAGTTCTATGCCAAGCAGGCTACAACAAGTTCTTATACACAAGGGCAACTCAATATCATATTTATTACATATTTTAATTGGATAAGAATGAGAATTAAATTTAAGTTTCATTTTTGAATATATAAATATTTTCTATGAAGAATATATGCATCACTAATAACTAATAATATGTATTATATAAAATAAAAATTAAAAACGAATTAGTTTTCAAAGCTCCAACTCAGCATGATACATTGCACATATAAATATTTGACAGGGGTGAAGAGCAAAGACAAAGTACTGCAAATATTATGTTCACTTCACATGGTACCACGAGTATTTGCAAATTATGAATGTACATATATGTAGAGCAAAGCTGAAAGAACTACACTGAACCGAAAAAGTACATAAATCCAATGAAACAACACATTGTTTCAATGAATTTGTATCTTGGTTTTCACCCAATGTAGTATCATACATTGGCCAATGTACAGTTCATTGATTTAATGTAGACGTACATTGACGTAGTGAATTCGTAAATTTTTTCAATGGACATGGTCATTGCCTACGTCATCAAATTTCAATGAATATATACGTTGATTTTAATGAATTAATACGTTGACCCAATGAACCTATGCGTTGATTTTTATGAATTTATACATTGAACCAATGAACGTAACTTTGCTTTTTATGAATTTATACATTAAATTAATGAACGAATACATGCATTTTGCAAATTTTTTGTAAATTTACTTATTTAGTGACTATTTTTACTTATTTAGTTATATTTACTTGTTTTTAAAATCTTCTGCGGTGCACTCAATTGTTCAATGTACGACATTACTTGTTGAACGCTTAGAATTGACTAATGTTCTTTTTATTATGCATCTTTACCGTTCTAAATCAATGTACTCGTTCCTTAAATCAATGAACTTGTACCATGAATCAATGGACTTGTACCTTGAATCAATGAATGAGTACATTGAATTTTTACCGTATGAACGTGTTCGTTGAAACCACTGTACTGGTTCATTATCATAAAGAAACTTGTCAATGAATGGTTTCAATGTACCGTTCATAAGTACATTGAATTTTACATTGATTTTCAATGAACTTTCCATTGAATCAATGTATTTGTACATAAAATCAATGTATTTTTATAAAAAATCAATGAGTTTTATTCAACGTATTCGGTTCATTGAATTTATGAACAATAATTTTTTCAGTGTACAGTGTTGTTGATGATGACGATGATGTTTGGCATGAATTGTCTGTTATTTAAAATAATTTACAGCCAATGTCTCATTATTGCACATTGTATTCATAGTGCTAGGAAATAAACATAAAAAAATATTTTATATTATATATATATAAAGGGTTTTTCAACAGAGACACTACAAAAGTAAATCGATAGGAACAGCAAACAACGCCATATTTTCCCCGCTCTTTTGACACTTCTCTTCAGTAAGGTTTGCCATTTCATCATGGAAAGATATACGAGCCAACAACGAGTCGAAATTATTAAAATTTACTACCGAAATTTGGAGTCAGTGGCCTCAACTTTAAGAGGCCTCAGCGATGAGGCTCATTTCTGGGTGAATGGATTCGTCAATAAGCAAAATATGCGTTATTGGTCAGACAGCAATTAACACGTAATCCATGAGTCATCATTGCATCCCGAAAAAATTACGGTTTGGTGCGGTTTATGGGCCGGCGGCGTCATTGGGCCGTACTTCTTCCGTGATTATCAAGACCGGCACATTACTGTGAATGCGAATCGCTACCGTTCAATGATAACCGATTATTTTTGGCCCCAATTGGATAATATGGACTTGGAGGACATGTGGTTCCAACAGGACGGCGCCACAAGCCACACAGCGAATGCCACAATCAATTTATTGGAAACCAAGTTTGATGAACGTGTTATCTCACGAAATGGCCCAGTCGATTGGCCGCCTCGGTCGTGCGATTTGACGCCGTTAGATTATTTCCTGTGGGGCTACGTCAAGCCTATGGTCTATGCCAACAAGCCAGCGACGATTGATGAACTTCGTACGAATATCGAACGTGAAATTGCAGCAGTATCGGCTGATTTATGCTTGAAAACCGTCGAAAATTGGGTTCAGCGTCTGGACTTCTGCTAGCGTGCCCGTGGTGGCCATGCAAAAGAAATCGAGTTCCATACATAATGGCATCGAACGTACTTTCACAGGAATAAAGAATTTCATTGGTATCTAAAACCGGTTTTGTTTTATTTAAAAAAAAACTTTTGTAGCGCTCTTATTGAAACCCCCTTTATATTCTATTTTATATATCCAATTAAAATACTAAACTAAATAATTATTACATTGCATTATAATTTTCTTGATTTCGAGTACTGTACAACTTTTTTCTTTGCTCACACTACAAGAAAATTATGTTGAATTTGTCATACTGCACGTTGTACATGTAGTTACTACGTGGTACTACGTTCAGTTTTCAAGTCGCGGCATATGTTTGAATAAGAGCAAAAAAGGAACACATACAGTCTGGCAGTGACCACAGACGAGTAACAAGTAGTTATTTGACGATTTGTTGTTCTCTTAAAATGTGTACCTTTTTTTGCGACACTTCGGAGAAGTGTTCATCGTTTGCCACTGCACGTGTACTATGAAATACAAATGGATTTGTGCAGACCTTTAGTTCAAAACAACGAACAAAATAACATCAACGGCATTTCGTTTTGTGTGTTAAAATTATTGTGTTAAATACAACACAAATGTATGCTAAAAATAACAGTCAATAAAAAAGTGTATAAAACACATTTAAATTTCACAGTTTTGCACCAAAACGACAAGAAAAATTAAAGCCAGAAGTTATTGGAATTCCACCTTGTGTATGTCACTTTTCGTCAAACATCTCTCTATCACACCGACCGCATCAAGAAGAGTGTGAAAGGAAACGAGATTACTGTTAGAAACTGTTTAATATGTGTGTTATTCATAACACAGTGGCCACATACTTCCAAAGCCATATCAACAATTGGAAAACAGCTGTTTTTTGTCAAAGTAAATAAACGCAATCAAAAATTTGAAAATTTTTTAAACATCGAAAAATATTTTAAATGCCCGAACTTAGTAAGGGATTTAGTCTTGCGTCATTGATTCTGAATTTGATGGTAGTTTCTTTTATGTTTGGGCACTTTGTTAAAAAGGTCTGTGACGCTACTCCACGCCTAATTTTTCATTATATTTGTGTTAGTGCCTATTTTGGCATTCTTAATAACATCTAGCTTTTCAAGCACTAGTGCTGATAATAAATCCTGTATATATGTATATATTATTAGTACTACTTTATTATAGATATCAATCATATTTATTACCTTCTCTTCCTGGTCCCAATTCGTAGATCTTTTAGCTATTTTTTCACTTGTTGCTCCTTTAACGCATGTATGCATGTAATTGAAAGAAATAATTTCATATTTCAACGGGAAAACTCTGTTGCAATTCGCAAATATCAAAATCAGGGTTGATTTTTTGTGACGTACATAAAATTACAATGTGGCATCATACCAATGTAGAGTTGCTTTTAAAATACTTAGATGACAGACAGAATTGCATTATGAATAAACTGTATGTTAACTAGCTGCTAAGCCTAAAACACATGCTAGCAAACAACTTTTTGTCTGTGATGTATAACCTATACCTAACTTGTCGTTATGAATACGGATGTAACAGTTCTTCTTCAGATTTATGACCAACTTTAGATTGAACAAGGGCGCTTTCCAGTACGTGCTAAGAACAATATCACGTAAACTTTCAGAATCGTTGAGGTCAATGCGAGTAATGCTGAGAATGATTTCTACGTAGGCCTTGCACAACCTAGTCCTAGAAAGAAGGCCGAAAGTATTGAGCTTTCTTTTCAGATCGTTCCATTTTTCTTTATTCTGTGCTCTTCGTGTTTTTATTGTTTCCTTTTGCCAATGGCTTGTTTTGCATCATAAAGTTGACAAGAGTTTCAAAAAACAGTCATTTGATATTATCCATTTTTTGTTTTCAAATTTTGCGCTCTTTTCCGATTTTTTGGCGTAGAATACGTCTTACCTTACGTTATAGGGAGTCATGTCAGATTGTTATTGTTGTAATCTTGATTTCATTGATTATGAGGAAACGGCGAGATAACTTTTTTTAAAATTTTTTTTGTAGGTAAATGAAGATGTTATCTTTCGTTTGATATACATTTCATATTAGTTGATATCTTCCTAATATTTAAATTTCTCAAATGAAAATTGTTTAAACACATTCACTCAAACATATGTGTGGTCATAGAGTAAATTTATAGTAGAGCCGCCATTTGTCTCATCTGACGTTTCCTTTCACACTCTTCGTGATGCGGTCGGTGTGATAGAGAGATGTTTGACGAAAAGTGATATACACCAGGTGGAATTACAATAACTTCTTGCTTTAATTTTCATGGCATTTTGGTGAAAAACTGTGAAATTTAAATGTGTTTTAAACTTTTTTATTGACTGTTATTGTTAGCATACATTTGTGTTGTATTTAACACAATAATTTTAACACACAAAACGAAATGCCGTTGTTGTTATTTTGTTCGTTGTTTTGAACCATTGCCTCTATCTGGTATTAGTAAAACAATTCTTTTCCACATCAAACGTATACATCACACGAGGACAAATGTCAGAAATTTGGTGAGTGAAAGATTATCTCTACCCATATTTACTCTATGTGTGTGGTGTTTGGTTGAGTGTTTGAGTTTGTAGCGTGAACATAAACTATGCTGCTGTTTCAGTGTGGACACAAACCTTCGGCTGTTGTTTTGATTGATGAAATATTGAAATTTCGTATATTTACTTATGTATTTAAGTGAAACAAAATGTTAAATGTGAATTTGAATTTAACATGGATATATAATTATAAAAATATATGAAAAAATTAATTCATACATTTTTATGTTAAATGAAAGTGCTGCCAAGTAAGCAAAATAACAATACTGCTTGATGCTGTTTGACAGCAGCTGACAGTTGACGTTAAGTAAATTAAAATAAATAACTTTCAAATAATCAAATGGATTTGCGTCTGTTATTTATCATTTATCCTTACTCTTTTAATTTAAAAACATATTTATCCTACTTTTCCTACCATAAGCTTATGTATATTATCAAAAGTAACTATCAAATAAATAAATTCATTTGCTTATGTTATTTATCATTTATTGTTATATTTGCTTTCTGTCTTATCGGATGGCGTATTCTACGTTAAACTTAATGGCCGTGTCTCTGACACAGCCTGCAGGGACAGTGTCTGCTGTTTGTTTTTTTTATATTTTTCGAAGTTGTCACCAGTAAATTCACTACGACTGTTTTCCTCGAATTTCACAATACCAAAATTGTAATATATCTACGACAGAGTCGAGTTTCGACATCTGTAATGCCGTATTTAAAAAACATTCGACGCGACTACGACATGCATAATAAGGGTGATTTGCTATAGATTCTAACGAGTAGGTTAAATCGGCTTAATTTCGGCATATCCGCCACCTCTCCAATCTTGGCCTATTTACTAAAAAACGCGACCTGTATCGTTACGTATCCCCTCCTAGAATTGTACGATAATCTGCATACACCTGCCACTTTTCTACGAAAATAAGGTAATTTTATGCTTTCTGGAATAAAGCATTATTTTTATTAATTAAGAAAATTAACCTGTGGACATGGGACTGTCCGTGGATGTGGAAAGTTTCTGATAGCCATTCACTTGGAAGTGGCCAGAAATGATTCCATCATTGGGCAGTCCTAGCAGCTCACTACTTCCACGCAGTATGTCCTGTTCAATGGATTCGTTAGCTAAGAGTGAGAAGGCGAAACAAATGAGCAGCAAATCAGGTTTAGTAAGTGACTGATGTCACTGAAGCTCATCAAACAATCGGGCATATTCTTTTGTCCTTCGAAGGCGGATGAGCCAAACATATGGGCCAATGTCAGATAGAAACTAAAAGAAAATCCAGGTTCGACATATTGCATCCTGGTCAGTGTCTGATTCATAATGGGCGGCTGCAATCAAAAATCCATGCAGTAGGTAAAATGCTAAAACCCGGTGGACTGTGAATATACAAAAACGAAAACATAAACAACCCCTATTTGTTGACGATATATCAGGGTATCCCCTGATCAAAGAACGATCAAAGAATGGACCACATGAGCAGAGGAGCTAACATCGAGTCTGATCACTACTTGGTAGCAGCAAAGGTTCGCACAAGATTACGTAGAGCGAAAATCGTACTAAACCAGACGCAGAGAAAACTGGACATCGGAAAACTGCAATTACCCGAGGTAGCCACAGCCTACTCAAGGAAGCTCTCGCAACTTTTGGCACTGAACCCATCCCCTCTCGATGACGATCCTGAAGCGCAGTGGAAACCTATCTCCGACTCTATTAAAACTGCCGCAACAACCGTACTTGGTTTTGAAAAACCGCTTCGCAACAAACCATGGTACGATGAAGAGTGTCGCCCTGCAAATGATGAAAAGAACGAGTACGTATGGCAATGCTTTAGTATATTGCCACGCGAGCTGCGGTATAGGGAAAAACAAAGGAGGTAAATCGTCTCTTTAGGCGTAAGAAACGACAGTGGAAAAAGCGCGTGAGTGAGAATATTGACACATACAAAAGGAAGAACGAACCCCGAAAATTCTACCAAAAAGTAAAAAACGTGACTAATGGACATGGTTCAGGGCCCCCATCTGTAACGACAATGGCGGAAAGGCAGAGCATGTTGGGGATATGGAGAGATCATTTCTCCGCGCTACTGGTACCTGAGATATCCAATGACGATGGGACAATCGATCAGAAATTGGACGAAGACGTCGATTGTCCCCTCCTAACCAAGACGAGGTCAGAACAGCTATTGCCCGGCTTAAGAACAACAAAGCCGCAGAAGCCGATGGATTACTGACGGAGCTGTTAAGGCTGGCAGCGATGAGCTGATAAGGTGCATGCATCAGCTCATTAGCAAAATTTGGTTAGATGAATGCATGCCCGGCGATTGGAGTTTCAGTGTACTATGTCCTATATTTAAAAAAGGTCACCCAAGTCTCTGTGCCAACTACCGTGGAATAAGCCTTTTATCGATAGCATATACGGTTCTATCAAGTATAATGTGCGAAAGACTATATCCAATTATCGCTGACCTGATTGGACCATACCAGTGTGGCTTTAGGCCTGGAAAATCGGCAACTGATCAGATTTTCCCTCTACGCAAAATCCTGAAGAAGACCAACGAAAAACAAATCGACACCTATCATCTATTTGTCGATTATAAGGCTCCTTTCGATAACCCGATACGGGAAAAACTCTACGAAGCAATGTCTGAGCTTGGTATTCCTGCAAAACTCATACGTCTTTGCAGGATGACCTTAACGAAAACCAAAACCGCGATTAACATCTTACGGTGCGTTTACACGGGACAGTTTGAGACACGATAGTTGAGAATATGTATTAGTTGTCACAAAGACAAAAATTGTTTGTGTGACGTACGCGTCCAGCCAGTTATAAAGACAGTACAGTTTTAAGCAACCGCCGACAGTGTCGTTTCGTTAAATTTCGTGCTCTGATTTTTTTATTTCTTCGCTCTTTTGGAATTGTGTTTTGTCTTACTTCTCCAAATTACAATGGAAATTATGTACTCTGTAAAATTAGACATGTATTCATGTTTCATAAAAATTATCAACAATTCATTAAAAATTATCAACATTTTCAAATACAAATATATTTTCCAATTTGTAAAGTCGTTTGCGATGTTTTTCTTTTTTCTCAAATTACTACTAAACGTCACCGATATGGCCGATGGCTGAACTAGTAGAGGTTGACGCAGTAGGATTTGTTGTAATTGTGTGAACCAACAACAGGCATTTGTTTTTTGTTTCATGACTAATCATCAAATTCAACACAGATCCATATGAAGGAACACAGTAAACAAAAAAGTACAACAACAAAATACACTGAATTTAACAGATGGAGTCATAAGAAAGTAAAATCAGTTGTTCTATTGCGCCAACCTTTACTAGTTCAGCCATTGTCTGGCCGCTTATGTCAAATCTCTTGCCGAAGTTACTGTCGGTGAAAAATCAGAGACAGTTGCGAGGCAAGTAAGAGAAGTGTAAATGTGGTAATAAAAATGTGTGAATGTATTGCTACTGTCGCAGTAAAACTGTCCCGTGTAAACGCCAGGTTAATGGAGGTCAACATGAATAGAACCATCAGCAGCAAAAGTCACATGCTGCTCGCGTATGCTGATGATATAGATATCATTGCACGCACAATTAGAGAAGTTACTGCGGTGTTTTCGAGAATTGAGAAGCAGTCAGCAAAAGTGGGTCTGACAGTAAATGAGGACAAGACAAAATTAATGGTTGCAACGATCAGGGCCTCCACGCGATTAGACCAAAGCGTGAACATTGATAACCGTCATAATTTCGAGATGGACGATTCATATACCTCGGATCTGCCGTAAACAAAAACAACGTCAGCCTTGAGATCAAGCGGAGAATTGAGCCTGCGAATAGATGTTATTTTGGGCTAAGGAAGCACTTTAGAGATAAAGCCCTCTTTCGAGTAACAAAGGGCCACTGTACCAGACTCTCATACAACCCGTCTTGCTTTATAGCGCAGAATCCTGGGTCTTATCGCAAGCAGACGAAATATCTGTAGGAGTGTTCGAGAGAAAAATGCTCCAAAAAATGTATGGCCCTATAGTGAACAACGGCGAGCATCGGCGACGCAAATTACGTTGTGGTCTAAATAGCTTCAGCTATGATATCCCAAATAAAACACTAAATAGCTTCAGCTATGAAGTACTGCTTTATTCATTAATTATCTTAAGACTATCTTAACTACAAAATATTCAAAACTTTTCCACTTCAAGAATTTTGTGTGGTGGACGAGATATGTCCACTCAGCATATTGCTCTATTTGTGCAGAGCAAACAAAGTAACGGAAACGATTTCGGTCGTTGCCTTTAGCTTTTGCTTTGCACAACAATTTGATCATTAATGTATCGATTTACAATTTCATTTATTTCAGTGGCGTAGGGGACAGTGGGATACGGATACGTAACTCGTCCCCCATTTGTCCCAGAATTCTCCTGAATTCTTTCGTCAATTTTAATGTTTACAGATTTTGCTTTAAAAATGTAACATATTATTGTTAAGCTTATCACTATCGATATAGATATAAATACAATCAGTGTATATGAAATCTGTTGATGCTTTTTCAATTCATTAATATTCTCAATATTTTTATAATTACTTAAAACTATATCGTTGAAAGTTAGTTTACTTGTAAAATTGTTTTTGTTGTAATTCGTAAAATCTGGAATCTTTTCCAAGTAACTTTCTTTTTGGTTATTGAATATTTCATTCTGAATAGTTATTTTACAATTTGAAAACATTACGGTATTATTACCATCTATTATAAAGCTTGTATTTGCATTGCAATTGTTATCGATTTTCATATTTACGGCATTTTTTACTATTACAGTTTCATCGTCCATCAATTCAAAAGATGTTTTGTTGTTAAATATTAATTTACAATTATCTTTAAATACACAATTTTTTGTTAATTTTAATTCTTTTAACATTTTATTAGTGCTGTAAGTATATGTATTGTTGTTTATGTTTACAATCATTTCTTGTTTTTCTTCGATTTCATAATACATGTTATTAGGCATGGGTAGAATTAATCTGACTTCAACTTTAATAAAATTTACAGGTATTTTAATTGAAAATATTAAACAATCATTATTGTATAGTAATACACCCATTTTGATTAATTTTAATTTATAAAAATCGATATTATATTTATCTATTTCCTCGGAAGTCAAAATAGAGGGATGAAAAATGTTACATTTAGCAGAGGATATATTGTCAAGAATTTGGTTTATCTTATTCTCTAAAAATTTTAATTTCATTAGTTGGTCGTTAAAGAGCAATTGACTTCTTATTTCCGAATTTTGTGTTTGGATGCTATTTATGGCTAAATCAATTTTCTTTCTATCGTCTAGAATACTGGATCTTATCAGATTGATGCTATCATTAAAGTGGTTATTTATAATTACTTGCTGATTAACAGTTTCAATTATATTATGATTATTGCCATTAGCAATTTCTAGTTGACCTATTATATTTTGTCTGTCCTCATCGTCCATTACACCAAATAGCCATTTGTCTACCGATCCGACTATATTCAGTAAGCCACGTTTTTGCCGGTTACTCAAAGGCATTATAGATCTCAGTTTAGTCCTAAGGGTGGTAATTTCAGATTGGATAATGCTTCTATAATCGTTTTTCAATCCTATTGTATTTTGTTCTAGATCATCTATGATTTGGTTTATTTCGATTGGTCGGATTATGTGTAGTACTATTTTAGTTTCGTTTACTATTTCAGTATCAAATATTTTAAACACACTGTATCCATTTCCGTTATCAATTGGTGTTATTTGAATGTTCGCCTTCGAAAGCATTGGCATGCAAACTATCATTAACAGGATTATCGTCTGAAAGTAATGGGAATTTATTTGGTCTCTTAATATTTGTGTAATGTATTCCAATAAGATTTTGTTTCCTGAACTTTGGTTCTTCTTTATGCCTGACATTCTTGTAATTCTTTATATAACCCTCTTCACGATCATCATGATATTCTTCTCTGCCATCATTCCGTTTATCGATTACTTTTCTTTTCGCTTTGTTTATTCTATCTTTAAGAACTTCAACCTCAACTTTACCATATTGGGCTTCAAGGGGTGTACATTTTATTGTACTATGAAAACTGTTATTGTAAAACATTATGGCCTTGGTCATTTGTTCTGTAATACCTAGTTTTTCTTCTAGGTTTAGGCTTCTGATTCTTTCTGTAATTGTATTATTCAGCCTCTCTATGTCTGAGTTACCCGTATGGCTGTTAGGTTTCGTTACGTGGAACTCTATTTGCTCTTCATTTAAGAAATCTATGACGTTTTTGGATTTAAATTCATTGTCAAAGACGAATTTTTCAACCTTACCTTTTATGGCGAGAAATTCTTGAATTTTCTGGACAATTGTTTGACTATTTCTATCGGGAAGGTGAAAACAAACTGCATGCTTTGACAATTTGTCAATAAAAATAATAAAAGAGTTTTTGCTATTGGTATATGTATCGACATGGATAATATCATTAACCTTCAGTGGGGTCTCAGTAAAAGCAAATTTCGGTTTGACCGGTTTTCTGTCGTATTTTGAAGAAGAGCATATATGACAGTTATTAATTATTTTGTGAATTGTTGCTTTAATATTGGGATTATAGAGTCTGAATTTTATACCTTCAAATGTGGGTATTATTCCTGAGTGCCCAGTTTCAATTTTATGAAAATAGGAAATCTGAGTTTTCAGTTCCTCTTCGTCTTCAATGTCTTTAGCAAAATAAGAACATCTTACAAATTTGATACTACCGTTACCAGGATACATATCTATTAGCTTCTCTTGCACTTTATAAAAGAGGTAGTCTCCAATCTCGGAGAATATAGCGGTTTTGCCCTTTCTTAAATTTCGGCGAAATATATTTTCCAAATTGTTCGATATTATATCGTTTCTATCAATATAAATACGTTTGTTTCCGAAAATGGATTTCACTTCTTCTTCTTTCTGGTGTTCGAGGAGAATTTGGGTTCTAAACCTATTTACAATTGTTTTCCAAAAATGGGAAGTGATCATTTAATTCCTCCTCTTGAGAATGACAAGTCTCCACATCTAAAGATTCACATATTTCCCCATGCTCGTCACTATTACTCGTATGGTCATAGTTAACATCATTTTCCATATGGTCAGTGTTAACATTGCTGGGTGTAATATTATTTGCATTAATTGGATCTATTATGTTTATCTCACAATTGTCCGCATCAATCCTGCTTAGGAAGTCTGCTATATAGTTGCATTTGCCTTTAATATATTCAATTTTGAATTGATATTCCCCGAGTTCAATTAGCCATCTTTGAAGCCGAGGACTTATATCCTTTCCAGAATATTTCGCCATTAACCACTTCAGTGGTTGGTGATCGCTTTCCAAATCAAACTCCCTACCGTAGACATAGGGTCTGAAATATTTCAATACCCAAACTATTGCTAACAATTCTTTTTCGATAGTAGCATAGTTTGTCTCGTGAACATTAAGTGTTCTAGAAGCATAAGCAATTGGGTGACCTTCCTGAGTTAGAACGGCACCAATAGCAATGTTGCTTGCATCCGTAATGATTTTAAACTTTTTCTCGAAATTCGGGTATCTCAAAATTGGAGGTTTAATTACCATATTCTTCAACTTGTCATATGAAAGAATGTAACTAGGATCGTCCGGATTGACCTGTACTCCTTTCCGCAAGTATTTAACCATTGGATGAGCGGTTTTCGCATAATTGTGAATAAATTTTCGATAAAATCCGGTCATTCCTAAGAATGACTTAATTTGTTTCTGAGTCTTTGGACATTTAAGGCCTTGTATTACCGCAGTATTATTCGGATTAGGTCTAACACCTTTGTCAGTCAGAATGTGACCTAAAAATTGTGTCTCTTTCTTAAGAAAGTCACATTTGTCAACTTGAATTTTTAGCTTTGCGTTTCGCAAGGCTTGGAATATCAAAGTTAAATTATTCATGTGTTCTTTCAAGGATGTGCTAAACACCAATATATCGTCCATATGGACAACACATATTTTATTGATGAATTCACGAAGCACTGAATTCATAAGCCTTTGAAACGTTGACGGCGCATTTTTGAGGCCGAATGGCATACGAACAAACTCATAATGCCCATATGGCGTTGAAAACGCAGTTTTCTCTCTATCCTCTTCTCTGACGAGGATTTGGTGAAAACCTTTAGCCAAATCAATCGTTGTGAAGTATTGAGCAGTTCCTAAATTGTCGAGTATATTGGAGAGGTTTGGAATATGAAATTTGTCACTTACTGTATTTTCGTTTAACTTTCTGTAATCTATGACAAGTCGCCATTTTCTTACACCTGAATTATCGATTTTTTTTGGAACTATCCATAGTGGACTATTATAAGGAGAATTGCTTTCTCTGATAATTTCCTGTTGAAGCATTTGTTCGATTTGTGGCTGAATCTCTTTTTCGTGAATTTGGGGGTATCTGTAAATTTTCGAGTATAATGATCTGTCGGTAGTGGTCTTAATCTCATGGAAAATTTCTGTAGTTGCAGATAGTGTGTCTCCGTCTTTGCAAAATAGGTCTTTGAAATTAGATAAAAAATTCCTAATATGGTCTGCTTCTTCTCCGTTCAAATGGGAGAGATCGATATTATTGAATATATTATGACTTTCAATCTTTTCAATGTTACAAATTTCCTCAAATGTGAAGGGGTATATGTGGTCTTCGAAAAAAATTCGGTTTCCAAATATATCAATGAATTTTTCCGACATATTAATCATCGCTTTAAATGGAATAAGAAAATTCAAACCAATGATAGCATCATATTTTTCGCTCTGGAGGTTAATTACCCTCCAAGTTAAAGTGCCTTTCGCAATAAATTGTTTCGGAATAGGTGTAATTATCTCAAATTCAACTTTATCGGTTCCCGTTAATGTTCGATTTGTCAAAGGTTTTTTTAGTTTATGTTTGGGGAATCCTCGAAGAGTTCCGGGTTTAATTATACTGGTATCCGATCCAGTGTCTATTAAGCATTTAATAGTTTGTTTGCCAATAGTAATGGTGATTAAGGGTAGTCGGCACTTTGAGGCAGACTTGAAAAATTTACTTGTTCTATTTCTTCTTGTTGCTCTTCAATGTTACCAATATCCATAGGGCTTTGATGGGATGTCCGAGTATCAACGCTCATAAATGATACCTTCGACTGGCCTGAATTATTGTCCCTTGTTGCCCTACCTTGGTTGTAATTTCTATTGTCGTTACCTTTCTGATAATCGACATAGCCATTACTATTTTTCGCTTGAGAATTATGTTTAGCATTCGCGTTAAAAATTTTAAATTTGGACGAGGTACTTTCTCCTCTTTGTGGAATATTACTCTCAGCGTTGGAATTATCTGACTCATAGTTTTTGCCCGAAAATTGTCTATGATTTTTATTGGTAGGCATTCGGTGTTCGTAGTGAATTGCCCTTTTATCTTCCAACAAACCAAGCTTAGAATACTTTACAATTATGTCCATCATATTTTCATTTACATTTATGTGTGCCCTTAAGGGACCATCAATTTTTCCAATCATAATGTTAACTAGATCTCTGTCTACACATGATGGTGAATAGATTCCAGGCTTTTCCGAATCAAAATCATATATTTCTGCTAAGCTCTGTTTTGCACTTTCGAATACACTAAACAATTCACTTAGATTTCTCACCTTAATCATTCTGCAATGGTTGAATAAATCTGCATACGTTTTCTTCGGCTGTAGATGACGTTTCAATGTACTTTTCATCCTCTCCCATGTTGGTTTAGGGCCTAGTTGTCTTATTAAGTATGCATAGTCACCACTGATTTTTTCATTTGCTACAATTTGAACGCCGTATTCCATCAAATCGTTGTTGTCCTTACATAGATCAATTGTAGCTTCCACAGATGTGATGAATTGGATGAGTGTACCTTTTTCCAAGGGTTTTAGTCTTCTAAATTGTTCGATAATGTCCCTAGGTGATAGGAAAAAATTATTTAAATGGTTAACATTAATATTCTGTTGGCCCTGTTGTAGCTGCTGGAGTTGGATTTGTTGTTGCTGATATTGTAACTGTTGTTGTTGCTGTTGTTGTTCCAATTGTTGCTGTTGGATCTTTTGTTCCTGTTGCAGTATTACACTTTGTAACTGCTCCATTCTTAATTTTAATTGTTCTATATTTGGTTCATCGCCTAATTGGCGATTTTGATCAAAGTTGTCTTGTCGTGACATTTTGAGCACTCAATTAAATTCGTTCCAAAATGTAAAACCGAAACACTTTTCTTTTGTCCAATTAGTTTTAATTTAGCTGGTTTTACTTTATAGATTTTTTTTTTTTTTTTTGTTTTTACAAATTCTGTTTTACCAAATTAAATTATATTTATTGCATTTATTTATCTCACTTTAAAATACAATTTATCTATATTGGTCTTTTTATGTTCAATGTATATTAAATTTGTAGCTCAATTAAAATAATGTTTTTGTTTTTGTTTTTAATTGTAAGTTAAATTTCACTTTATAACCGTGACTCAAACGACATTGGATTTTAAATTCTTAGGAATTTAACTTTCCCGACTGCGCCAATTACGTTGTGGTCTAAATAGCTTCAGCTATGATATCCCAAATAAAACACTAAATAGCTTCAGCTATGAAGTACTGCTTTATTCATTAATTACACTGGGTAACAACCAAAAAAAAGTCATGGGTTTCTCAGCTGATTTAGACTAATTTTGGTGTTCTGAGTCCGAATATCACATTGATTTTGCTGTATCAGGTCAACTTTTTGAGATACAGCCATAGGCCTAAATGAGCATTTTTCCCTGAAATGTAATCCTTTTTATACGCTTCAATATGCTAATATTAGGGGTTTTAAGGGGATTATTCAGGACATATGAAAACTGTTATATACCCTGAAATAAATTCCTAATTTAATAATACGCTAACTTAGTAACCCTAATTCATCTTTTGCAATTAAATGATAACGTCATTATCCGGCAACTCTGTCATTGTATATATAGTAGTATGTAAGTCTAATTAAGTATGTAATCAATAAAAGAGTTCAGTTGCTTATCATCTTCAATCGTCAACACTTGTGTTTCTCTTCGTTCGATCTCTATCTACACATAAGTATACACACACACAAGAAACAAATTTAACAAACAGTGAACAAACATAACAAAAACAAAAGAAGCCTTTAAGATTGTAACAGTTAATCATTCCAATAGGTGCCTTTTATTCTTATTATTGTATAAAATTTATTCTAATTTTTATTGTCTGACAGTACACTGCATATTTCTATCTATTTCAGATTGATATGGCTTCTGCGCGACGTTCATGCATGAATAATCCTGACGTTTTCTGCTACATCTGCGGAGAATACACGCTATCAGTGGACAGGAAGAACATCACGGGATTTGTGAAGAACGCCTACCAGGCTTACTTTAAAGTCAAGCTGGGTGACCAAGATAAGCCCTGGGCACCGCACACGGTCTGCAAGAACTGCGTGGAATACCTCCGGCGGTGGACGAAGGGCACGAAAACTTCACTGAAGTTTGGGATTCCGATGGTTTGGAGGGAGCCCTTAGACCATGCATCGGATTGTTACTTCTGCGCTATCAATACTACTGGCATCAACCGGAAGAATCGGCACAGCCTCCAGTACCCCGACCTTCCATCTGCCCGCCGTCCAATTGCTCACTGCGAAGAAATTCCTGTACCAGCGTTCACAGAGCTTCCTGACATCCACGACGAGGCCACCACTGCAGACGAAGGAGGATATATAACAGACGAGGAGTATGAAGCACAAGATGGTCGGCAGCCCTTTTCACAATGTGAGCTTAATGATCTTGTTCGGGATCTCAGCTTGTCGAAGACTTCATCCGAGCTGTTGGCCTCCAGACTGAAACAGAAAAATCTACTTGGCGAGGACGCGCGTATCACTTTCTTTCGTAGAAGGCATGAGGACTACATGGCCTACTTCTGCCAGGAGGAAGACCTAGTGTACTGCCGAGATGTCGCCGGTCTTCTTGTTAAACTCGGGGCTCCTACATACGATCCGAGAGATTGGCGACTCTTTATTGACAGCTGCAAGCGCTCTTTGAAGTGTGTGCTCCTCCACAACGGGAACGAGTTCGCCTCAATCCCTCTTGCTCACTCCACAACTCTCGTAGAGAAATATGAAGCAGTGAAGTACGTGCTCGACAAAATCCAATATGAGCAGCACCAATGGTTCATCTGCGTCGACCTCAAGATGGTGAACTTTCTACTTGGTCAGCAGTCCGGGTTCACGAAATACCCATGCTTTATATGTATGTGGGACAGTCGAGACAGAGGCCAGCACTATGTAAAGAAAGTGTGGCCGCCACGAGAGCAGTTAGTACCTGGTGCGGGAAACATCATAAACGAACCTCTTGTTGACCGGGAGAAGATATTGATCCCACCGCTACACTTGAAGCTTGGGTTAATGAAACAGTTCACGCGTGCTCTGGACAAGGATGGGAGGTGCTTCAACTACCTGTGCCGAGCCTTTCCGCGACTGACCATTGAGAAGCTGAAGGCCGGCATTTTCGATGGGCCACAGATACGGCAGCTCATAGAGGACACAGAGTTCGAAAAGTCCATGAACACGTTAGAGTGCGCCGCGTGGAAATCGTTTGTGCAGGTGGTGAAGAACTTCCTGGGGAACACGAAGGCAGCAAACCACGCCAGACTCATCAGCAGCATGATAGAGGCCTTTCAAAAGCTCGGGTGTTTGATGAGTATAAAAATGCACTTCCTGTTCTCACACATGGAGAAGTTTCCTGAAAACCTTGGGGCGATGAGCGACGAGCAGGGAGAAAGGTTCCATCAGGACATGCGCCAAATGGAGGATAGGTACCAGGGGAGGTGGGACGCAGTCATGATGGCGGACTACTGCTGGATGCTGAAGAGAGACAACCCAGCAGCTGCTCACAAACGGGAATCGAAGAAACGCCGATTTATGCCGTGAACTCTGAACTTTTGTGTCACGTAACGCTCATTGTTATACTAATATTATGATAAATATGCTTATTTAATTTGATGGAGTAAATAAAAACTTAATAAATTTGCATACGTTGACTTTTATTTCTTGAGGAAAACGGAAAAAATCTTCCGGGGTTTCTCAGCAGATGATCCAAAGAAATGTTTTTTTACGAAAAATCGATTTTTAAAAATTTCTGTAGCAAAAAATCCTGACCTGATAGAACAAAACCAAGGTCATTTTCGGACTCAGGGCATCTAAATTAGTCTAATTCAGCTGGAAAACCCTAGACTTTTAAAAAAAAAAATTGTTTTGTTGCTCAGTGTTATCTTAAGACTATCTTAACTACAAAATATTCAAAACGTTTCCACTTCAAGAATTTTGTGTGGTGGACGAGATATGTCCACTCAGCATATTGCTCTATTTGTGAAGAGCAAACAAAGTAACGGAAACGATTTCGGTCGTTGCCTTTAGCTTTTGCTTTGCACAACAATTTGATCATTAATGTATCAATTTACAATTTCATTTATTTCAGTGGCGTAGGGGACAGTGAGATACGGATACGTAACTGACCCATGAGCTGTATGGGCTATATCTCGAAATTGACATAGTTAAGCGGATCAAAATAACGCGATTGCGCTGGCTAGGCCATGTCAGTAGAATGGATGAAGACGAACCAGCACGAAGGGTTTTCGAAACCGAACTCGAAGGAAGACGAAAAATAGGAAGACCAAGACCCCGCTGGAGGGATCAGGTTGACGAATCCCAGCGTAAACTTGGTATTGCCAACTGGAGAGATAATGCAAACGATCGAACTGGTTAGCGAAATATGTTATCTTCGATTTGTAAGGTCCCTGACCTTCGGAGTTGTTCGAGACCGGATAAGTAAGTAAGTAATAAAGGCTGGCTGTTAATTGCTATTACTTACTTAATTAATTACATCACAGAAAGTAACACCCGAATTCATAACGAAAATTTAACCACCGGATATCAACTGACTAATGAATAAATATTTGTTTTGTTTTCATTCGTATATTATTTATTTATTCATCCAAATTTCAATATCAGTCAGTTACAATGCGTGCTGCGTTTTTTCTTGGCAACATCTTCGCCGCTGCAAATAACATGGTAGTTAGTAGCACACTATTCCGGCATAAGGACATACATAAGGCGACTTGGGTATATTCTGATCAGAGAAGGAAGAACCAGATTGATCACTAGGTAATAGATGGTAGGTACTCTTCTAGTGTAATGGATGTTCGTGTGATTCGAGGTGCCAATATCGACAGGGATCATTACGTGGTGGCTGCGAAAGTTCGTACAGGACTGAGCAGGGCGAAAAACGTACAAAGCCGAATACGGGAAAAGCCAGATATCGACAAGCTGCAAATACCGGAAAATGAAAGGCCTATCAAAAAAAGCTCACTCTCCTGCTAGAGCAAAATAATCCCCCTCACAAGGACCCAGAAGCCCAATTGAAGCATATATCCCATTCTTTGGAAACCGCTGCAAGGACTGAACTTGCTTATCAAAAACCACAGAAGGATAATCCATGGTACAACGAAGAATTTGCATTGCTCCTGATGAAAAAGTAGCTGCATGTATGGCAACGAAACAGTCAGTTACAACGCGTGCTGCGAGTGAGCGGTACAAGAACAAAATGGCAGAAATGTACAGGATGAATAATGAATCCAGAAAATTTTTCCAGAGAGTAAGAAGATCGAATAACGAGCCGAATAATGGGCTGCCCTCCTGCAAGGACGAGAATGGGAATCTGGTGACAGGTAAGCAGTGTGGGCTTAAAATGTGGAGACCACTTTTCAGCCCTACTCCACTCAGATTCTTCTACTGAAGATCAGGACGTAATGATTGTGGAAGACAGTATAAATTGTCCCCTCCTCCCAATGCGAGATTAGAACGGTAATCTCCCGACTTAAAAGTAATAAAACCGGTGGTGTGGATTGCAATCCCACACGGTTTGCATGGTATTCAGCTGAGTGTATGGCCTATTTTTTGGAGCATTCACGGGGGTTGACATGGTTTCCGGCTTGTGTGACGAGTATTATATTTTATTTATATCTTATATCTATAACTTATACGTCAAAGTAATTGTGGTGTGTATTGAATGAGTTTCTGTATATGGCTGTCCAATACGCCTTTGGGTATATATATATATTTCGATTGTTTGCCGTATATCTGTCTATCAGAAAATCTACTTTACTGGAACTTGTCCCCTCTTTCCGTTTTCTTTTTCTCGTTTGATCTTTTCTGATCCTCAGAACAGCCGCAATGAGCCGACCAACCTCCGAACGTAGTGATTATGATACAATCAGTCAAACCTAACCTATTTCAAGGTAACCGGTAATGTTACGCCAGAATTAGCATCGCTTGGTAAACCTGAAAAAATACTAGTTCAAAACTAGTATTTGTGAATCATAGAACTAGTACTCGCCCATACAACTGTAGAAATTAACATTATGATGTTCTAGAAACAAAAACTTGTTGTCGGACAAACATTGGATAAAAAATAGGAAAATTCATGTAATTTTTGCATAACGATTTGCACCCACGCTTGTCTTTTTCAAAGAAAATCTAGGAGGACCTGTTTATGTTCAAAACACCCAAAGACCGTGAATCAAAAAAATATCTTTTGTCTTTTGTTTGCCATAATTTTATTTTGTTAATGGTATGGTTGGTGCAATGGTTAGTGTGCGCGCTTCTTGTACAGGAGATCCGGGGTTCGATCCCTGCTCCGCCCACCTTAAAATTTCTTTCGACGACGGTCACCTCGCTTAGTGACGGCGACACTATCGAGTACTTAGCCATGAAAAAGCTTCTCAAAATACCGTTCGGAAGCGGTGTAAAACTGTAGGTCCCAATCAGTGAATATAAAACTATAAAGCGCACAGCTCACTGGTTGTGAGGAGCTCTCCCAAATTCCTTCATGGGATGTAATGGGAAACCATTTATTTTTATTTTAATGGTAATACTTTTATAAATTTTTACCATTTTCTTACCAGAAAAATTTACAATATTTTCACATAAAACATAATTAATGTAAGCTGCATGCACGTTGGTGTTGAAAACGTTAAACAGTATTAACACAAAATCTGACAAAACTTGTGTTTTCATTATAAACGTTTTACTAAAGTAAGATGAAAATTATGCTTAGCATTTATGATGAACTTAACAGTTTGATTTATACAAAAAGAATAAGATTTAGAACAAATAGAAATATGTTAACAGCATACATGTTGCCAAGAAAAAGA
Source organism: Phaonia tiefii (assembly GCA_963931995.1). Lineage (NCBI taxonomy): Eukaryota > Metazoa > Arthropoda > Insecta > Diptera > Muscidae > Phaonia > Phaonia tiefii. Next base: position 213,617,749 of record OZ008369.1, read on the forward strand.
GAGTTGTCACGTATTTTCTTCACTCCTACTCAACTTGGATATTGTTGTATAATAACACATTATTTAAGATTCATTCATTTTAGTAAAAAAATCTACAATCGTATCCGCAATCGGACAGTATTCCAGCTTCACCTGCTTACTTTGGACTAAATCTCGGATATGATGAAATCGTATGTCCATATGTGTAGACCGCTTGTGGTAGACCGGATTCTCCGCTAATTTTTTCGCACTTTGGTTATCGATGTAGAGGATCTCCATTCGATCCATTTAGTTCTGCCAAAAGTCGTTTTAAATAAGCCGCCACATAATCGTCCTCCGTACTACTAAATGCGACCGATTTCTGTTTTCTGGACTCCCATAAGATAGGAGAGTCACAATAATAAAGCCTATATAATTGCCATCCCAATCTGCACCAAAAAAAACCTATCAAATGATTTTCTTCAGGCTGGTAAATCAGTTTCAAATTAATAGCTCGCGCAAGGTATCTGAGAATATGTTTCAGTCGAATCATAAGACTTTTGCGGGGGTCTGAGTTTCGTTGAGGCATCTTCAACACAATGTAAAATATCAGGTCATGTAGGTATCGCTAGATACATCAGCGTTCCAACTAGTGACTGATACTGAGTCAGAACAACTTTCTCATCATCGTCATTGTTATCAATTTGGTAACCTGCTTCCTATGGAACAGCTAATGGCTTGCACGATTCCATTCCATGTTGCTTCAGCACGTCACGGATATTGGTAGCACCTGTTGCGTCTTCGCGCTCTATCTCCATCCCCAGAAAATTACTTAATTTGCCTTGTCGCTGACTTTACACCATTTAATACGTAAAAAATGTAACACATAGAAGGAGCCATATTAGACCCTTAGTATCTTTGGACGAAATTCGTTTTAGGACTTTTTAAGACGTTTGAGCCATGTCCGTCTGTCTGGTCAACACGATAACAGCCGTAAATCTTTACAGATCACAATGAAATTTTGTCAGTGACTATTATTTGCGAATATTGAGTTTGGGATTGAAAATGGGCGTTTTTAACACGCCCCTTCTGGTACCTCCCATACAAATCGACACATTTAACACAAAATCATATTTCTTTCAAAACTTTCTTCTGGTATAAGTGATTAGCTTCAACTCTCACACCGGTTAATAATCTGTAAATGCCTACTTAACTGGAGGAAATGGGCGAGATTGTAACGCCCATTCTGGTACCTCCCATACAAAACAGGGTGTTCGTCCGTCCGGGTTGTCAATCCGATAAATCGCGTGAAACACTTCCGACCTTAATGAAATAAGGTATAAGGCTCCACGATATCAAACGCCAATCACCGATTAAAACAAGGGTGATTTTGCCACGCCCATTATGGTACCTCCCATACAACAGTTGTCTGGTTGTTCGGTATGAGGAGTCCCGCAAAACCGAACCAATCTTTATGAAAGTTTGTACTAGTCAATATTTAGTCAAATAAAGCTCTCTAAAGAAAATGTGCTGTTTTGCCACACCCATTCTAGTACCTCCCATATAAAAGTTGGGCGGATGACCGGTTGATCGACACGATAACTCTCGTAAACTACAACCGATCTTAATAAAACTCGGTAATAGGCAATATTTTGCTAAAAGCTATTTCGTAATTAATAACTTACAATTGTGCCACGCCCAGTTTCGTACCTCCCATACAAATGTTGGGCGTACTTGCAGTTTGCCGACTCTATATCTATAATATATCATAACAGATCTTAATAAAATTGGTACTGATTAAGCTTTTGTCAACAACTTGCCATGCCCAATTTTGTACCTCGCATATAAATATTGGGAGGGAAACTAATTTGGGTATTCCATAATATTTAGCGCAATGTCGTCAATCTGCTATGGAATATGGCCACCTTTGAGTATGGGCGTTTTTTATTTAACAGAACTCCCACGCAATGGATGACTTAGGGTGAGGGTATGATTAAGTCGGTTCACCCGACTGAAACTTTTGTATTGGTTTTTGATGTCCATAGCTATTGACTTGTCGACACAACCAATAATTATGTCATCCACATATACTACGGTCAAAACAAGCTTATTCTTCTTCAAACCTTTGTTGAGACAGGGTGCATTTTAGCAGGGTACAAATCTCATCATCCAATCTTCCATTCAATCTTGCATTCCATTCTCTTCCACTTTGCTTCAGCCCATAAATGGCCATGGAGACATAGAACTTTGTCGGGTCCTCGAACTTCGTTGGTTGCTGCATGTATACATCTTAAAGATCGATGTTTAAGTACGCAGTACTCACATCAATTTGATGGAGAAACATATTTTCCTTAACCGCCAATGCCAGCAACATTCAAATTGTTGCGTAGCGCACAACTGGCGAAAATATTTCGTGGAAGTCGATGCCAAAACGTTGAATACGGCCTTTGGTCAGCAGTTGAGCCTTATACCTCTCAACGTCGCCATTCACATTTCTTTTGATAGCATACAGCCATTTGCACGGTATTGCCCTTTGAAAACTCGGAAGATCCATCAAAGACCACGTCTTATTATTGCAAAGAACCCGTTATTCACCTTTCAAGGCATTTATCCATTTGTCTGCACTATCACTCGATATAGCTTGTTCAATGGCCTGTGGGACATTTTCATTAACTGGACTACATATGACTTCCTGGCTTACCTTTCCGAATAATGTTAGGTTCTTGTTCAGCTACTGGGTCCGCATTGGATGGGATATTACCTTCGTCTGCAGTATCGTATGCATCATCAAATCTTTCGAAATCGCTCATGCCATCATCAGAACTCTCAAGTTGTCATCGTTTTCGTTGGCATTTTCATCTTCAGCAGTTATCTGTACTTGTTGAAAATTGTGATCAAGTCGTTTCCACTAGAAACTGTTTACGCGTTGTCGACTTCACTGTCCCGATTTCTGAAGGAACTTTCGTCAAAAAGTTCGATGTTCGATGAGTCTACTTCTCCTTCCATCGTAAAATCGATAGGCCTTGGCTTTCGTTGAATAACGAACCATCGTATACTGGTTGCCTTTCGCATCAAATTTTTACTTACCACCATACTTGTCGAGAGCACAGCACAAGAACCAAAACCATTCTTCATATGGGGTTCCGGTTCCCAATGTTCACGGCAGTATTTATCGCCTCTGCCCATTAACGTGTGATAACGTTCGCATGTACCATCATTGATCTAGCTATTTCGATCAAAGTACGGTTGGTCCGCTAGGCCACTCCGTTTTGGTTTTTGTTGCGGTGTATGTGGTACAGTCAATTGTCAAGAAATGCCTTCTGTTTCTAAGAATGAATCAAAATTCCCATAACATACTCACGACCATTATCCGATCGAAGAGATTTTATTTGGCAACCTGTTTGTCGCTCTGCCTGCGTCCTAAATCTAATCTTGATCTATCGTCGGTGAAGGTAACAAAATATTTCGATTCACCAATCGAATTTACTATAAATGGGCCGCATACGTCGGAATGAACAAGTTCCAATAACTCCTTCGAGTTTGTCTGAGACTCCTGTGGAAATGGTAGTACATGAATCTTGCTGACCATGCACATTCTGCGATTTGTTTCCATGTATTTTCATGCCGGTCACCATACGCTTGTTTGGCAAATCGTTCAGACTTTTAAAATTAAGATGACCGTATCTGTTGTGCCAGGCAAAGTCATTATTGTTCATGGAAAATAAACCCTCCACCACGCAATAATCAATCACAAACATGTTGCTTATTTTTTCAGCCTGCAGCACAATATCGCCTTCTTAACTCACAGAAATTAAATTTGCTTGCAGTTCTAGCGAGTATAAAACATTTTCGAGAGTAATTTCATACTCATTGCTGTTTATTACCACATCACCCCTTCCAACAGCATTTAATTCTTTATTGCCAGTCAGTGAAATTCTTTCGCTGTGTTCGCAGAAATTTATGAACATCTCACGGTCGTTGCACATGTGAGAGGTAGTGCCACTGTCAACATACCACTTCTTGTTGCTTAACGTAGAAGCCTCTGCCGCTGCTACCACTCTTCTTCACACATTTATTCACATACTGCCCGCTATGCCACAGTTAAAACATTTGTCCATGAAATTTTTCTTGTTATGGTTTATTTTGCTGTTTCGTGAATCCGCACTTTTCGCTGAAAACGACTGTTGACTTGATGCTGCTTCTTCTATTACTTTTTTCCTTCTGTCTCTTAACATCATCAAGAAGTTTCTGCTTCAGGGAAGAAAAAGTAGGCATGCATCCCGTGTTTCCACAGCGATCACAAAGTTGTCGAATTCCTTTGGAAGCCTCTCCTGAATCTTAATGCCAGTCTCATTTAATTTCTCACACACTTCTGCCAATTGATTGATGTGTTGAACAAAGTTCCCGTTTTCCGTCATTTTAAGATTTATGAGACTCTTCTACAGGGAAACCTTCTCAAGCGGACCTCTTGCATATAAATCTCCTCCAGCTTCTAAAAGGCCTCGTGAGACGTCTTACAATTTCGAGCGTACCCCAAATGTGTTGGCTTCACACTTAGGAAAATGGGCGCAAGAGCTTTTTCATCGTCAGAATTCCATTTGCCAATTGCAGCGGCATCGTCTTCCTTCTTGGTTGTACCATTCACCATTTTCCAGAACCCAGTATGGATTAGTATACTCCACATTTGTATAGACCAGCTGTCATAATTTGCCCCCTCCCAACTTCTCATTTGGCACAATGGAGAACTCATCTCGCCTTGTACTTTTTCTCGTGTTTCGATTAATTAAATTTACCAAAGACAATACCGCAGTGTTGAGTTCTGGGCCCATTTTCAATATAAACGTTTTATTAAAGTAAAGTGAAAATTGTGCTTAGCATTAACAGTTTGAGTTATACAAAGAGAATAAGATTTAGAACAAAAAGAAAGATGTTAACAGCAAACATGTGGCCAAGAAAAAGAGTGGTGGCACATATTTTTATCAAAAGCAAATAACGGTTATAAATATCCTACAGTTTCTTTAAGTTGAAAACGACACAATTTAATTTTTTAAAAAATTTAACTGGTTCCGTTCTAAATAGTTCTGGACTAGAGCTACAATAACTAGTTCAACCTCCTCTAGCGCATGAACTAGTACACTTATGAACTAGTTTGGCACTTTCCTGCTGGGATCTGCATCCTCCTTTTAGTAAATGTCAACTGAATAGTATCGGGATTCTCTTAATTTAAGCCACCTCTCTTGAACTTAGTGGTTTATTTTTCTCCTTCTTTTGTCACTTTACTTGATTACAGAGATCTACCACGACAGTAAGTAAATTCAATTCCACACCAGTACATACTACTTAATATACAATTCGAAATAACTCAAATAATAATAACTTATTTTGAATTTTTTTGGGTATATAGTATATATTTTTTGAATAGAATCACGTTACCTGTATATATGTAATCTGTCGGAAAATGGCACCCAATCCGATTTGGGTTGGTCTCCAAACTGTTGCCCAATTGCACAAAATATGTCTCCAATTTTGGAAATACTCTCTGAAAGAGATTTGTTTATAGATAATGGTGCACGACGCTCATCGATTGCAATTGCCTTCGATAGTTCAGAAAATCCATCACCAATACGCTGAAATTCCTTTTTCGATTGTGTTTGAAATTTTTTGGCCATGTCGTTGGAAATTGCTAATAGATTTCGCACAGACCCGTCCATTGCGTGTATAAATTGAGAACAACTATCCATTTGATTATCAACATATGACTGCAATAGTTGCTTTTCTGGCGGTGATATAGCCCAGCAATAGGTAATTCCAACATAGGTATCACGCTCAGCTTTTCTTTTGCCCATTTTCCACACTTTCTCATCAGTGCAGGTTAAAAAATGATACCACACCTCGCATTTAGAAAGAACTGGATGGCGACATACCCAATCAACAAATTCTTGTAACTGTACACGACGATGCTCGACAAACTGCTCCTCATATCTTCCGGATATTTGCTTATCGGGCAAAGGTGGGATAGGAATCAGACAAAATTTGTCGACAAGTCTCTCATGAAGCCAGTCAAAATGTTTGTACCGTCGTGAGACCTGAAAAAAAAAACAGTTTATATTAGAACGAATAAAGCAAAATTATATACTTATATAAAGATAGAAATACCTTTTTAATATTTCAGAAAAAGTGACTAATTTTCGGAGAACTCGTCCCTAAGTATTTTATTCTGAACAGTATAACAAATATACTGGCAGATAATGGTCGCTATTTCGTGGGCAGACACATTCCATAGCAATAGAAACATGGCTGAAAGTAATTCGAAGTGAAAATAAAGAGGTAAGTTACTCCCCCACCGGGAGTAACAACCTAGTCGCGATGTGGGGGCTAAAGTGTGGTCGAGGCTGCTTAATTGTGGCTACGGCTGCGCGAACTAAAGGTTACTTCGGGTGTAGCTGAGTCTCGTTGTAGGTCTATCAGTCGATCAGACCTACTTAAATAACGAATGTCAATGAAGCTTTCACGACATGGCAATTCTTGCAATTTTGGCGCTATTATAATATCCAACGTTGAATGCAAAAACACTTTTAAGGTCAAGGTGATTGGAAGCAGTGGTCAGTTAGTATTTAAATAAATTGGTCCCTAACAGCTCCCCCCGACGTCATGGCACGGGTCCGTAGTAATGTGTTGCCCGGTCCAGCTCACGCCGCCACTGTGTTGGACTGTACTACTTTACTAGCATACTCGTGGAACTCACAATGAACACAAATGATAAAACCGAGACTAAAACTGACACGAATACTCTTAAACCTGTCGACACTAAACGATACTGGCTTACGATTGACTACCAATATGACATTTGAGACGGATCTCGTGCGTATCCAAGACAGATTGTGTCTGTCAATGATGGTGTGGCAAGGACGGGATCATCTCAATTGTTCTACCTGTGAGGTTGGCGGTACTGCCGATCTCATGGGAAACTGTGGACTAAGCACTGATGAAGGTATGGTATCTCCCCTCTCTGACGAGAATGGGGATACTACCATTGTCGCTGCTCAGCATGAAAATAATTCGGAGTCAGTGTCTGTTCCTACTCTTGTCAGACAAGATGTGGAGGTTAACAAAACCCAAACTCCACCTCCCGGTAACACCGGACATGGGGTTTGCTGGTGCGGGTTCCACCTCGATCAAAGCTGGCAAGGCTAGGAACAGATACAGTACTCATAAAGAGAGATGAGTCTATCGCAGAGCATGCGCCGTCGTAAGAAGGCTCATAAGCTGCAATGCCGAATCTCTCTCTGACAAGGGCAATCGGGTGCTATTCGATCGCCGGGAGTGTATCAGGAGGTACGAGTCTCCGCACCCTGATGCGCTGCTCCTGAGTGATGGAAAGGGTATCTTGCCTGTAAAAAATAGTGGAAACAAAACATCTTCTGGTCCCAATACAAACAGCCGAGTTCAGGCCCTAGGTTTGCGGGACTGCAAAGTCCGTAAACAGGGCTGCTTTCTGTACGAGAGTGGGGGGATCCTCCAGCGCAATCTGTGGAGTGTCCCTCTATTTCAAGGACTGTCGATGGTAAAACCCAATCCGGTTCTCTTGGCCCACTTCCCAAAACCGGGAAGTTTGTCAAGAGAGCTAGATCCGGTGAAGTACCCCTCGTAGGTTCAAAGAAGCCAAGGAAGCAGAGTAGCTTAGGTTCAAATCCGTCACTTAAGATTACAATCATTGAGACGAGCTGACACTGATGGCAAGATCAGCCCTACCAACTGGTTGCAGGTTGAAAGAAGGCTGATGAATGCAATGTTGGACGATAGTGGGAGTATCAGTGAGATTAGCTTCTGTGGTGTCGACTGGCTGAAGGGAGTCAAAATCGTCGATAGCGTTAATAAGGAGTCCGTGAACTTCCTTAGGAGCACAATTGCCGGTATTGACGAAGCTTGGTCAGGTTCGAGACTGGAGGTTATCTCTCAGTCTTTACTCCCGCTCCGACCCATTGTATCCGTCTGGATACCGCCACCAGTTTTGTCAGCGGATAAAATAATAAAAATAATTTTAGAATCGCCATAGATTCGGTGTCACTTGAGAAGATAAAGACTCGTGAGGGAAAGATGCTTTTTGGTTTTGGAACCATCAGCGCACCACTGCGAGGCTGCCTTCGCTAATCACATACTCTCCCTCACGAACCATGAGATTGACATTGATTGACCTAGTACAAGAGCCCTGGATAGACCGTGAGAACAATGTGAAAGGTCTGGGCAATGCCAATGTGAACATCTTTGCGGTCAAAACTTCTGACAAGGTAAGAGCTTGTAGAAAAGATTTAAAATGTATCCTTTCTTCCAACTTTAGTACGGGCGACGTGGCAACGGTGTTCATAGATGTTGAGACTGGATCAAATTTGATACTTCCGTCTGTGTACCAACCAAATGAAGAGTGTGATCCGCCTGGTAGGGCAGTTCTTGAAGTGGTACACCAGGCATCTACTAAAGGACGACGGTGTATTATGGGCTGCGATGCACATGCTTACCACACAATGGGGAAGCGCTGCGATTAATAATAGAGGTGAGAGTGTCTTTGATTTTATTATTCAATCCGGGCTCACAATTTTCAATAGGGGAAATAACGCTATCTTCTGAGGAATTGCTTGTAAAGGATTGGAGGGTGTCGGTTGAGTACTCCTTTTCTGACCATAGTACAACTATCTTCACTATTGATTTCGTGGCGGGATCTGAAGGACCCTTGATGTTTCGTGGCGGGATCTGAAGGACCTTTAGGAATCCTAGGAAAACTGACTGGGTGAAATTTCATGAACTTGTCACTAGGTTGTCTGGGTTGGACTCCAATCCCTGTACCACAAGTGATGATGTTAATAGGAAAGTTTACAAAGTTACAGATCTTCTATATAAATGCTTTATTGGTACATGTCCTCTTACCTTTCCGGGTAAGAGGAGGCAGCCTGTTTGGTGGACACTGGAGTTGTGTGCTCTTCGTAATTCGACTAGGAAACTCTTCATAAGGCCAAGAAATCGAAAAGCGAATCGGACTGGACTGTCTACAAAAACAGTATTAATCAGTTCAAGAAGGGTATTAAAAATCCGAAACGGACCGCATGGATCAGCTTCTGTGAGTCCATAATTGAAGTAAATGATGCTGTGCGATTTCGTCGCGTGTTGTCCAAGGACCCTAATGCCCTTGGCGACATTAGGAAATCTGATCGGTCATGGACCAACTCAGGAGCTGAGACACTTGAGCTTCTTATGGAAACACAAAATTGTGTGGATATAGACTCCGCGGAGAGGAATCACCTAGCCACTTCCATTACAGATACAGGATGGCTGATGAATATTGCTACATTAAGAAACTGAAATAACTTTTTTTTTTTATTCATGTTAAAGCTCATTAAATTTTATTAAATATAGCTTAAATAGTTTTAAATATAATGGAATTTAAATCCCCCTGCTCGTTGATGCATGTGCGGCATCTTACCAAAAAGTTGTTCATTACTGCTTGGAGAGTTGAAACAGGAATAGCTGCAATTGTTTCTCGAATTTTTAGACTTTGTAGACTTCCGGTTTGCAATAACCCCACAAGAAAAAGTCAGGTGCAGTAACCCAGAAGAAAAAGTCAGGTGCAGTAAGGTCAAGCGACCTGGGGGGCCAACGGAATGTGGAGTTTCTGGATATCAGCTTATTGGGAGATTTTCGTCGCAATTCTGTCATAACAGGCCGTGCTATATGAGGAGTTACACCATCTTGCTGAAACCATACAGAGTTGAAAGAAATTCGCATTCGGCGTAATTCTGGATAGAAAAACTCTCTCAACATACTCAAGTAACGGTCTCCAGTGACCGTAACGGTGTGACCGTTTTCTGCGAAGAAGTAGGGCCCGACAATGCAGCGTGATGCAACTGTACAACACACTGTGACACGAAGTGGATGCAATTCCGTCTCATGGAGTATCTGTGTGTTGGAAGAACTCCATATTCGACAATTTTGTTTGGCCTCGTCAGACATGAAAATACGGTTCAACATGCTTCCGTCCTCTTCCACCATTTGAAGCACCTTCTGGCAAAATTCCAAGCGAATCGGAATTTGAATTTTATATGGCAATAAGTCCAAATCTTTGTGCATAATTGACTGCAATGACTGTCTGCTTATACCCATTTGGGCAGATAAGCTTCTTGTCGAAACTCTTGGATTGTTTTGTATGGCAGCAGCTACAGCAGAGATTGTTTCATCCGTCCAAACTAAAGGGTTTCGATGGTAAGGGCTTCTGTTGACTGTTGTCCCATGTTCGGCAAAATTGTAAACAAATCTCATTACGGTCCATCTGCTCGGATTGCCGCCAAACGTGCGCCTGTACTATCTCCAGTGTGTGATAGCGGCGGACAATCTAAATTCTTGTTTCAGTGTCCCAGTTATCCATTTTTGTTAAATCTAAAAATCAATCTGCAAAATAAAAAAAAATTAACCGGATTCATTAAACAGAAAAAAAGTTATTTAATTTTTTTTTGGTAGCGGCTTTCATCAGCCACCCTGTATCTCCTAACTGGGAGTGATTGAGGACATTGTTGACGAATCGAGGTTGTTTTGGGCTATTCATAGCTTCAAGCCCATTAAATCTCCTTGTTCTGCCACCCCTCATCTTCTGAGTATCTATATAGGGCTTGTCTTAGACTTCTTAGACTTTTTATTCCCAAGTCGGGAAAGACTAGTCATGTCTCTCCTAAGTACTGCAGACCAATCAGCCTCTGATCCGTTCTATTGAAAGTTTTGGAGAGAATGTTTGACTTGTACATTAGCAATCCGACCCATGATTCTTGAATATAATCCTGAATTTGACTACTCTTGATGTCTATGCGAGACGGTGTGCTGTAAGAAGCGCCCTTCGCAGGAGAGAATTGGGCATCTGGCGACATGCCCATGAAGGACATGCCAACATTCTCCAGGAGTTGATTGAGAATCACCCGGACGAGTGTTTGAGTCAGGCCACTGACTATATGCTGCCAACTGTAGACTTTGGGCAATGCCCGAAGATCTTGGCACAGGAGCGGGGATCTACAGTGTGGACCTTCAACTCGGGCTTTCGATGAGATTGGGCGCGAATTGTAGTATCTTCCAAGTGGACATCGTGGCGATTATGAGAGCTGCAATTGAGATAATGGGCTCATGCTTGTATCCATTGGATGAATTCGTCATCTGCGTTTATAGTAAGCCAGCCCTCAGTGCGATCAGGTCACACATGTGTAAATCCAAATAGGTTAGGGATTGCAAGCGGATTTTTAACAGTGTAGTGCCCGACAGGCTAAGACTCTGCTGGGTTCCGGGACATAGTGATGTCACAGGGAATGTTGAAGCAGACTGTCTTGCTAGAGCAGGATGCACTTCTGCTGATTTGAGATTGATTGCCTCTGCAAATTCACCGATCTGTTACTTGTAAGGCTACGTCAATCGCTGGATGAGATCAACGCTGCTTGGCAGGCCAAAGGGGACTTCAAAATTTCGAGGGAAATATGGCCGGCAGTGGACTCAAGGAGAACTAAGTCCCTTCTTCGACTGAAAAAGGCTGAGTTGCGACTCCTCATTGGGGTAATCACGGGTCACTGTGATGCTGGAGGCTTCACTCGCAACTGGATTGTGGACGCCGTTGATTACTGTCGTGCTTGTGGTGATGAAGAGGATGTGGAAACCATTGAGCACCTTCTATGTCAGTGCCCAGCCCTGCAGCGTTGGCGTCGCCGTTTCTTTGGTTGGTTTCAGGCAGAGGGCCTGCCCTCTTTGCGCGATGTGGCCATTGAGGATTTGATAGAATTCTCGCGGGGTGTGCCATGGATCCAGGCAGGCGATACAATCATCTGATGATTTGTCTATTGGTTCTTTATACCCCACTGCGAATCTGGTATGGGAGGAACTTATCGTTTTCCTCTAATAATGTCTATAATAGTGCCATTAATTTGTACAAAAAAAATTACATCAATAGTAACGGAAACAATCAAGTTAAATTATGTTTTTTGAGATTCCGGAAAAATACACCCAATTTTTTTTGAATCACTTAAATAAGGAATTTATAAAAAAACACAAAAAACATATATTTAAATTTATTTTTTTTAATAAAAAGTTAAATGTAGCTTAGATAACAAGACATGAACAACATTTAGTTGAGGGTACTTCCACTCTTATTGGAAATTACTTCAAAAATACGGTTGGGTATTGATCGGTGTAGAGAACTCAAATAATTCAAGCTTATTGATCTCCGCTTCCTTTATTGCATCTTTCAATGCCTCTTTTGAGTCATACTGCTTACCACATCATACACTTTTCTAGCCCGCCACCCCCATACAATTTCCATTATATTTAGATCTGGAGAATATGGTGGCCAATTCAAAAGATTTACATTTTGCTCACGAATATACTCTTTTACAGCCTGGCAGTGTGAATTGGAGCATTGTCTTGTTGGTAAGTCCATTGAATGGGTCCAAACAAACTGCTAAACTGTGGAAATGCTGTTTCCAATATCCTTTTGTAAGACGCTGCTGTCATTTTACTCGACTCAAAAACTAAGTCGATGGTACCATAGAAATGTAGGCTATGTCTTCTCTGCAGAAACAGTTCTTCCTTCCTTAAGTCAAGGAAATATAAGTTTTATCCATCAGGTCCATCGATATTAGACTTTTTTTCGTCGGAAAAAACACTTTGAACCATTTATTGGACCACGTCATTGTATTCTTTGCAAATTCTAAGCGCTGCAACTTGCGATTTTCATTAAGGGGTGGTTTTTTTGCAGCTTCCGATGCACAAGTAACTCACTTGACTTTAAAATGCGACACACTGTGGTTATACTAGCATTAACACCAGTTTCTCTCCGTATTTTTGTGGCAGACATCGAGGAGTTTGAAGCAATTCTTAAAATTGTTCTGCAATCTTTAGCAGTAGTTGCCGTTTTAGTACGGCCTTTCATCTTTTTTTGTGCAAATTAACGTTGACCTTTTAGTACGGCCTTTCAATGTTTCTTTTGTGCAAATTTTTTGTGAAATTATTAGAGGAAAAAGATAAGTTCCTCCCACAGTTCGTTGAAATGTTACATTCGACCGAAAATTGCCAAACTCGATTCCTTATTCATGTGATTCGCAGTGCATGTATATATACACTGGGAACATTGAGTGGTTCTTCTGTCTGTCCTACGTCTATCCATCTTTCAAAATTGTCACTATCAGTGGGGCTCGCCCCCTCTCTTCTTTCCCTTCTCTTCATATATATGGGCAATCACAATGGGTCAACCGACCTCCGAGTGTAGTGACAATAAGTTGTATACTTATACTCTCTCTTGTTGCCACGTGTCCTAAACCTAACCTAAGTAAGAGGAAATAATGCAACAACTAGATTATCTTCAACTCCAATTACAACTATATCAACAACCTCAGTAAATGCAATAAATACAGCACCAAGGACAACAACAGCCGCAACCTGGTATTCCCAATTAATTGCACAGTGCAACACGAAAAAAAATAACCATATACGGACACCACTACGTGATAAAAGACTAAAAAAAAAGACCCGTGTTTCCCAATTTTTCCCAAAGTCATGCACTTTTTTTTTTATGGGCCGCCAAAGATTTGGGGCCTCGGTATCATTTTCGTAAAAATGTGATCATTTTCTCAGGCTCATATTTTGCAATTTCGATTTACTCTCTGAGGCAAAGTTGTAGCTCTTGTCATAAAGAACAAAAATTGCGAACATATAAAATCAAAAAAACTTCACCTTCCAGATCAAAATCGCAAAAAACTTAAAAAAATTCGATTTTTTTACCTTTTTTCCCGTGTTCAGGTCCATAGGTAGCAAACCGTTCAAAATTCAAGGAAACAATCAACTACAAAAATTTACCTAAGATCTCAATAAACAAATTTCTAGAACATATAAACTTCCTAGAGATGATTCTTAACACTTTTTAGGTAGCACGCAAAAGTGAAAAATTTGCCGAAAATTTTTTAATTTAATTTTTTTTACCTTTTTCTCCTGTTCAGGTCCATAGGTTAACACCGTTTAGGTAGCGCTTAGGTATCACGCGATCATGCACCGACAGCAGCAGCACAGGCAATGCAGTAAGCTCAGCACACGCAACAAGGGACGCAGCACACAATATAAAAGCGACACGACGCTCACATCGAGGCATTACACAGCGCGACGTCAACGAGAGCTCAGCGGTGAAAGTTATAAAGTGAAAGTGAAAGCAAAAAAAGTGAAAGTGTTACAGTATAATTCGCACACAACATTGGCAACTGACAATTTCAATATGCAGTGTGAAAATATTGATTTATTTTGCTACGTTTGCGGTCATCAAACCAGAAAAAAAAACATCTACAAGATTTCAGAAGGAAAAGAATCTTTTAACTAGTGAATTCAAAAGAGCATATACATTGTTTTTCGACGAAGTGGACTTGACCGGTGAAAATTACACACCTAATACAGTGTGTCGCCAATGATATAACAATCTCATGGCATGGTTGAGTGGAGGCAGAGGTACTATGAAGTAAGCCGGTAAACTGGATTAATCGCCCAGGTGATCATGATGCAACCAGTTGCTATGCATGCGTAAATTACACATGTCGTCTAAATCGACATTCTGAGAAGAACAAAATTTATAAAGCAACTGCAACAGCCACACTACCAGTGCTTGCACCTGAAAACTTTGTATCACCAAGGCCGCCAACTCCAGATCGTACTACAGAATTTACAGCAATGAGTACAGCAAGTGGTGTTACTTATGAAGATCCATTTGATACCGATTATGAGCCCCAACAGGGAAGAGATGGACCACAACTAATAACACAAATGGAAATGGATTTCATTGTGGCCATATTGGGATTATCGCAGCGACTTGCAATATTTTTGACAGCTTTTTTAAAGCAAAGAAAACTCACACATGCTAATGTTAACTCTACGGCGTACCGCAAACGACAAGCTGAATTTCAGATGCTCTACACTCTAAATGATGACAATTCGTTCGCTTACTGCAACGATATAAAAGCTTTGGTGGTAAAAATGGGAATGAACTACATCGCTAGTGAGTGGAGATTATTTATTGATGGTTCTGTTTCAAGCTTGAAAGCAGTGTTGTTGCATGTGTCGAACCGAAAACCTTCCATTCCGCTGGCAATGGGTATCAACATGAAAGAAAGCTATGAAACATTGAAAGATATAATGGAAAAAATCAAATATTACGAAAATAAATGGAAGATTTGCTGTGATTTGAAGGTCATCAACATTTTGCAAGGGATCATCGATAAGGGCGGCTTCCCAAAATTCTTTTGTTTTCTTTGTAATTGGGATTCACGCTCATCTCTGAATCAATTCCAATGTAACTCGTGGAGGCCAAGAGGAAGTGTGGATGAACAAATACAACAACATAGACTGAAGAATGCACCTTTAATTGACAATACTCAAGACATCTTGCTGCCACCGCTCCACATAAAAATGGGAATTGTTAAAAAATTCATCGAAGTGGCCGTTGTAAATTGTCCAAACGCATTCGACTATTTGAAAAGCGTTTTCCCAAAGCGTAGCGATGACAAAATTAAAAAAGGTATTGTAGTAAATTTAAAACGAATTTTTGTTCACCTAATTGTACTATTTACACTACGTTAATGTTTTCTTTTCTGTCTTTATTTTTTGTTTTCATTTAACAGGCGTACTTAATGGCCCTGACATTAGAAAGCTATTCAAGAGCAACTTTGATTCATCGCTTGATGAAAATCATTCAATGGCATGGATTTACCTTCAGCGTGTATGCACCAGAGTCTTGGGAGGGGATCGAGACGCGGAACCGGAAGCAAGAGAATGGGTGAAACAAATTCTGCAGTATTTTGAGATAATCGGCGCATCGATGACATTAAAGCTGCATTTTCTTCATTTTCATTTTGACGATTTTATCAAACAACTCCCTACCGAATCCGATGAGCAAGGAGAACGGTTTCACCAAACCACAATGCCCATGGAAAAACGGTACAAAGGCAAAAACCTCGACGCATTGCTTGCAGAGGTATGTTGGTGGAGTCACAAGATCACCCTGTATGATGTTAATGAAGTATTTGAAGAAGAAAGAGCTGATGATGGAGGGCAGTCTGGAAGCAACGTGCCTGTGGACACCATAATTGCTGAATCAGAGTCAGATTCGGACGATATGGATCCACAACTTAAGAGAGCGCGATTTGCAAGTCCAGGGATCAACATTATAAACATAATACGAATACTTTTTTTTAATATTCTTGTAATAGATAGCATAGTATCTCAATGTTGAAGTAAATAAAAAACAAATGA
The DNA here is from genome assembly GCA_963931995.1 of Phaonia tiefii. Lineage (NCBI taxonomy): Eukaryota > Metazoa > Arthropoda > Insecta > Diptera > Muscidae > Phaonia > Phaonia tiefii. The sequence continues at coordinate 213,634,009 of OZ008369.1, forward strand.
AATTAAAAAACGGTGTTAAGAATAATTCCCAGGAAGTTTATATGTTCTAGAAATTTGTTTATTGAGATCTTAGGTAAATTTTTGTAGTTGATTGTTTCATTGAATTTTGAACGGTTTGCTACCTATGGACCTGAACACGGGAAAAAAGGTAAAAAAATATCGAATTTTGATCTGGAAGGTGAAGTTTTTTTGATTTCATATGTTCTCAATTTTTGTTCTTTATGACAAGAGCTACAACTTTGCCTCAGAGAGTAAATCGAAATTCTGAACGGTTGCAAGATATGAGCCTGAGAAAATGATCACATTTTTACGAAAATGATACCGAGGCCCCAAATCTGTGGCGGCCCATAAAAAAAAAAGTGCATGACTTTGGGAAAAATTGGGAAACACGGGTCTTTTTTTTAGTCTTTTATCACGTAGTGGTGTCCGTATATGGTTATTTTGCCATGACTTAAAAAATTACACACAGTGTTGTTAATGCGACCAAGGGATGAGATAGAGCAGTAGCCTTTGTGAAGATTGTCGACTCAAAATGTTCTATATGTGGCCAGAATGAATGGTTTTGTATGGCCTTGAAATCAAAAGGTTAAGAAAAATATTATTCCCCTACTCCAACAGCGTCTATTGTATTACCGATACGATATGATGATATACAGAAGACTGAAGAATGATTTAACGAACGCGCTCCAAAGGGCAATGATCTGGTAAACGATCTTTTTACACCTCTATCGCAAAGGATATTTTATTTTTGCGCATTTATCGTAAGTCTTTAACGTTTTCCAACGCTTCTACGTTTTAAATATTGTATGTATGTCCGTATTATTCGTGAAGTTGATATTCGATGGGGATCAAAATATAGAATAACTAAATTTAAAAATGAAACTGACCTCGAGCTTGAGTTTTGAACAAGAACAATAACATTAACGATAAAGATCGAATATTAATAGTAAGTATGTTTCAATGGGGTCATATGTCCAAAAATTCCAAACAACGCTGTTTATGTACAATTTGATGAAAAACACCGTTCGGTGATTTTTTTATTTACACTTTATTTCTAAATTATTGGATCGCTTGGCTGGTGTAAGAATAAAAATAAGGCTACAGTTTAATTTATTTATTCAGGCCTGTCACAAAATTCCATTCCGATCGAAATTGGAATTAATTCCGTATTTTGCGTGTTCAGAAAACGAAAAACGTAAAATTCTTTAGGATTCAGTTTTAGCCTCTTAGCCTTAAAGGAAATTACAACTTTAAAAGTAACTCGGATCTAAGACTACTAAACTGGAATTATATGTAGGGCCAAACCAAAACAGAACGAGAAAAACTACAATTAGAATAGTGCATTCTATAAATAGAACTTTCAAAACTTCAGCATCAGTGCGTGTAAGTAGGAAAGCAACGTGTACGTTAAGCCAAACAAGCACTCGACACGATGGAAAACTTCGGTTGGTGACAAGTGTGAATACACACAGCAGTCGCTTAACGGGGTAGACGCTGCTGACGTTTCGCAAACATCGAATCGATCGTCCAGCGAATGAGAGTTCGAACCCCACCCTTGGCATTTACTTTTTTCCCTAACCGGAGAAAACATGATCTCTTAGCATAGAAGGAAATTATTTATTTATTTATTTATTTATTTATTTATTTATTTATTTATTTATTCACACTTGTAATTTTAAGCCTCTCGGCCAATTCAAATAAATTACAAAAGAACTACTCCATTTATAACACACATTATATGTTTTCATTAAATAAGAAATTACTTAACAATTATATCCTTTAATTAAGTAGCAAGATCAAAAAACTAGTTGATAACAACGTTAAATTAGAGATTATATTATTCATGACTAATAATAATTCAGAGTTCCCAAAGGTGTTTTCAAATAGAAAACTACAAACACAAGCTCTATTGAAAATAGTGTATACATTATTTAATCAGTTGAATGAATCAAAAATTTCCAAAGGCAAAAATAAAATATAAAAAAAAAATCAAAGGAACATCGTAAAAAAAAAAAAAACCAAAAAGAAACATTGTCAACTACTGCGTTATTTCTCCAAAGTGTTGAAGAAGCTTTTTGCGATACGTAGCGCTAGTGAAGTTAAATACTCGTAGTGTAGAAGGAAGCAAGTTGAACAATCTGGCTATTCTCACCTGAAAGGACCTATTCATATAACCCCTCGCTCTAGGAATTATTAATTGATTCGTACGTGATGAACGGCCAAATTTAAACAAATTCGTGAGAAAGGTAGGAAATTGATTTTTGAACATTTTGTAAAACAACAACAGAGATCGGAAATGTACAAAATTTGAGAAACTACAACCCAAGAATCGGTTAACAGAGGGAGTTACATGGTCAAAAAGTCTGATTGAGTATAAATACCGCACTACTCTATTAAAAGCTAATTGAAGTCCCCTCATATTTTGGTTTCTAGATCCACAGTATACTTCTAGACAGTATAATATGTTGGGCATAACGAGAGCATGTACAAGTTTCTACTTTATGCTGCGTGGCAATATTAAATCGGTGTTGTATAATTGCCGAAGCGCGAAATTAGTGTGACGAATGACACCGTCTATGTGCAAATCGAAGGATAACGAATCGTCTAAGATAACACCTAAGCACTTCACGTTACGAACAAAATCAATAGGAACATTATCATATTTCAACTGCAAATCTTCAACAGCAGAAGATGAAAACAACAGTGCCTTGGTCTTTGAAGCATTTATACTAAGTTTATTCGAAACCATCCACATACTTAAAGAGCGCAGGACATAATCAATTTTAGCCTGCAATACGTCCACATATTGATACCCTCCACTAAATAGCAGCTGCACATCTTCTGCATACGCATAGGGCGTGCACCAATCACCTATAATGTCAAATAAGTCATTGAGGAAAATAATAAAAAAAAGAGGCCCCAGAACCGAACCTTGAGGAACACCACTCCTAACCGCCAAAACACTCGACGATAGCCCATTAACTGAAACATACTGCTGTCTGTCCTTTAAATATGAATAAATAAGCTTGCAGGCTTACTTACTTACTTATCCGGTCTCGGACAACCCCGGGGGGTCAGGGACCTTACAAAACGAAGATAACATATTTCGCCAACCAGTTCGATCTTTTGCTTTATCTCTCCAGTTGGCAATACCAAGTGTACGCAGGGATTCGTCAACCTGATCCCTCCAGCGGAGTCTTGGTCTTCCTATTTTTCGTCTTCCTTCGAGTTCGGTTTCGAAAAGCCTTCGCGCTGGTTCATCTTCATCCATTCTACTGACATGGCCTAGCCAGCGCAATCGCGTTATCTTGATCCGCTTAACTATGTCAATGTCAGGATAAAGCTCATACAGCTCATGATTCATGCGTCGCCGATACTCGCCGTTGTGCACTATAGGGCCATAAATTTTTCGGAGTATTTTTCTCTCGAAGACTCCTACAGATGTTTCGTCTGCTTGCGATAGGACCCAGGATTCTGCGCCATAAAGCAAGACAGGTTGAATGAGAGTCTGGTACAGCTGGACTTTTGTTACTCGAGAGAGGGCTTTATCTCTAAAGTGCTTGCTTAGCCCAAAATAACATCTATTCGCAAGCACAATTCTCCGTTTGATCTCAAGGCTGACGTTGTTGTTTTTGTTCACGGCAGATCCGAGGTATATAAATTCGTCCACTACCTCGAAGTTATAACGGTTATCAACGTTCACGCTTTGGTCTAATCGCGTGGAGGCCCTGTTCGTTGAAACCATTAATTTTGTCTTGTCCTCATTCACCGTCAGACCAACTTTTGCTGACTCCTTCTCAATTCTCGAAAAACCGCAGTAACTTCTCTAATTGTGCGCCCAATGATATCTATATCATCAGCATACGCGAGCAGCATGTGACTTTTGCTGCTGATGGTTTTATTCATATTGACTGCAGCTTTTCTCATAATGATCTCCATTAAGATGTTAAAGAGATCGCACGATAGGGTGTCGCCTTGCCTGAGGCCTCGCTTAGTTTCGAAAGGTTCGGTAAGATCCTTACCAACTTTCACTGCGGATTTGGTGTTCGTCAAGGTCATCCTGCAAAGGCGTATGAGTTTTGCAGGAATACCAAGCTCAGACATTGCTCCATAGAGTTTCTCCCGTATCGGACTATCGAAGGCTGCTTTATAATCGATAAATAGATGATAGGTGTCGATTTGTTTTTCGTGTGTCTTCTCCAGGATTTGGCGTAGCGTGAAAATCTGGTCAGTTGTCGATTTTCCAGGCCTAAAGCCACACTGGTATGGTCCAATCAGGTCAGCGATAATTGGTTTTAGTCTTTCGCACATTATACTTGATAGAACCTTATATGCTATGGATAAAAGGCTTATTCCAAGGTAGTTGGCACAAATACTCGGGTCACCTTTTTTAAATATGGGACATAGTACACTGAGACTCCAATCGCCGGGCATGCATTCATCTAACCAAATTTTGCTAATGAGCTGATGCATGCACCTTATCAGCTCATCGCCGCCAGCCTTAAACAGCTCCACCGGTAATCCATCGGCTCCTGCGGCTTTGTTGTTCTTAAGCCGGGCAATAGCTGTTCTGACCTCGTCTTGGTTAGGAGGGGGGCAATCGACGTCGTCGTCCATATTGTGATCGATTGTCCCATCGTCATCGGATATCTCAGGTACTAGTAGCGCGGAGAAATGCTCTCTCCATATTCCCAACATGCTCTGCACATCTGCGACGAGATTTCCGTCTTTGTCTTTACAGAAGGGGGGCCCTGAACCATGTCCATTAGTTCCGTTTTTAACTTTTTGGTAGAATTTTCGGGCTTCGTTCTTCCTTCTGTATGTCTCAATTTTCTCACTCGCGCGTTTTCTCCACTGCCGTTTCTTACGCCTAAAGAGACGGTTTACCTCCTTTCTCTTCTCCCTATACCGCTCAGTTGCAGCTCGCGTTGCAATTGACTGAAGCATTACCATACGTGCAGCGTTCTTTTCGTCATTTGCTATGCGACACTCTTCATCGTACCACGGTTTATTGCGAAGCGGTTTTTCGAAACTAAGTACGGTTGTTGCGGCAGTTTTTATAGAGTCGGAAATGGGTTTCCACTGCGCATCAGGATCGTCATCGGGAGGGGGTGGGTTCTGTGCCAAAAGTTGCGAGAGCTTCCTTGAGTAGGCTGTGGCTACCTCTGGTAATTGCAGCTTTCCGATGTCCAGCTTCCTCTGCGTCTGGTTTCGTACGATTTTCGCTCTACTTAATCTTGTGCGAACCTTTGCTGCTACCAGGTAGTGATCAGAATCGATGTTAGCTCCTCTGATCACTCGTACGTCCATTACACTGGATGAGTGCCTTCCTTCAATTACCACGTGATCAATTTGGTTCTTAGTTCTTTGATCAGGGGATACCCAAGTAGCCTTGTGGATGTCTTTATGCTGGAATCTTGTGCCACTGATGACCATGTTTTTTGCCGCGGCAAAGTCAATCAGTCTCATACCGTTGTCGGAACTGTCAGCATGAAGACTGAAATTGCCAATAGTTGGATTAAACACATTCTCCCTTCCTACTTTGGCATTAAAATCTCCTAGTACAATCTTAATGTCATGGCCAGGGCAGCGGTCATACGTTTCCTCTAGGAGCTCATAGAATATGTCTTTGGCATCATCATCTTTCTCTTCTGTCGGGGCATGCACACAAATTAGGGAAATATAAAAATATTTCGCTTTTATGCGGATTGTGGCTATTCGTTCACTCACAGGATTGAACCTAGAGACTAGATGTCGCAGTCTTTTGCCAACTACAAATCCACAACCAAATTCATGTTTTTTTTCATGGCAACTGTAGTATATATCGCAGTTTCTTTTTCTTGTGCAGCCATGTCCTGTCCATCGCATTTCCTGGATAGCGGTAATGTCAGCCTTATAACTTTCGAGGACATCTGCCAGTTGGATACTTGCACCGGATCTATATAGAGTTCTTACATTCCAAGTGCATATCCGTAAATCGTGGTCCTTATAACTTTTGCGGGGGTCGTCAACAAATAGGGGTTGTTTATGTTTTCTGTATCGTTTTTGTATTTTCACTGTCATTATGAACGGTGGCGGGAGGCAAACCCAGCCCACCGGGTTTTTGCATTTTACCTACTGCCAGGATATTTGATTGCAGCCGCCCATTATGGATCAGACGCTGACCAGGATGCGATATGTTGAACCTGGATTTTCTTCTTTTAGTTTCTATCCGCCGTTGGCCCGTATGTTTGGCTCATCCGCCTTCTAAGGACAAAAGAATATGCCCGATTGTTTGATGAGCTTCAGTGACATCAGTCACCTACTATACCTGATTTGATGCTCATTGATGCTCAGCTTGCAGGCACTGCTACCAAAACCGTATATTTGAGATAGCTTGTATATCAAAGTGAAATAATTTACCCTGTCTAACGCTTTCTCCAAATCTAGGGAAAGCAAAACACACAACTTTTGGTCGGCCAAGTTATTTCTTATTGAATCTGTTAAACCAAGTACCACGCCGAAAGCCACATTGACAGTCATTCAGCAGAGATTTGCTTTCAATATAAGATATAAGTTGTTCCTTAAGGACATGTTCCACTATTTTGGACAGGATAGGTAATAGGGCTATCGGCCTAAAACCCTGAACAGAACTAGCATCTGATTTTTTGGCAATTGGATTAATTTTAGCAGTCTTCCATTCATCGGGGAAAATAGATGTCATAAGAACAGTGTTGACCAGATGTAAAAAATAATTGACAACAAACGGAAAAACAATTCTGAGAAATTTCAAGGAAAGCCCATCGTTTCCAGCAGCATTCGATTTTATGGATGAAAATGCACCAAATAATTCTCTTGAGTTAATGATACTGAACGAAAACCCCTGATCACTACAAGAAAATCGTAAAAACCTCTCCACGTCTTCCTGCACATCCAATTGATTATTAACAAATGACACGTTCATATCATTAACATCAAGTGACTCAGCAGGCGCTAACTCTGACGGATTCTTACCAATCAACCCATTGTTTCTAATAATTAACCAAAGGGATTTTGGGGGCATATTCTTATCAAAAATTCCAGAATGAGCCTTTCTCTTCTCCTTTCTCTTAATGGTCTTAGTTCTGTTTCTAATTTTACAGTAAATTTTCCAATTATTTTCATTCCTATCATTCAGAAATGCCCCATAAGCCAGATCACTCATGGAATCATGATAACGAACAAGAGGGCATTTCATCCAGTTGTCAGATTCAACTTGTATTTGTATAATCTTCTTCCTAAAAACTGATTGGACATCATATAAACCGCGCATAAAAATACTAAGTTGCACGTTCACATCTGACGTATTGTAAATCTCCGGAAAATTCGCTGATGAAACCTTGTCACGGAGTTCATTAATATTGAAATTATTATAGTCATAAAATTCGAAAAACTGTTCACTGCGACGCACAGATGCATTTAAAGAAATGTAAATAAATGCATGTTTTGAAATACTCGGACAAATAAATTGACCAGATCTTACAACATTACTAGGCGATGAAACCAGAAAATAATCGATCAAGGAAGTCGATTGATGAAACGTATCATAGTGGGTCGGACATTTATTGTGCATGACCGAAACACCCAACCTGGAACAAACCCTTCTGACATTGCTGGCTTGTGATACATCAAATAAGTTGTTATTAAAGTCGCCCATGATTACAATGTTTCTATACCTTACTAATAAATCACACATCTCCGATTCAAATGCTCCAAAATCACCATGCGGTAAATAAACAACACCTACTAAAATCTTCTCAATTCCTGCTATAATCTCTATAAACAAACACTCAAAAACACCATAATTGCTACCAGCATATACAATGTTGTAAGACAATTTATTCGAAACATATAATGCCACTCCTCCTCCTCTACGATGAGGCCGATCACTCCTGCAGAGAGAAAAACCAGATAAATTCACGGCGTTGGATAAAACTGAAGGTTTTAGCCAAGTCTCACTGACACCTACGATATCAATTAAGCTGTCCTCAACAATGTTTCTAATTTCTGATAGCTTTGATGAATTTGGATTTAACGCTTTGGGCGTTAAAATGCGCTATATTTAAATTTGCCTTTAAACTAGATAATTGGGAACGAAGAAATATATTATCATGAACAATATTACCGATATTATTCATTATGAAAAAATTATAAAAAAAATCTAAGTAAATAATAATAATTAAAAATAATAATAGGAAACAAGAAGCTGCGATGAAAATAACAAAGTCGTTATATATAACCATGTTGCCGGAAAAATATACTGTCTTCTTTGCAAATTTGAACAAAATAGGAATAATTAACTACCAAAATAAATAATTGACTACTAATTAAGATGAATAACTACCCAGCTCAGCACATTCACTCAGGGTAAAAACTTTGATAGCTCCATTCAACATTTCAACTTGTGCTTTCGGTCGATCAGCATTGATTAACTTAAATTTTTTCACCTTGTTAAATTTTCTCAAGCGTCTACAGATGAACATGAGTTTGGATGACGCTCGATTTAAATGATCATTAAGGTAGATTCTACTTCTCACATTTACATCAATTACGTTACAAAGCAGAATTGGATCTCTTCTATAGTAATTGGCCATAATGCAGTCTCTCGCATAAACCGAATTAAATTTAACTATTACTGATTTTCCATTAGCAAAATAGCAACAATGCTGAACATCAAATGGGCTCAGCTCAATATTGCATAATGACGCTATTTTGACGATTGGTTCTCTAAGGTTTGCAATTCCATCAGGCAAACCATTTATCACAATATCTGCTCTGTTTAATCTCCTTTGCAAAATATCATTTTGAACTTCAAGATCTTGTATAGTGGTTGTATTTGTGGACTCCGTTTGTTTAGCAACTGCATAACAATTCTTCAACTTTTCTTCCATTTGTTGCATTTTGATATTAAAATCAATATTTGCGGCATTCATAAAGCTATCAAGCTTTTTATTGAGATCATCTACCTGTTTTTGAAAATCAGCTTTAAGTTTCTCACACTGTAGCCTAAGTTCAGATATTATATCACTCGAGTCAATATTGCTGCAAGAGACATTCAAATCGTCTTGGTTTATGACTATTTTCTTGTGGGTACAACCAGTGCATTTGTAATGGAAGATTTTGTTTTTGTACAAAAAAGAATGCTGTTCCTTTGTGATCTTAACACAAGCAATGTGGAAGAAATTGTCACATATACAACATCCAATGCTGTTTTGATTGTTTTTAACAATTTTCTTGCATACTGGACATACATACGTAGTGACTACCGGAGGGCATTGTAATATTGTGAGTTTTCAAGTAATTAACAATACACAGCTCTGGATATCCAACAAATAATAATTATGGTCTATTGCAGGCAAAGGGTATCGGCTGTAGTAATGTATCACCAGCTCAGCAGTAACAGCCACAATATATGTATATTCTCACTTCACACGTTCACCACAATACACCCAAACAAAGCAATCAGCTTCCACAGCTCACAATATCAGTATTGTTAAGTACAATTTCAGTCAGCAACACAAGCACACATTGGCGGGGTTTTGCAAGTCTTCTTCTTCTTTTGAACAACCAGTAAACAAAATTCTTTACTATTGAATATATAAACAAATATTCAACGCATCGGCTATATTTCTATTTTATTCGATTAAACTTTATTTATAGAGCATTTCTCTTCAAAATTTACATTCGCATACTACTCTGGTATGGTTTAAAACAATGTTAAATTTATTTTTCCGGGAACAATTTTTTATACACTTTAGCTCTCCATAACAGGGTTGCCAGAACTATAAAAATAACTTGACAACTAAACCACTTTTGGTTTTGTAAATAGTATTGAATTTTTTAGTTGCATAAACACAAAAAAAAATAGTTAACAAAACTTTTTGAGAATAAATAACATTTGAAACAGATTATCAGTGGTAGTTGCTGTATTTGTAAACACATACATATGTACTATTGAATATTTTTAACCACATCTTGATATTTATTTACTTGTTTAATATTAATGTTACTTGATTGTTTGTTCCTTAATATGTGTATAAGTGTTCCTTGCTGTATGAGGGACATTTATCTTCGAGCTATACGTATAAGTAAGCACTTGTAGCTATAGGCGACAGTGCCTTCAATAAAATACTTAAAATATACTTTCAAGAGTTGTTTTATTCAAATCGTAGATGAGACGTACAACCTGAGACATCAGGTTGTTCCACTGGCGCCCAACCCAATAGAACCCGAAGGAAGTGCAAATACAGCAGAAAATTTAACTGAAGAAGCGAATGTCGAAGAATATATCTCTGGAGAGGAAGAAGACTATAGTATGGCAATCTTGTCAGTAACACAATTACAAGAGCTACTGGCGACAGTCAGTGCAAGTCAGAAAAAGGGTTCCTTTTCGTCCTGTACAGCACGCTTTCATGGACAGCGAGATTCTGCCTTAGTAAATTAATTTCTAATTGCCATCGACATTTACAAGGATGTGGAGAAAATTTCTGATGAAGAGGCCATATATGCGCTCCCATTATTATTGGAAGAATATGCTACTCAATGGTGGAGTGGAGTAAAAGGTACCGTAAGTACCTTCGAGGAATTAAAAACACTACTAAAAGCGTCGTTTTCCCCGACTATACCTGACTGGCGCATTTTGCAGAATATTATGGATAAAAATCAGTTTATGCATGAACCAACGGACAGTTTTATCTGTCAAAAGCGGACACAATTTGGACAGCTCAAGACACCAATAGCTGAAGAGATTCAAATCGATTTGGTATTCGGGATACTACATCCAAACATTAGAGATCGTATCAAACGGGGCGATTCCAAAACATTTGGGGAGTTATTAAAGACATGTCGTGAAGTGGAAATGATTCTGCAAGATAGAATCGCATATACAAAATCTAAACCTGGCCAAGGGAGATGCGTATTTTGTAAGGTAAGAGGCCAAACTGCGGATAGGTGTTATAAAAAGATGAGGCTAAAAGATGAAGCTAATAAAGAAAATAATGCTCAATAACAATTGCCAATGGGAAATAAAACCACAATAGCACATACATTTTCCTGTTATGGTTGTGGTGCACCGGGTGTGTATCGAGCTAACTGAGTAGCCTGTGGAAAAAGAATCTAAAGACAACCCCAAGTCTCTCACTTTTAACACTTTTTCGTCGTATCATTTTTGTCGTATCAGGACAAGCTATTTTTGATACAGGCGCAAAAACAAGTGTTGCCAGCGCAAAGTTGTTACAAGTACTGAGAGTGAGAAGTGCAAAATTGCAAGACATTCTAGCCAATATTACACAAGCAGATGGATCCGTCACGAGAGAAAATGTACCAACAGAATGTGACATTAAAATGGGAAACCGAACAAGGAAGATTCAATTTATCTACCTTCCAAATTAAAAAGAAAACAGAACTTTGTTGGGGATGGATTTTTTGGAAGATTCTGGAATTGTTTTAAACATGCAAAAAGGATTTTGGTATTTCGAGGACAACCCAAAAGAAAAGTTTCCATTCCTAAACTTATTGGGAGTATCACCTTTTCCTATAGACCAGGGAAAAACTGAAGATCAAGAGGTGGTAGAAATAACAAGGACCATATCCAGTTTCGTTAAACTAGTTGAAGAGAAAAAACTTATATCACCGTTATCAGCAAAATAATAATGATTTTTCTCCCCACTCAATTCAATCAATTTTCCAAGATTGTAGTCCGATGCCCAGAATTGAAGACATACTTCAGGAAGCAAATACTACTAACTACATGTCAACAATTGATCTGCAAAGTGGATATTGGCAGATAGGAGCAAGTGCAAGTTTCTACGAATGCCATTTGGTTTGCGAAACGCTCCGGAAACTTTTCAACAACTAATGGATCGGTTCAAGAGGTCGTTAAGCGAGTCGTATTTGCCTACTTAGATGACATCATTTCGTGTTCTCCTACATTCGAACAACATTTAAGAGACCTTGAGGTAATTTTTCAAAAACTTCGAGAATTTGGACTAAAAGCAAATATGGAAAAATGCCGATTTGGTTGTGAGGAAATAAAGTATCTGGGACACGTTCTCACATCAAGCGGTATTAAGACGGACCCAGAGAAAGTAATAGCATTGGGTAAACGCAATGATCCCAAGAACGTGAAAGAAATGTTATCATTCCTGCAGGCCTGTTCTTGGTATAGGCGGTTTATACCATAATTTGCTGAAATTTCAAAACCGTTAACTATGTTATCTAAGAAAAACGCACAATGGGTTTGGAAAGAGGAACAGCGCAATGCTTTCAATCACCTCAAAAATGTATTGACGACTGCTCCAGTATTGAAACAGGCTGTGAATGGTGAACCCTTTGTTTTGAAAACAGATGCTAGTGGTTACGCTCTAGGGGAAGTTCTGCTCCAGGGGGGAGGGAGCAGACGAACATCCAATCGAATATGCAAGCAGGCTTCTTCCGAATGCCGAGCGCAATTATTCCACTATAGAGCGAGAAGCTTTAGCAATCGTATGGGCTGTACAAAAATTTCGTGGCTATATAGAAGGAGTCCATACAAAATTAATTACAGACCATCAACCTTTAAAATGGTTTATGAATATTTAAACTCCAACTGGTCGCCTTGCCAGATGGGCACTTTTACTACAACCATTTGATATTACGATTGAATACAAGCCAGGAAAAACCATTGTCGTTGCGGATACGTTGTCAAGACCAACTTTCAATGAAATACACAGAGAAGATTTTAAATGTGAAATTTGTGCGTTTGCAATTGAAATACCCAGGAGAAACAACAGTGAGGTTCGAGAATTCCAAATGCAAGATAGCGAACTTAAAGGGGTCATTGAAAGACGATTTGATACATTGAACGAAAAGGGGATACGTCATGAATGAAGGAATTCTCTATTGTTACAACAACGAGGAGACAGAAGATGCCCAATTGGTGGTGCCAAACAGTGAAAAACAAAATATTCTTAACTATTACCATAATAATGAAATGGCGGGTCATTATGGTGTGGAGAAAACCATTAACAAAATTGCAGCAAGATATTACTGAAAAGGCATGCGAAAAGATATTGCAAATTATATAAAGAATTGTATGGAATGTCATAGATACAAGTCAACTAATTTAAAGCCTGCGGGATTATATCAGACTGTAGCTAGTAATCAGCGTTTTGAAATAATTGCAATTGATCTGTTCGGACCCCTCCCAAAAACCTCAAATGGATTTCAATGGATATTTATTGTCGAAGATATTGCAAGTCGTTGGGTGGAGGTGAAATATTTCTTCGATATGGATTTCCAAGGAAAATTATAAGCGATAATGGTGTGCAGTTTATTTCTGCAGTAATGCAGAAAGAAACTTTTTGCTTTGATATAGAACACATTTTAACGCCAGTATATCATCCGGAAGCGAATCCTGTTGAGCGCAAAAACAGACATCTAAAAGCTCAATTAGGGATATACGTTGGCAATGATCATCGCTCGTGGGATATGAAATTATCAACCATAAGATTATGAATACGACTTCATATCAAAGTACTAAATACACTGCAGCAATTCTAACTTTTGTAAGAGAACTTCGCACATTGGATGATATACAACACGACTTGAAACCAATTGTTCAGTCTGAAAACTTTGATTCTGAAATTACCCCGTATTTGAAAGACATGGTGCATGTATGGAAAGGTGTTAAGGAAAATGTTCAAAGGCAGCAAGATCACAACAAAAACATTAGCAATAGGCAACGAAGAAATCAACCGGAATTAAACATTGGAACAAAGGTTTTGGTAACGACACATACTCTCAGCAATTCCGACAAGGGAATTACCGCAAAATTGATACCAAAAAGAGATGGACCATATGTTATAATAGCAAAGCAAGGTTCAACGTCATATGTTATTGCCCAGGAAAATAATATCGGCATACCATTAGGAACCTATCACGCATCAGCATTAACCCCCGTACATTCAATAACAGAAGAGTCAATTGAGCCTATCAGGATGCTGAGACGACAGGGACGACCCAAATTGTAAATAAACGTGCTGATGGCTTGTCGTGGCGCCTGTAGCATCAGAGGGGGAGTGAAACAGATTATCAGTGGTAGTTGATATATTTGTAAACACATATGTACTATTGAATATTAATTCTATTGTATAAAATACAAAACATTTGGAAAACACCTGTATATTTAGGAAACATAAACAACATATTTTTAACCACATGTTGATATTTATTTACTTGTTTTTTTTTTTTTTTTTTTTTATCAAACCAACACTCAGGGGATGCCCCCTATAAATGCAGTGCATTGTGTTGGCGAAGGAAAATTGAGGTAGTAGAGGGTGGAAAGAGGGAGTAGTGTCTGTTGATATTTGCCTTGAATGTTTGTATGTCACAATTGGTGGGAAATACACTAGCCGGAAGTTTATTCCACATACGGACTGTACGGCTGAAGAACGAATTTTCTCTATAGTGTGTAGTGCGGTCAATCGGCCACTCGATAAAAAACGGATGAGAGTTCCTGGAAAGCCTCGTACTTCGGCTAAATATCCTCACGTCCGGCATAAGTTGACGGATGTCCGAGGAACACATACCGTGGAAATATCGATAGAACAGTGACACGCAACCCACATTTCGACGATGCTCAAGGGAGGCAATAGAGTTGGATACCCTACTGTCCGCTATTAACACCGTCGCTCTCCTCTGGACACGGTCGAGAAGCTCCAAAGAAGTCCTAGGAGCACCTGCCCATATATGGGAGTTATACTCCATCTTTGGCCTGATGTAGGTGGTGTAGATATTGAGAAGATCAGATGGAGTGAAGTATTTCTTGCACCGCTTCAAAAAGCCTAGACACTTGAATGCATCTTTCGACACTTCAAATACATGTTTTGCCCAACGGGCATCACATTGTATTTTCATGCCCAGAACATCAAGAGCGTCTGATTCATCAATATCCACACCGTCCATAGACAATGACGACACACCTGGGTCAGCAATACGTTTATGCGACAACAAACAACACTGGGTCTTACTCGCATTAAAATCTACTCTATTCCTTCGACCCCATTCAACAATGGACACCAGATCGCGGTCGAGTGTTTCATTCATTGTCCGGCGTTTGACTTCAATCTCTTGAAGACTTGGCCTACGATCGAATGAATAAGAATGGCAGAGATTACTGTCATCGGCAAAAGAGTAGATTGGATTCACAGTCTGACCCAGGAGATCGTCAATGAAAATAAGAAAAAGAGAAGGAGAAAGAGAAAGAACAGAGCCCTGTGGTACACCTGCAGTCAATTTATGCTCGTCGGATGAAACCCCATCTACAACAACTCGTATAGTGCGATCTCTGAGAAAACTCGATATAAATCGAGTGAAGTTATCACCGACACCAAAAGCAGCGAGCTTTGACAAGAGTGCATCGTGCCATACTCTGTCAAAGGCCTTGGAAATATCAAGAGCCACTACCTTACTCTCACCAAGCCGGTGGATGGATCGACTCCACTGTTCCGAAAGGAACGCCATCAGGTCTCCAGTAGATCTCATTCTACGGAAGCCATACTGCCGATCATTAAGAAGGTCATTGGACTCAAGATACTTCACTAGATGGTGATTAACCATACTCCCCATAACCTTCGAGAGCGCAGAACAAATTGCAATTGGGCGTTAATTTGCAGGGTTACTTGCATCACCTTTTTTAGGGTTTGGCTGGACATTAGCAATCTTCCAACGCGCCGGGAAGACTCCGGCACGGTATGCAAGGTTGAAAAGATTGCGCAGTGGACACGCCAGTGTCGAAGAGCACCTACTCAAGACCAGTGCAGATATGCCATCCGGGCCCGGGGATTTACCTACGACGAGATTCGCAAGAACCTTTTTAACTCCTCGCGTTCGAAAAAATATCTTGGGCATGGAACAAGATACGTAATTGATCACGGGGAGTGGTTGATTGCTATCCGGCAAGGAAGAGTTCCTTGCAAGCATTTCAGCCAAGAGGTTAGCTTTATCAACCGGTTCAGTGAATGTTATGTGATCTTTAAGAAGAGTTGGGATAGAGGAAGAACTATCCTTTATTCTTCTTGCAAATGACCAAAAGTTCTTACTTCCACTAGGGAAAGAAAGAACTTTAGTACGAATACGCTGTTCGTGAAGAAACTTTTCGCGTCGAAGTACTTTGGCACACTTGGATCTTGCCTGTTTGCGTAGCAGTTCAGTATCAACGTTTTTATTAGAACGCCAGTCTCTGAACGCGTCCTCTTTGGATCTGACAGCATTCTTGCATGTCTGGTTACACCAACTTTTTTCCGATGGTTTAACCGAAATAATTTTCGTCGGAATGAATGAATTCATACCAATCAAAATTATCTTCTCGATCATTTCAGCAGCAGCATCTATGTCATTGTCCAGAAAACAAAGCTTCCAGTTAAAATGTTGATAAAAATTGTTGAGCTCAGCCCAACGTGCCTCTTCGTAGATAAAAATTGTTCGCTTCGGGACTGTGTTTGAAGCGAGACGAAGAGCTGAATACGAAAAGGACGCTGAAATGATACAGTGATCCGAATTACCCAGAGGTGCAAGCGTGTTAACTTCGTACTTTTCAGGGTGCGAAGTTAAGAAGAGGTCAAGTAAATTTTGGTTGTGCCCTTGAACACACGGAATGTGCGTCGGTTCATTCACCAATTGCGTTAAGTTATTATGAGCGGCGAAGAGCTCAGCGTATTGGCCCTCCGTAGTTGTATGGCTCGAATGCATTAACCAGGAGGAATTATGGACATTGAAATCATCAGCAACAACGATTTCACTGTCTGGATAATTCCCCAATATCTCAGAAATGGAATCGGAAAGGGTGTCAAAGCCATTAAAGGATACCTCCCTTCCCGCATTAGGACTTCTATAAAGAAATCCGAAATGTAGGACATGTGTTCCAATCTTGAATTTTACCCAAAGAGAGTTAAATTCTGGATCTTGTGAGTCGAAATGTCGCTGACTCTGAAACACTATGCCATTTTTTACATAAACCACAAGGCCTCTGTGGGAAATAAAAAGGGATAGAGTGTGGTACCCAGGAACGTGAAAATCCTGTGGATCAGAATCCTCGCGCACCTGGGTTTCACATAGAGCAAGAACATCAGGCCGATGAATATTAATATGAGAGTACACACCGAAAAAATTCGTTCTCAACCCTCGTAACCATAATGTATAACAAAATTACACACCATTGCGACGTACAAACACACAGAACAAATTCACAGCAGTAAACACAAACAGTGAGTCCCCCGCCTTCCCGCTGATATCCACACAATGCTTAGTGTTATGCCTTAAGCACTGAGCAGCAACGAGAAGACGAAGAAAACACAGTCTATGCTGTACTGTATAGGAGAGGGAGCGGGGGACAATAAATGCACCACACAGAGAGGGGCATAAAAGCCCTTCGTGCGGTTGACGTAAACAGCCTTAGTTGATGTTGTTATTGTTTCCTTCTTTTCGTTTTGCACATATTGTTGTTTTGTTTATTGTTTGTATTATCGTTTAGGTATTTAACAATTTTATTGTCTCGATTTTGTAAAGTTATTTAGTTTTGTTTGTTGACGGTTATTTATTAAATTTTATTTATTTATTTTTCTTATTTAGTTTAACACGGATTTGCACACGGATTGACACGGATAAGAATTTAAAACACTATTTGACGCGGAATTAAACAGAAACACGTCCGTACGGACGGCAGACAGACACAAAATGCCATTAATGTTACTTGATTGTTCCATAATTTGTGTATAAAAGGAGAACCCTTGCTGTATGAGGGACATTGAACTTCGAGCTATAGAAGTAAGCACTTGTAGCTATAGGCGACAGTGCCTTCAATAAAATACTTAAAATATACTTTCAAGAGTTGTTTTATTCAAATCTTGGATAAGACGGTACAACCTGAGACATCAGGTTGTTTCACATTGTTTTTAATTTATTGTGTTTATTTAAAAAAAAGTTTTCCTAAATGGACTAAATTTGTAAACAAATGCTGCCACATATTGTTTTTCGAGCAAACCTGTTAGTTTTATTAGTTCATATATTGATGTACGACAAAGCTTTCTGAAGTAATACAGTGTTGAGAAGAAACGTGTTGACTGAAGAAAGTATATATGACTGAAGAAGTAGTAGTGTTGCCAGAAGGGCTACTAATATTATAAAGTGGGATGATGCCAGATTTGTGTAATGTTTATTATTTCTAAGACTTCCCCTCAAATCTGACGTCATATTCGAAAATGCAATTTTAATTCAAAAATACAAAGGTTTTAATCCAAGAGAAACGATGCATTTGTTGTGTTTTGGAGCTACCAAGCCTTTGGTCAACACATCTGCTGGCATATCGTCTGCCCGCATCTGCTTTACTTCGATTTCCCCTTATTCAATAGAGTCACGGATGAAGTGGTGACGAATGTCCACGCGTTTCGTCTGTTACGCGCGGTTTAACATAAATCAAAAACAATTTTTGGAGAAAGAAAGGTACAGGACATGAGTGATAGAATAGGCTACCCGGCCTAGCGTGGCATGATTCTCTGACCCAGTTTCATCGCCGCGTAATCATAGAAGATGTCATGCCATACAAAAATATAAAAAAAACACTTCGGTAGAGATACAAACAATCATGAAGAGATTAAGTTAAATTAATTAATGAATTTGATTGATCAAGTTAACAGAAATAAGGTGACTCGGTGTTACAGTCACAAGAAGTGCATTTCTCCCTCCCATAGCTTAGGATAGCTACGCCAATGGTAATCCGCACACTCTTCCTTTTCTCTGAATTACCCCTTTAAAAACACTGTTTATCTGCTTTTACACACCATTAACCTAATCTCTCAAAAAAAAAAAAACTTTAAACACACATAGTTTTAATTGGCATTATTATTAAAGCCAACTTCAAGGGGGGGTGAAAACAATAAAAATCTTAATTTTAATGGTTTTAGTAACCTTACTTACTACCTTACATAGGGTTATAATAATGTTGGCTGCTACTGTGAGTTTGACGTTGACCTTTGGTGAGACTCCGGATGATGATGAGGACAATGCTGGTGCCGAGGATGATATATTGTTGTTGTTGTCAAGAGCGATTCCATAAATTGTTGTTTTTTTTTTTCTTTTAACTTGTTGTTTGTGTAACAATTTGTTGTGCTTTATGCAACAATTTGTTGTGGTTTATGTTACAATTTGTAGTGGTTTATGCATTTATGTTATTTTTGTTCTTGTTTTTATGTTGTTTTATTCATATTTTCCGTAGGCATAGTACGGTTCTTTAGTTAGGAACTATTTTATAAATGTTAATATGTAACAGTTTATAGTGGTTTATGTAATTTTATGTTGGGTTTAGCTTTTTATTTAGTTTCCATAAATTTATTGTTCGGTTTTAGGTTATTTTCCCGTATACACGACTTTACGTCTTACTTCCTAATTACCCAATGACTGTACTCTTGTCAATATCTTTCCTCAAATCGATCTTCTGTTCTTCTTCAAGTTCTGTATTGGTAAAGTAACGGTTTCATCTAGCCGTTGCACCGCAATGTCAAAATGTCATGAGAATTGAGTTGTGCAAAAGCACTCAAAGGGGCAATGACGAAGAATATAGAATATAACGAAATGAGGAAAAAGCAGGGAATTATCCGGCGTTGCCAAATCGGCACTTGTAACGATACTAAAAATCTCTAAAATACCCAATGGAATATTAGATTTCGGCACAATTTCTGCGCACTATGATTGTCATTATAGATACGAATTGAGCTGTTATGTCAAGAATTTCTTTAACAAAGCGTTTGAGGTTAATAGCTTATTTTGTGGAGTCTGAGAGGGCCATATGTATATTCGGCCTCTGTTCTGGATACTGGTACGGGTTTCTGCTTTCTGGGCTGATTGCCCCATTTGCATATGTGAAAGCATAGCCAGTATAAGATTTTCTATCATCTACGTTTGAACCCCAGTCTGCATCTGCATATCCTTCTACTGGTTTATTGGTTGGTGAGTATACAAGTCCAACAATTTGAGAATATTTTAAATAACGAAGGACTCTCTTTGCTGCTACCCAGTGATGTCTTCCATAATTCGTATTAAATTGGCTCAATATACTTACGACGTGCGCAATGTCAGTTCTGGTGGAGACAACTAGGTAAATGACCCGATGAGACTCTGATACGGGATATTTTCCAATTCATGTTCCTCATCTTCATCTTGAGGACACATTTCTTTGCAAAGTTTTTCACTCACGTTCAGTGGTGTGCTTATCGGTTTGCATGTATTTTGATTGAGACATACAAATTGTTCCTGATTGTAGATTTTGGCTAAATTCCACACCCAGGCAATATTTGATAGGACCCAAATCCTTCATTTTGAATGCATTCGCCAAATTCATTTTTCAAATCCTTTAGCATATTTTGATCACTAGATGCTACTGCAAGATCGTCGACTTATATCGCGATAAGTGATGTTATTACCACATGGATTATGTTATGTTATTTTATACATACGGATGACATTGTTATGGTATCATATTCATCTCTTTTAATTTTCTGTCGAGTTTTTCGTACCTTAATCTACCTGACTGTTTGGGTCCATAAATAGCCTTTTTTAGGAGACACACTTTATCATTACGGTATTTTGCTGCTTCTTGTTTATGTACAACTTGGTACAGGTCGGCAAGCATTTTCATGTAAATTTCCTTTTCTATAACACCATTCAAATATGCACAAAAAAATCTAGTTGATGCACTTCTAATTCCATTACTGATGCAATCGCCATCAGGAAATGTATGGAGCTCATACTAGCGACGGAGGCAAAGGGTTCGTCGTAATCAATGCCCGGCTTCTGTATGAAGCCCTTCGCGACAAGTCTAGCCTTTCTGCATTCAACTGAGCTATCAATATTGTATTTAGTACGTAATGCCCACTTCTATTCAACGATTTTACTGCCATTTGGACGATGAACTATTTCCCAGATTTGATTTTTTAACAACGTCTCATATTCTTTCAACATAGCTTTACGCCAATCTTCGACTTCAGGACTAGTAAATGCTTCAGTACTGGTTTTCGGATCTGTCGATTGAAACTAGCTGATTGGAATTCTTCTCCATGTCAGCGATACTGGCTTTGATTGTAGGAATTGGTGGCTTCTTCCTAGTACGACCACTACCTCTTTTCATAATTTTCATGATTTATTGGCTGCGATTCAGGTTCTGGTAAGTGGTCCTGTAGTGGTGGTATCTCGTGTGGATTTTCATTCATATTAAACACGACGTCACGGCTACGCCGTATTTTTCTAGCTTTTGGGTCCCACAGTCTATAGGCTTTCGATATTTCGGAATATCCTATAAATGTACATTTTATGGATTTAGATTCGAATTTTCCCTTACCTGGTGTTTTGTTGAGCATAAATTCGAAACAACCAAATTTCTGAAAGTATTTCACGTTTGGAGTTTTATTCGTCCACATCTTGTTAGGAATTTCACCATTCAAGCTTTGAGATATACAACGATTTCTCACGTAATTGACAGTGTTTAATGCTTCTTCACCCAGCCATATGGAAGACGTATGTACAGAAGCGCCGGAATCCAAACACCAATTGCCGTAATTATCTTTTACATTTATGGCTATTTCACTTACGTTACACGAACATTCCATGGCTTTGTGGCCAATATTTCCACAAGTATGACAAGCATATTTAAACTTTCCTTTTTCCCCGTTGTTCATATTGTTTCTGCCAAGTTGATTGTTGTTTGTCAGCGTAATTGTGGTTGTTGGGTTTGCTCTGGGCATACACTGCTCCTTCAACATGGTCGTTCATGTTACGTTTACGTGCCTAAAATTCTTCAAGCAGCTTAACCCTTAAAATTTCTGTTTTGGGCAACTTTTGTTGTGATTCGATTGCGATTCTAGAAGTCTTGTACTCGTTCGGGATGCTGTACAATAAAAGTATGACCAATAACTCGTCTATTATCACCAACTGCATTTCGTTAAGTTTGTCAACCACTTCGAAGAGTTTGCATTTGGCATTTTGGTCAATATTAAAGATTTAAGTAACATTGCCTGCCGTGCGAGTCCCCGTGACTGATAGACTGAATGCAACTTGTCCGAGACCTCTTTCGAATTATTACAATTTTAATTTGTTGTAATTCGGATGGGCTTCTAGATAATATGAGGTCTGACTTAGCCTTTTCATCATTTTCTTGCCACACAATAGCGTCCGCTGCAACTACTGGTTTTAAACATTTTCCGCACACGTATTTCCAAACTTCGTTTTTAACCAAAAGCGCCTGTACCTGAATTTTCCATGTGTCGAAGTTTTCCTTGTTTAAAGGTTCTATCTTCACAGTGGCGTAGCTCATTCTTACGTCTATTCTTTCCTGTAACAACGATGTTCTAAACCATTCTTCCACTACGCTTTTCTGAGAATTTGTAAGTTTCCGACGCTTTCTTTTGTCTAACTTTCTTTCTAATAAACTTCTGGATTTCTTGAACTTCATTCAATTCGTTACTCTTTCGCGCAGTGTAAGCATGCTGGGCCCATAACCTGTTAGTTTTATTAGTTCATTTATTGATGTAAGACAACATTTTCTGATGTAATACAGCGTTGAGAATAAACGTGTTGACTGAAGAATGTATATATATGAGTAGCGTTGCCAGAAGGGCTACTAATATTATAAAGTGGGATATGATGCCAGATTTGTGTAATCTTTATAATTTCTAACAAAACCACTTTTTGTTCGAACTAAAATACAGATTTTTCATAATTTAACATACTGGCAACTCAAACATTCACAAAAACAAAAACTGTCAATTCTTCAGCGAGGTAAATTTTTAACATTTTCCATTTTTTTAACATTTTCCATTTTCCAACATAAACGTCTTTTTAATTAGCAATTTACATTATGAAAGGAGAGCAACAAACAGTTGTTTTTTTCAGTCGTCTTTGTTATGTAAATGTAAAGTCGAGTAGCATCAGCGCCATTTGTACTTTATACGCATAACGCGTATAAAGAGACAAGGTGAAAGATACCTTTCTTTGTTCTTTTCGTGGTAAAAAAGAACCTGATTTGGTAACCCTATGCTAGAATGACGGTACGTATTCTCCTGTGGTTAAATAACAAACTCTTGGCTTACAACACGCTTTTTAAGCCTCAACGGCATTTGCAAAAATTGCATCAAGGGCACCTTAGACCTGTGGACTAATCGGCCGACTATTAGTCAGGCCGACTTATGTGTCGGGCATTGTTTCGCCTTACAATAACCGACTTCCTGAAAATTTTTGCCCGACCGGACCTTACACGGGAGATGAGTCGTCCCGACAATCCGTTGATCTAAGGTGCCCTTCAGCCAATTGGCAAAACGGGCCTTCGACATCCAGTGGAATTTGTATTTTTTTTTGAGTGCTAGGGAATGCAAGGCGGTTTATATGTTTTCGCGTTTTATATGTTTTCGTGGTTCAATATAAAGTAACGTGGAAAGACAAAGGTGAGTTGGAGGTTTTGCCAAGGAAAGGCAAGACATAACTTGGTGTTTCCATAACAGGAATCTTGGCGATATACTGGTTATAAAGTACGGAAGACCACGTGCCGCCTGGCCTCATCATGATTTATATGAGCGAACGGGATGTCACGGTTTTACGGGCCGGCACTTCAATATGAACTCGGCGGCCACACAATTTTTTGTAGAACAAACACCCCATACAATTTTAGAGGGAGCGACCTTGCAAATTCATATCACCGCCAGCAAGCAACAGCACCGACCTTGACACGATGTAACATCAGTATTCCGTGTCCTACGATACCGTGGTGGCCAACGACGTGATTGCATTAGATTTTCGTGTTTTAGACACCAACGAAAGAGTGATCGCATCGCTACAATTACCGCATTACCAAGGACTCGACACACCTGGACAACAAGAACATGATCGGCCAACAACGCTGGCAAAGGCAACAGCTCAGGTAACACCACCAACAACTGCGTTAAAACCCTATGGTCAAACCCCGCCGTGATTGGACATCCCTTAGCTTTCGTCGTTGCGCCACATAGCAGGTAAGTCGTATTGTACATGCAATGGTAGTCGCCTGAACAAAGTGAATTTACACAAATGCGGTAAGATCCGGCCATAACAATAATTACTCCTCCTTGAATCTGGCTTTGTTGAAACACCTTTTTCATACATTTGGATCACCCAGGGGCTGCGCCTTCCTTGGTGAACCTGTTATCATTCTAGCATATCCTTGAAACTTAAATTATAGAATATCAGGAGAAATAATATAATATCATCTCATGGAAACTTAAATTATAGGATATCAGAAAAAATATTATAGAATATAAGATTTTGAATTATAGAATATCAGAAGAAATATTATAGCATTTAAGAACTTGGATTATAGAATATCAGAAGAAATATTATAGCATATAAGTATTCATGATATTCATTCAATTATTCAATTAATACAAATTAATAAAAAAAATAATACCACATAACGGGTTTTTCAATAAGAGCGCTACAAAAGTTTTTTTTAATAAAGCAAAACCGGTTTTAGATACCAATGCAATTCTTTACTCCTGTGAAAGTATGTTTGATGCCATTATGTATGGAACTCGATTTCTTTTGCATGGCCACCACGGGCACGCTTGCAGAAGTCCAGACGCTTAACCCAATTTTCGACGGTTTTCAAGCATAAATCGGCCGATACTGCTGCAATTTCACGTTCGATATTCGTGCGAAGTTCATCAATCGTCACTGGCTTGTTGGCATAGACCATAGACTTGACGTAGCCCCACAGGAAATAATCTAACGGCGTCAAATCGCACGACCGAGGCGGCCAATCGACTGGGCCATTTCGTGAGATAACACGTTCACCAAACTTGGTTTCCAATAAATTGATTGTGGCATTCGCTGTGTGGCTTGTGGCGCCGTCCTGTTGGAAGCACATGTCCTCCAAGTCCATATTATCCAATTGGGGCCAAAAATAATCGGTTATCATTGAACGGTAGCGATTCGCATTCACAGTAATGTGCCGGTCTTGATCATCACGGAAGAAGTACGGCCCAATGACGCCGCCGGCCCATAAACCGCACCAAACCGTAATTTGTTCGTGATGCAATGATGACTCATGGATTACGTGTGGATTGCTGTCTGACCAATAACGCATATTTTGCTTATTGACGAAGCCATTCAGCCAGAAATGAGCCTCATCGCCTCATCGGACGTAGCGCTCTTAAAGTTGAGGCCACTAACTCCAAATTTCGGTAGTAAATTTTAATAATTTCGACTCGTTGTTGGCTCGTATATTTTTCCATGATGAAATGGCACACCTTACTGAAGATAAATGTCAAAAGAGCGGGAAAAAATATGGCGTCGATTGCTGTCCCTATCGATTTACTTTTGTAGCGTCTCTGTTGAAAAACTCTTTATGTGAGCGAATTTAAGTTTTAGAGTCATATGCAGTAGCTATATGAACCACAGTCGTGGGAGTCAACTCCTACGCATTCTACACATATATATAAACATAGACGTATCAACTTCTTGGGCAGTCGAACCATATTTGATTTTAGGTGAATCCGTTTTCACGCTATTTAATGTACCGGGGTTCAAATAATAACCTGTGAAGGCCAACCCTTAAAACTCGAGCTCGAATTTTAGGTATTTATCGACGGCAAAAGCGACGTTGTTTTATGCTAATCATAGGTCGTGACTGCAGTATATCATATACGTCTCTTTTTGTGGTTGCAGAGGTCTTTGAAATGTTTTGATGGTTTCTTTATGTGTTTATTTATTTCAGTTTTAACGATTTTATACTACAACTAGCTGACCCGTCAGACGTTGTCCTGCAAATTTTGTTCAAATACCGTTAGCAGGTGCAGAAATAATGGATTTTTAATTTGTGGTTTGTAAGGGAGGTACCACGGCCCTTTGTCCAATTGGACCGAATAGTAAATCTAAACCACCCAGGGCGCCACCCAAACGCATACAAAAAAATTTATTCAAATCGGTCCAGAAGTTTAGGAGGAGTTCAGTCACAAACACACGTGCAGTAGAATTATATATATAACGATAAGCGATAGTTGTTAGTAATTGTTTGGGCTTATACAATGTCTCGATATCGGGAATCTCTAGTATAACTGTTATAATTTCAATAGCTTTCTACAATACATTATTTTTCATTTGTTTTTTTTTATATTTTTATTATTGGTATGTAATGTAAAAAATTTAAAAAAAATATTACCCTTATATTTGAATTTAGATTAAGATAAAATGCTTTGATGGTTTGAAGGAATCTTTTTGGTAGTAACGGTTATGGCCCTGAAATTATCCACTTTACTAAAGCATTTACCTTGTAAATTATCACCACCATTACTTTTGTTTGGGTTATATATCTTTTTTTTAATTTTTCAGAATAGAGTTTGTAGGGGAAATGTGAATATTGATATTGTAGTAGATTGATTTAGGGTAACCCTTACATAACACTACTTAATTTTGCAATCCTGTACGTAGTTACTAAGTAAATACCACATGTTCATAAAGCAAGAAGGAAAAGAATAAATGAAAGGACGCCATTCGTGTTGAGAAGCGAAGTAGAAATAAAAGAAAACTGAAGACAACTATACCGAATAAACTGAGGAGGAAATTAATAGAAGATTTAGGAGAAACTAGAAAAGCCATAAGTGAACTGAAGAAAAATAAAGAAAGAATATTTGAAATTAGTGCGAAATGGAGAATGCATCGGACAGATGAAACCCCCGTGGTGGAAGTGCGACCCATAACAACGTGTTGATCGACCTGGCTGAAAGGCAACAACAAAATGGCGACAATTCGAATAAAAATACTGACGCGCACCAGAATGAAATCGATGGTGCAGAAGAGGATAGCGGCAGTATGCAGATAAATGAAAGTGCACAGAATATTACAATCATTCAAGAGCGTGCAGTCCTTAGTCACACTGATGTGCAAAATGGCGTCTATGCAGAAATTGAAAATAACTGCCGACAACAGAAATCAGTGGACTTAGAGAAAATGGAAGAGCAATTAAGTCGGCAAGGAAGAAAAATGTAAAATATTCAGAGTTCGTTGTCAAAGTTTACAGGCGATGATAGTCCCAACATCCTTCGATGGCTGGATGATTTCGAAAATATTACGTTTATACACGAATGCATTGACGCGGAAAAATTTGTATTCGCCAGGAGAATGCTTGATGGAAGTGCAAAACTGTTTGTACAAATGTGTTCCATATCGTCGTGGAGTGAACTCAAGTTTAAGTTAATGAAGGACTTTCACCATCCACTCAGTGCCCGTGATTTGTTGAGAAAACTTGAAACCAGAAAATGGACCAAAAGCTCAGAAAGCCTACAATGCAGGAAATCCCACACGTTGCTAATATTACTGAGACCGAATTAATTGAATGCATTGTAGAGGGGTTGCAGGATAGGACACCAGCTGCGTCAATATTTTATGGTGTAACAACAGTGAATGCACTCAAACAGCAGCTGCCAAAATATGAGAAAATAATAGCGGAAAATACATCAGCAACAGTAAACTCTAAGACAACAGCGGATATTAGCAAGGTTTGATGCTACAATTGTTCACGAATGGGACATTATGCCAACAGCTTTACAGAAGAGAGACGCCCAAAATCATTCTGCTTTAATTGCGATAAAATGGGGCATATTTTTGCGAACTGCCCAACTAGAACGGTGGCCACAATTGATGACGTCCAGGGTGTAAATTATAATGTAAAGGTAAGAGTTATTTTCCGCAATAGTAGTAGTACAACATAGCTGGATGGTCATTCTTCTCTTCTGGATACTGGTAGCTCCAATAGTTTCATCAGAAGATCGGTAGTCGCGTCAGTGATTCCAAAATTTAGTTTTGCAGCCGTCCGGCGTTTGAGTTTCAGAGGAGTAGGTGGAGGCGTATTGAAGACTTTTGGGAAAACTCGTTTGGAAATTGCATTTGCTAATCGAACGGGTGTAGTTGATTTTTACATTGTTTCGGATGACCGAATTCCGCATGATTTGATCCTTGGTAGAGATTTTGGGAATAAATTTTGTTTTTCTTTGTTTATCAATGATAATAAACGTGAATTTGAATTGAATGAGTCGGGAAATTTTGATTTGCGGTCAGAAAATGTTTCTGAAAAAGACTTGAATGTGTTTCCTTTTGAGGATAGTTATGGGGAAGATGCGGAAAAATGTGATAGCGGCTTTTTAGAGCAGTTATGCAATATAGAGACAAAGTTGGATAGTTGCGTTGACGTTAATCCAAATTTAACAGAAGGTGTGCGAAGGAAAATAGGGAAGTTAGTGGAAAATAACTATGACTATGAGGCTAAAATTTTTGTTGATAAATTAGCGAATACTTTTTGTTCGCCTAGACGGTTATCTTTTACCGAAAAATAGACTGTTGATAAGATAATATAGGATTTGTTGTCGAGGAAAATAATAAGGTAAAGTGATTCACCATATGCTTCACCTACAGTCCTGGTCAAAAAGAAAAGTGAACATACGAGAATGTGCGTGGACTACAGATGTTTGAACAAACTTATAGTCAAAGACAATTATCCACTACCACTGATTGAAGACTGTTCAGGACACTTACATAGAAGGGAAACGATATTTTACTATAATGGATTTGAAATCCAGATTCTATCAAGTGAGAATGGCTAGTGACTCCGTTAAGTATACCTCTTTTGTTGTTCCTAATGGTCAATATGAATTTTTGCGATTGCCTTTCGGGTTGAAAAATGGTCCTGCGATTTTCCAACAGTTTGTCAATCAGATTTTTCGTGATTTTGTGAGAAAAGGCGAGGTTGTTATATACATGGATGATATTCTGATAGCGCCAAAAACAATTGAGGAACATTTTGAGCTATTAGGGAATGTTTTGTTGAGGCTTGCTGTACATGGTTTGGAGCTTAAGGTTAGTAAATGTAAATTCGCTTACGAGGAAATTGAATATTTGGGATATGCAGTTTCACAGAATGGGATAAGACCCTCTGCTGGTCATATGGATGCTATTTCAAATTAGCCAGAACCAGGGAACGTGAAGGAGATGCAGTAATTTTTATGGTTATGTGCATAATCAGAAAATTTGTGGAAAAGTTTTCTATTATTGCTCGTCCTTTACAGAACCTTTTGAGAAAGGACTCCTTGTTTCTGTTTGATGGTAGATGTCGAAATTTTTTTCTTACGTTAAAAGGGGCTTTAATGTCTAGACCAGTTTTGGCTATTTATAATCCGACTAGAGAAACGGAGCTGCATTGTGACGCTAGCGCAATTGGTTTTGGATCTATACTTTTGTAGTGGCAAGATGATGGGGAATTTCACCCGGTCTTCTATTTTTTGAAACGTACAACCGACGAGGAGACAATATACCACCGCTTTGAGCTCGAGACTTTGGCCATTATTTACTCGTTGAGACGATTTCGTATATATCTACAGACTGTCAAGTTTAGGATAGTGACCGACTGTAATTCATTGGCGCTTACATTAAGGAAGAGAACTGTGAACAGTCGTATAGCTAGATGGGGCTTGGAATTGGAAAACTTTGATTATACTATAAAACATAGATCAGGCGTCAAAATGAATCATGTGGTTGCTTTGTCTCGGGTTGTATTTGGTGATAGTACAGTTATTTCTACAATTGAGGAAGAAGATATGGACTTTCAGCTGTGTGCTATGCAGAGTCGAGATAAGGAGATCTGTAACTTGAAGGCGAAATTAGAGGTCGAAAACTTAGGGTATTATGAAATGGTGAACGGGGTCGTTTATAGAAAGAATGGAAAGGAATTGCTACTTTTTGTCCCTAAGGAAATGGAAATAGAGTTTAGTAGACACGTGCGGAAAAATATTAAATGAAGGTGAAGAATAATTATTGGTTTCCGCATATGAGAAGGAAAATTGAGGATTTTGGTAGGAACTAGGGATGCCAAACGGGAAATCCCGAACCCCGAAATCCCGGGATTTTTCGGGATTATTATTAATTTCAAAAAACATAAAACTAAAAACAATGACAAAAGTTTAGTGTGGTGTTATTTTTTGGAAGAGTCGAAAGGTGCACCTCAAGCAAAATTCAAGTTGCACAAAAGGCCAATGGCGGCTCTACGTAAGTTAATTTTGGCATATATATGTCTATTATATGGCTTACTCTCCAAAAATTACAAAATTTATTGCATCGGGTAGAACATGTTATTTTAAGCACAGAAAGTAAAATAAAATCGGGGCAAATGCATAGTTTTGGAGTTATGGACCCCGACATTTCGGATACGTTTTCCACTAACGTACCGTGTAAAGCCATTGATATCACTTTTTTGTATAAAACCAGTCATAACAAACTTAAAAAATAATGTAGCAGTTTTCGATAAGTCGCTTAGTTATCGAGTTATTGGATGTTACGTTTCTCAAACAAATATTTAAAAAAAATTTTAAAACAATTTTTGTTTTTGATTGAAAAAAAAAATATTCGAAAAATCGCGCGATGTTTTTAACATAATTTTTGTTTTTGTTTGAGATAAGTAAAATAAATCGATAATTTTTCTAAATGTCAACATCCCAGAACTCGATAGCTAAACGACTTATCAAAAAGTTTTACATAATTTTAAGAGTTTGTTTTGAATTGTTTTATACAAAAAACTGATATCAATTGCTTTACACCCTCTCACATATTCGAAATTTCGGGGCCCATAACTCCGAAACTATGCATTTGCCCTGATTTTGTTATTTTACTTTTTTGCTTAGAATAGCGTATTCTACCCCTCTTGTGGTTGATTTTTGGATTGTAAGTCGTAAAATAGACCTGTTCCAAAAAAAATTTAAAAATAGAATCCCGAAAAATCCCGGGATTATACCCGGTTTTGACTACTAGTACAAAGGAAGTAACGGCAGCACTGGCGAAATACTTTGACTACTATAGTAGACCTGTAAGGTGTGTAACTGATAGCGTAAGTTGTTTTACATCTAAAGAATTTGCTGGATTTTTGTCTGAGAGAAATATAGACCACATAAAAGTTGCTGCACACTCGCCTCAGGCGAATGGCCAAGTAGAGCGTGTTAATAGAACTTTGATAGGTATGCTAGCGAAACAAAGTGAACCTGCTGCACATTCGGATTGGGTAAAGCAATTGGGTAGGGTGGAATTTGCTTTGAATAACACAGTCAGTAGGGCAACGGGGGTGACTCCTAGTAAGGCATTATTTGGAGTAGATCAAAGGGGTCAGATTGTTGATAAAATATCGGAGTACTTAGACGAGAACTTTTCTGGCCCGGGTTGGCGGTATAGATGAGATACGGGGTATAGATGAGATACGCCAATCAGAAAGAGGTAAAGTGAACACATTTAAGGAAGGCGACTTTGTTGTAATTAAAAACATAGACACATCAATTGGTGTAGACAAAAAACTTCTGCCAAAGTATAAGGGTCCGTATGTCGTATATAAAGTCTTACCGAACGATCGGTATGTTATTCGAGATACTGAGAACTGTCAAGTGTCGAAAATTCCGTATGACGGAGTTATTGAGTCATGCAACATCAGGCTTTGGAGGGAGAATGGAAACTACGAACTAGCGGAAGATATCTCTTCCTAAGACAAATACAGTAACAATTTGTAAATATGATTTATTTATCTATTTATTGTATTATCATGGATGATCGGAGCGATCACCTCGTCAGATTGGCCGAGCTGTAGTAGATTGATTTAGTGTAACCCTTACATAACACTACTTAATTTTGCAATCCGGTACGTAGTTACTAAGTAAATCACACATGTTCATAAAGAAAGGACGCCATTCGTGTTGAGAAGCGAAGTAGATAACAAGTATTTGAGTACTACAATATTTTGAATTTTTCCAGATATAATATTCCTGATTTATTACTTTATACGTAGTTATTGCCAAAATTTTCCGTTCTGAAGGATTTTTTTATTTATTTTCTTTAAAATGAAACTTTTTCTCAAACCAATTTTAAAATCTCTATATCTCGAAAACTAAATGAACAATTAGTGATCGAACAACAGATTCGTTATCAGCGTTACAAACTTAACTAAGAACGAAAAAAAATTCAAATTTTAAAAATCACAAAAAAAAGAAAACGTAAAATATCTGGTTTGAATAAAAGTAATTGCATTTGATGCGGTACCTTTTTTGCAATATCAAAAAAGTAAAGACGCAGTTATTCATATTTTTTATTTATATTTTAATTTGCGAGAGCATTGAGAGAGCAAAGTTAAAAAAAATGACTAACCCTATTGTGCATACGGTGATTTATATTTTTTTACAAAATATAGTTGATTACACTGAATTAGACCGATTAAAATCCTTGCTCGGTATGGCGTCCAACGCATTGAACATGACTTTCGAGGAGCTACGTGGCCGGAAGAACTTTGACACATGGCAAAAGCATGCAAAGTCTTACCTAATTATCAGGAATTGCTGGAGCGTCTTGAACATGCGCATTGGAGAGAAATCAAGTAATAAGGAACGAGAACTCGAGCAACGGGCGTTGGCAGATATAAACTTAATGATGGAACCAATCAATTATTGCTGCTGCTGAGACAGCTAAAGATGCATGGGATGCGCTAGTACACTTATGAAGACAGCGGCTTGACTAGAAAGGTGGAACTTTTGAGGCATCTAATATCTTTAAAGCTGCGCGATTTTGGAACAATGGATGAGTACACAAATAGGATGGTGCTGACATCAATAAAGCTGGCCTAGATGTTGGGAGACGAGTTGACATCTTCATTGATGTTGGCCGAACTGCCAGATGAATTTCGTGCATTTGTATTTGCGGTTGAAAATTCCAACGCAAACCTTACCGTGGATGTTGTGAAGAACGTACTGCTTCAAGACGTAAAGCTGGACAGCAAGGACTGCATGCAAAGTGAATTGCATGCATGCAAAAACGAATGCAAATAGCAGCTATAAAAAGGGAAAGAAATTTCGTTGCCATAAGTGCAAAAAGGTCGTCGGTGGTGCAATGGGTAGTGTGCGCGTCGGTGGTGCAATGGGTAGTGTGCGCGCCTCTTGTACATGAGATCCTGGGTTCGATCCCTGCTCTTACCACCTTAAAAATTCCTTTCGGCAGCGGTCACCTCGCATAGTGACGACGACACTATCCAGTATTTAGCCATGAAAAAGCTTCTCAAAATACCGTTCGGAATCGGTGTAAAAACTGTAGGTCCCAATCAGTGAGTGAACAATTAGAAAGCGCACAGCTCACTGGTTGTGAGAAGCTCTCCCCAATCTCTTCATGGGATGTAATGGGAAACGGTTTTTTTTTTTGTTTTTTTAAGTGCAAAAAGGTGGGTCACAGTTGCGAACAATAGCAAAATCGTTGGGATAGGGATAGGAGATGTGAACATTACTATAAATAATGGACATAATATATTACAGACTTGTGCACTAACTTACTTTAAGTTCGACAAATTACAAGTCATGGAAACAAAATCATGGACCAAAATAATAACGTTTTCGCAACTGCAACGTTGGTAAATGGACTTTATGAACTAGATTATGGACCTTCAATCAGTGCTAAGGCACTTGTAACAGCAAATCCATTTGAATTGGGGCATCGTCGTCTTTGTGACACAAACCTCAAATTGGCAGAGCAGACAAGGGAGGGCGTCAAACTGATTAAGTCCAATAGTGAGAAACATTCGGATCTGGTTATTACGCATAGCGCGTATAAAGAGACAAGGTGTAATTATACTTATCTTTGTTCTTTTCGTGGTAAAGAATAACCTGATTTGGTAACCCTATCCTACAATGGCGGTACGTATTCTCTTGTGGCTGAATTATAAACTCTTGGCTTACAACATGCTTTTTAAGCCTCAACGGCATTTGCAAAAATTGTGTAAGCCAATTGGCAGAATAAAAAATATGTTTTTTGTTTTCATTTATTTAAATGTTAACTCATTTCTTAAAAATAAAAAAACCCCCTTTTTGGGTCAAAATCCCGCTTTTCTATCAAAAACAGTTGGTCAGGATAAGCAAACCCCTTTCTCTTATATCAGTGTATCCTCATCACATCTTAAAGTAGATAATCCTAAGAGTGGTTGAGTACCTCTCCAGGGTGGTCCCATCCCATCACCTAGGCTCTAAGGTCGCACCAATAAAATGTCAGTTAAACAAAGTGGGAGGTAGGTGCTAACCTCCAACCGCCCTGAAATAAAAAATGGAACGATCCACGGGATTGGCCATCCCATTAAGCAAAGTGGACCTTTCAGTTATAAAACAAACAAAAAAACTAACATTTAACAAAAAAATAAAACCAATATAAAATTACTAACACTAACAAAACAAAAAACGACAATAACTAATAAAATAACAAAAAACACAAAAAAAGGAAAAACGCAAACAAACAAAAAAAAAGCAACAAAAACTAAATGTTGGGCACGGTTGGTCAGTGCTCGCATACCACTAGCCAGCCCCGCGGTGTCCAAGGCTATCCCTGGCCCCTCCATAAATAAGTATAATCGATCCCTGGGGCTGGAAAATTTCGTTGCAATGAGGCCGCCAAATAGGCGTCAAGGCCTCACCTATGGGAAACTCCACGAAAATTGTTTTCTACCCCATTTCCATTCCCTTGAACTTCAAAGGGACCCGCAACAAAACTCCAGGGCTGTAGACGAAACGCGAATAGGACTGGTGTGCGGTTACCGTTTAAGTATACGCTGGACATTGACAATTGCAACGTTGGGAACTCTCACACCCTGATACAAAGCCGGGCAATCCGTTGACGTGAGAGCTACCGTTATCGCATTATGGAAGTTTACGATTTCAAAGAAATGTGAAAACGGTAATTTTTGTGGGTTTGTATCTCTTTTCTCTTTAGGATCACTTTCAGACTATTACGATGATACTTGCGAGGGTTACGAGGTAGGTAGTATTTCGCATATCAATATTCTTGAATTTGCGAGGTAGGGTTCTTATTA
The DNA here is from genome assembly GCA_963931995.1 of Phaonia tiefii. Taxonomy (NCBI): domain Eukaryota; kingdom Metazoa; phylum Arthropoda; class Insecta; order Diptera; family Muscidae; genus Phaonia; species Phaonia tiefii. The sequence continues at coordinate 213,668,939 of OZ008369.1, forward strand.
ATATGGATCATGCTATGTGAATGTATAATTACAGCAGAGGCAAGGCTGATCTAGTATACAAAAATTGATAGTTGTATAATCACGTTGATAGGTGTATAAAAGATTAGAAATTATACCCACAGGCAACAAAGATCAGGTACTTCAGGAGTTTTATCACAGGTATTTAAATGTATTATTGCACTATAGATCAGGACATTATACAACACAAATAATCAAGACATAGATATAAAATCTTGAACTTACTTTACTTTTATTGACTATTATACAACCTCAAGAGGTCAGATGTCTTACACGTATTAAATAAACACACAAATTAACAAATTAAACTAATTTTAACATATTTCTCCAACTGGTTCTATCCTTCGACTTTTCACGCCAGTTGGTAACACCAAGACCTGGTGTCTCCATCGGAGTCTTGGTCGTCCTCTCTTCCTGCTTCCATCGAGTACGCATCGAAAACCTTTCGCCCTGGCTCATCTTCATCATTCTGATAACATGGCCTAGCCACCGCAACTGGCCTACTTTGATTCGCCTAGAGATATCCACGTCAGAATATAAATCATATAGCTCTTGGTTCCAGCGACGTCGGTACTCGCCGTTTTCTCTAACAGGACCATATATTTTACGGGGAATTTTCCTCTCGAATGCTCCCACGTGTTTTTTATCCGCTTGCGATATGACCCAAGTGAGCCATATGCCAGGACTGATAAAATGAGAGTCTGGTATAGCTGGACTTTTGTCCGTCGAGAGGGCTTTGCTTTTAAACTGCTTGCTGAGCCCAAAATAGCATATATTTGCAAGCACAATTCTATTTATCTCCAGGCTGACGATGTCCTTGTCAACGGCGGATTCAAGGTAGATAAATTCATCTACCACTTCAAAATTAAATCGGTTGTCGACGTTCAAGTGCGTAACAAGTCGAGAGGTTTCTCTAGTCGTTGACACCATCAATTTCGTCTTGCCCTCCAGGGCTTCACTCATTGTTTTTCGATTCCTGAAAATACTGCGCTAACCTCTCGCAAATTTCACCCTATAACATCTATGTCGTCAGCATACGCCAGCAACATATAGCGTTTCGTGTTAATGGTCTTGTTCGTATTTACTGCAGCATTTCTCATTATTATCTCCATTAAGATGTTGAAGAGATTGCACGAAAGTGTGTCGCCTTGCCTCAATACTCGCTTGGTGCAGAATGGTTCGGTGAGGTCGTTCCCCACCTTCACTGCTGATTTGGTGTTGGTCAGCGTCATTCTACAGAGGCGGATCAGTTTTATCGGAATCCCAAGTTCAGACATAAAAAAAAATGTTATACAAAAATTATCGCCATAAAATTTCACTATATGCGTCCGAACACTCCAAAACACAAATCTTAGCCCAAGTGGTAGATAAAAGATGAAATATGCCAAAATTCATTATATTATGTGGACTACTTTTAATGGAAACAGCTAAAACTTATGTAAATACACACCGCAGTGGCTTAACGGGCTAGACGCAGCTGAAGATGATGCTTCACAAACATCGAATCGATCGTCCAGCGAATGTGAGTTCGAATCCCACCCGCGGCATTTACATTTTTTTCACTAACCGGAGAAAATATGATCTCTTAGCCTTAAAAGGAAATTATAACTTTAAATATGACGAGGATCTAAAAAAACAACTAAATTTGAAACATATGGTAGGGCCAAACCAAAACAGAACGAGACAACTACAATTAGAATAGTTCGTTCTATAAATAGAACTTTCAAAACTTCTGCACTTTCAAAACTTCAGCGACATCAATCGCTCTGCACACAATCAATATATGTCTTCGGTTAGTGACTTATGCAAATACACACCGCAGTGGCTTAACGGGCTAGACGCTGCTGAAGATGATGCTTCACAAACATCGAAACGATCGTCCAGCGAATGTGAGTTCGAATCCCACCCGCCGCATTTACATTTTTTTCACTAACCGGAGAAAATATGATCTCTTAGCCTTAAAAGGAAATTACAACTTGAAAAAAATCATTATTAACCCTTAGAAGGCACTTAGTTTTTGCTTATTATCTACCACTTGGGCTACGATTTGTGTTTTGGAGTGTTCGGACACATATAGTGAAATTTTATGGCAATCATTTTTGTAGAACATTTTGGCCACGCCCCCCGTTATTTAGGAGCAGTTTTTTGCGAATTTCCAAACAAAAAGTAAAAATTATGGTTATACGTGACAGTTAGAGGTTTAATTTGTTCCACAAAAATGTTTATCTGAACATATTTTGTACCTCAGAAGTAAGAAGCACACAATTTTGCATGCCGATATGTTGCAGGAAAGTTCCGAGGGGCGGAAACTTTGACCCGCCCTAAAAAAAATTCTGATCAGATCTGTCAGAATCCGTTTACAGAACCCCATAATTTTTTTTGGTGTCGCCTTGATGTCAATAAATTGAATAAAGTTACAGGAAGGATGTATATCCTATTCAGAACATAGACGGAATCTTGAGCAGAATCGATGAAACCTGCTACATAAGTAGCGTTGACTTAAAGTATGCATTCTGGCAAGATTAACTGGATGAAGAAACAGTAGACAGCTTTTACGGTAGCTGGTCGTCCATTGTATCAGTTTAAAGTCATGTACTTCGGGCTATGCAATGCTGCTCAATGTTTATGAAATGCAATGCCTTCATCTATTTAGATGATTTGTTGGTCATCTCAAGCTAATTTTATGAACACATTCGATTATTAGGGGAAGTGGCGAATTTAACAATCGGCCTAAATGTCACAATTCTATTTTAGGGAACTACGAGGGCGGATCAATAAGTCCGTGACTTTTGAATGAAACTGTTTTTTTTTAGCAAAAAAAAAGAAATTTATTATTCAACATAATCTCCTTTTAGCTAAATTCACTTAGTCCAACGTTTCCTCCATTTTTTGTATCCCTGCCAAAAAATAGGATTTTTTGAGGTCCATAAAAACGGCATTTGTTTGATCAATAATGTCATCGTTGGAGCTAAATCTCTTTCCACCGAACCATTTCTTTAGGTTTGGAAGTTGGAAATAGACACTGGGGGCTAAATCCGGAGAATATGGTGGATGAGGTACCAATTCGTAGTCCAATTCGTGGAATTTTGCCATGGAGACTACACTCGCGTGCATTATCGTGATGAGAAATAACTTTTTTCTTGGCCGTATGGGGTCGTTTTTTTATATCGGTCCAATAAGTTGGCATGATTTTTTTTCATACTGTGGGTTTTTTTATTGAATATGCTCTTAAAGAGCCTAACAATAAGTAATCGAATCTTATATTCTAATCAGTTTAATTCAATTATTATTAATTACTAGCTGACCCGGCAGACTTCGTCCTGCCTTCAAAAGTATTTATAACATCAGATGGTAAACAACGATTAATATCTCGACGTGGGCGCCAACTATTTTATCAACACCTTTACTTTTGCCTAAGAATTATATGTTGCGAATTTGAAACAAATCGGTTCATAAATAACCGAAATCGACATCAGCGCCACCTACTTTGCAGCGCCACCTATCTATGGAAATTATGGAAATTTTTTTGTCTACATACCATTCGGAGTCAACAGTGAACAAAATAAAAAAAGGCTCAGCCAAATCCGTCACTCCGTTCTTTAGTTATGCTGTCACAATCACACGCCAACTCATTTTAATATATATTAGATATTGTTGTTTATGCGGGCCTCTGAATTATGGCGTCAGGGATTGGTTGATTTATAAAACTGAAGGGAAATCTCTTCTTCGTAGTCGGGATGAAGTTGTTGTTATTGTCAAGTTTCTTTCCAGAGGGTTTGTGTGCTGTTCCAGTTTTTGATTATGACTCTGTTTGATGCGCTGGAGGTCGTCCCTTACAGCAGGTATCTTTAAATTTTTGTGTAGGTTCTCATTTCTAACATACCAAGGGGCACCAGTAAGTAGCTGTAGTAGTTTAGACTGCACTCTTTGTATTACTTCGATGTTACTCGCGCTAGCGTTTCCCCATATCTGGGACACATATGACCAAATAGGCTTAATCACAGTGTTGTAAATCTGGACCTTATATTCTAATCTCAGCCTTGAGTTTGATTAAGAAGCCAATGCAGTCGATGTGTCTTCAGCTTTATTTGTGTCTTCTTGGCTTCTATATGCCTTTTCCAGGTCAGTCTACGATCTAGATGTATACCCAGATAAGTAATATCATCACGTAAGGGAATTGGTACACTGTTGAGTTGTATTTGTGGGCAAGTTCTTGCGTTTAATGTTCTTGCGTTGTTTGCTCTTCGTCTCGTTTACTTTTATCCTCCAGTTAGCAATCCAAGATTCGATTGTTTGGAGATGTAAGCTAAGATTTTCGGCGGCTTTACATAGGTTTCTATGAGAGCTCAGTATTGCCGTATCGTCTGCAAAGGTAGAGGTAAGCAGATCGCTTCTCGTGGGGAGGTCAGCTGTAAATATAAGAAAAAGAAATGGACCGAGAACACTTCCCTGCGGGACCCCGGCATATATTTTGTATTTATCCGTAATTATCTCTCCCTGTTTATTGTTTTTCCCTTTTGCCATCACCTTATTGGCCGACAAACTTACCTTGGCCTTCTTCGGAGCCGCTTCACCCGGAGAAACCCATTGGTTAGACTGCTGATTGGTCTCCGGAGTGTTGTAATGGAATCATGTTTCATCCACAGTTGTAAAACGCCGCAAAATTGCGGTTAAACAACTCCAAACAATCCTTTGAAGTTGTCACACGATTACGTTTATGGTCAATTGAGAGCAAACGCGACACCTATCTTGCAGACAGCTTTCTTAAACCCAACTGATCAGTTAAAATCGAAACCACACTGCCATATGAAATGCCTATGGCAGCGACAATCACGCAATTTTACTCTTCGATCGGCCAACATCATATCGGGGTTTTCTTTCGACATTTTCGGGTGTATTGACCTCAATTGGCCATCCACAACGTTCGGCGTCATTTGTACTTGTGCGACCACAACGAAAGTTAGTAAACCACTTTTTTACCATTGAAATCGATGGTGCAGAGTCCCCATAGTATTTATCAAGCTCTTCCTTGGTTTGATTGACGGTTGTGTTTCGCAAAAAATTATGTTTAATGAGCACTCGAAATTCACGAAATTCAAACGCAAAGTCAATGATGATACTTGCTCAAAATTTGACAATAGTCTATTAACAGGTGGTACTTGATGGGAGCAGTGTTGCATTTCCTATAACTACGAGGGAAGTTCGAAAAGTCACGTACTTACTGATCCGCCCTCGTAATATACTTACTTGAGTTGATGCCATTTTCCGTGATAACGGATCACGCAAGTTTGAAGTGGCTTATGACCCTAAAAGATTTGAGCGGAAGATTAGCTCGTTGGTCTCTTTAACTTCAAGTTTTCGATTTTGAAATCGAACACGGTAAGGGCTCAGAAAATATTGTCGCGGATATGCTTTCGAGAACTACTAGTGATGAGACTATTGCGGAGATTACGGAGGATGAGTTATTAGACTTTGATACCATAGAGTTTGAAAGCGGTGAATACCTTGATCTGATTAAAAATATTAGAGAAAATCAGGAAAAATTACCTGACATTAGAATACAAGATGGGCTTGTCTTTAAAAGAACAGTTTAATATTACCCAAACTATTATTTAAAACGCCATAACTCATGGTGGAATAGGGAAGACCATTGAGCGGTTAAGCGATTCTTTTACTGGCCTCGTATGACCATTCAAATTAGGCAATATGTCAAAAGTTGTCAGGTAGATAAGAAATCCAGCAATCAAAATTTAAGACCAGAAATCGGCCAAGAAGTTATAACGGACATACCTTTTCAAATACTTTATATTGACTTTTTAGGGAAATATCGCCGCTCGAAAAGTGGAAATTGTTACATCTTTATCGTTGTGGATCACTTCACTAAATTACATTCCTGGTAGCTGTGAAAGAGACAACAGTAGGAAATGTATTACATTTCTTGGCGAATTAAGTAATTCATAAATTTTGAGTTACCGGAAGTGATTCACAGCGATAATGGTGCACAATTTACATCAAAAAATTTTCGTGAAATGATTGATACACAGAATAACCCGTGTTATCAGCCATCAGAACATATATGGAGGAGGATTATCTCGATTGGGACATGTACCTGTCCGAGATTGAGTGTGCCCTGAGAACTTCCGTTCATTCGGTCACAGGGTCTTTTTTTTTCTTTTTTTGCATTATTCGGTTACCATATGTTCTCCAGTGGGGCTGATTATAAACTTGCCCGAAAATTGTTGTCCATTTCCGATCACGAGGTTAAAAGTAGAAAAATATTGGAGAATATGTACGACGCTTACTAACGCAGTGCGGAAAGATATAATAAAAGGGATAGAAATGTTAAATTTGTTCCTGGACAGGAAGTATACAGGTGGAACATAGTTCTATTTGACTTTTCAAAGAATATAAATACAATTTTTTTTAAAAAGTTTCTTAAATGTCGGATAGTACGACCTTTAGGGAACAATATGTACGAGCTTCAGACTCTCCAAGGCAAATCTTTGGGAACATATATATAACGTAAAAGATATTCAATTGTAGTGCAATCTACATAGATTTAGACTCTGTGATGAACACTTGTGCAATATTAGGATATAATAATAACTTCTAGTTTAAGTTTCAGAATGAGCAGGGCGAAAAACCTACGAAGCCGAATACGGCAAAATCTAGATATTGACAAGCTGCAAATACCGGAGATATCAGAGTCCTATCAACGAAAGCTCACTCTCCTGCTAGAGCAGAATACTCCCCCTTCTGAGGACCCAGAAGCGAAGTGGAAGCACAACTCCCATTCTTTGGAAACCGCTGCAAGAACTGAACCTGGCTATCAAAAACCGCAGAAGGATAAGCCATGGTACGACAAAGAATGTCGCATTGCTACTGATGTAAAAGACGCTGCACGTATGGCAACGAAACAGTCAGTTACAACGCATGGTGCGAATGAGCGGTACAAGAGGCTGAGAAGGGAGGAAGACCAACGATCGAATATTGGGCCGAATAATGGGCTGCCCTCCTGAAAAGACGAGAATTGGAATCTGGTGACCGATAACACTGTGCGACACCAAAAAAAATGATGGGGTTCTGTAAACGGATTCTGGTAGAATGGTATAAAAAAATATATACGTGTTTCGGCGTTTTGCCAGATCTGATCAGAATTTTTTTTAGGTCGGGTCAAAGTTTCCGCCCCTCGGAACTTACCTGCAACATATCGGCAGGCAAAATTGTGTGTTCTTACTTCTGAGGTACAAAATAGGTTCAGAAATTTTATAGAAAAGATTAAGATAAACATTTTTGTGGAACAAATTAACCCTCTAACTGTCACGTATAACCATAATTTTTACTTTTTGTTTGGAAACTCGCAAAAAACTGCTCTAAAATAACGGGGGGCGTGGTCAAAATGTTCTACAAAAATGATCGCCATTAAATTTCACTATATGTGTCCGAACACTCCAAGACACAAATCTTATGAAAAATGGCCCACATTCCGATTTTCGATTTTGTAAAAAGTAGGAATGTATTCGCAACAACAAATGCTAGAATTACAGTAGAATAGATGGATGATAGACACTTGAAATTTAGCTATGGAGACAATACACATAACCAGAAACTAGTCAATTGGGGTTCAAATACATAGTAACTAGAAATGTATAATTCAACAAGATTTTAATTATTACTGCCCACGTCCCTGACACGCGATTTTATTTAAAAAAATTTTGCCTACGGCGCTTAATACATGAAAAAGAAATTAAAAATTTCTTAAAAAAAATCGCGCGATTTTATTTAAAAAAATTTTGCCTGCGGCGCTTAATACATAACAAAGTATATTAAATTTTTTTTTAAAAATATTAAAAATATTTTATTTAAAATATTTTTGCCTGCGGCGCTTAATACATAACAAAGAAAAAAAATAGCGCGATTTTATTTAAACTATTTTTGCCTGCGGCGCTTAATGCATAAAAAAGTAAATTAAAAATTTTTTAAATAAAATCGCGCGATGTTTTTTAAAAAATTGTTAATTTCTTTGCCATGTATTAAGCGCCGCATAAAAAAGTAAATTAAAAATTTTTTAAAAAAAATCGAGCGGTTTTATTTAAAACATTTTTGCCAGCGGCGCATAATACATAACAAAGAAAAAAAATCGCGCGATTTTATTTTAAATATTTTTGCCTGCGGCGCTTAATGCATAACAAAGAAATTAAATTAAAAATTAATTTCAAAAATTTTTGCCTGCGGCGCTTAATACATAACAAAGAAATTAAAAATTTTTGCTGCAGAGCTGAAGTTCATGACTCTTTACAGTTTTTTACTTAAATGCATTTATGTGTATACAAATTAAATTAATAAAAATAAAATTATTGCATAATTAACATTTTGCCTTCTTTGGATTTCTGAAAGCAATATTGTTGTTATTTTCAAAAAGAGAAATCGGTTTTTATGGCTACAGAAATGGGCGATTTTTCATATGTAAACTTTCTCTCGTCCATTATTTTTGGGCTACTTTTCATATTTCACTTGGGTCATTTTTCACTAAATTTTGGGTTATATTTCATTTTCATTTTTGGGCTATTATTCATAAATTTTGGGCGATTCTTATTTTGGGCCATTTTTCATATTTTTTTTGGTCATTTCGTTTTGGGCGATTTTTCATGCCGCCACTTAATTCGCCAAGAAACGTAATACATTTCCTACTGTTGTCTCTTTCACAGCTATCAGGAATGTAATTTAGTGAAGTGATCCACAACGATAAAGATGTAGCAATTTCCACTTTTCGAGCGGCGATATTTCCCTAAAAAGTCAATATAAAGTATTTGTAAAGGTATGTCCGTTATAACTTCTTGGCCGATTTCTGGTCTTAAATTTTGATTGCTGGATTCCTTATCTACCTGACAACTTTTGACATATTGCCTAATTTGAATGGTCATACGAGGCCAGTAAAAGAATCGCTTAACCGCTCAATGGTCTTCCCTATTCCACCATGGGCCGTAGTCAGAGAGTTATGGCGTTTTCAATAATAGTTTGGGTAATATTCGATGGCAACCACAACTTCCATTTGATATCTTCCTCAATTAAATCTTGGTCAAAAACTGTTCTTTTAACCCTTTCTTACCGGCTATGACTTAAAGTAAAAAAATATTAATTTATGTTTATTATTATGTAAAGACATTATAAATGAAACCAATTATTGTATTTTTCAAATTTTTATTTTGACTCTTAGTATTGTTTTTAAGACCTAGACTTATAAGTACCGTCAGTCTAATAGTGTCACAGATGAAAAAAATTAAATATAGGAATTATTTCAAAAACTCTAATTATTTGCCTCATGATATTCAGCAAAACAGTTCTTCTTTTCGTTCTGGCACAAAAAAACATCACAGTGAGAGCACTTTGAATGAGGTTTTGATTGTACCTTATTCATGCTACATACCTCACATCTCCCTCTCCTTTCCACAAAGACTGGCCAATGAACACCTCTGTTACCAAGCCTTACATCTTTCAATGTGGAGAAGTCTATTTTGCGCCTTTTGTTAGAACAAGGACTCTAAATATTGTCTTTTGAGGCTCGTTTTTCTTAGTCAGATTTTTCATAGTCATTAAACCTTGGGCTACCGATCTTCTAAAATCTTTGACTGTTGATTTTTCAATTATAAGTTAATGTACAACATATGCATTTACAAAAGCGATATCTAGCACACCCCAAAATATTCTATGCCACCATTTAGGCGATTTGCGGTCAACGCAATAGAGTGCTCTCAATCGATCAGCGGTGTCAACACCTCCCATATATGTGTTATAATCCTTAACACTCCTAGGACAAATAACCGTAGACTTGGTTCCATTCTTCTGCTTTCGTAAAACGGTAGTTTCTTCGCTGCCATGAAAATTTGAAACAAAATTAACTATTTTATTGTCTTTCCACCTCCAGTAGCCAATATTGAGGTCTGAAAATCTGTAGTCATACTCTCCTCTTTTTAGTTTGGAATCCATTGTCATGTTACTGGGAATACCCTTACGGTTTGACCTCATTGTACCGCATCCAAAAGTTCGTTTACTTTTTAACTTTTCAAGTAACGGAATAGAGGTGAAAAAATTGTCAAAATATATAACTTTTTTTCCCCCCATTCTTTTTCAGTCAACTCCAATACTACTCTTTCCCCCAAAGTATATTCAGAAAACTTTGCGCTGATTTCAGTGTCTTTTCCTTGGTATATAATAAATTTTTTTATGAAACCTCTCTGATCAGCTAAGCACCATAACTTGTACCCTCTTTTTATGGGTTTCATGGGCAGATATTGTTTGAGTACAGACCTACCCTTGAATTTTATCATGGATTCATCTACACTCAATTCTCTGGTTCCATGATAACACTTATCAAATTTTTGGTTTAGCTGGTCTACAACAGGTCTTATCTTATATAGCTTCTCCTTACAATTGGGAGGTATTTTAGAATTGTCATTACAGTGTAAGTTTGACAGTATAGCGGCAAATCTATCTCTCGGCATTGTCGTACTTATAAGTGGCGCAGATCCGGCGCAGAAGAGTAGTGATCAGTCCAAGCAGGACGAGTATTGTAGCCCATATAAAAGTTCATGCCAATAAAAGCCAAAAGCACTTCTTTCTTGAGGTTGAGGGTCTTGCCATTTTGGGTGGCATACAGATTGCTTTGATACACAATGTCATCAATAATAGTATCAATTAGGACCAGAAATACATCCGTAGGCGTAGAGCACTTACTGCAGCATTCGTCCACGACAGAAGTGTTTTCACAGTATTCTGGTAAGTATGTTTCAGCGTCTCGTTTTTTCCATTTCCGATTAGGTTCTGGAACTCTTTTTTTCGACTGCGATGACTGAGCAAGGGTTGATTTGGCAAGTGGAAGTTCATTGGCCGAATGTAAAGGCGTCAACGTAGAAGAAGTTGCAGCTGCAGGAGTTTCATCGTCTGCTTCATTTTCATCTTCCAATGTATACAAAGACTGTTGTATGGCTTCATCAATAAATTCATCAAAGCTTTTCGGGGACTTTTGAATAACATTTTCATCATCTGATAATTCCACATCTGAGTTAAAATCGCATTCTGGAATATCCTCTATCAATTATGATTCTATTAGAGCAATATTTTTGGAAATATCCATCTAAAAAGCAAACATTGTACAAATATATACATATATAAAAAAAACACAACTCTAAAAATGTTAAAAGTCACTGTCGGTACTTGTAAGTGCTCCACGGTTTTATGCAGATTTTACGTACATAAAACGTATAAAAGGCTTTTATAATAAAAAACACGCAATCTAGGTTGTAAACTTACTATGTATAAAAAAAATACAGCAGACAGACTTTTCGAACTTCCCTCGTAGTTATATGAAATGCAACACTGCTCCCATCAAGTACCACCTGTTAATAGACTATTGTCAAATTTTGAGCAAGTATCATCATTGACTTTGCATTTGAATTTCGTGAATTTCGAGTGCTCATTAAACATTATTTTTTGCGAAACACAACCGTCAATCAAACCAAGGAAGAGCTTGATAAATACTATGGGGACTCTGCACCATCGATTTCAATGGTAAAAAAGTGGTTTACTAACTTTCGTTGTGGTCGCACAAGTACAAATGACGCCGAACGTTGTGGATGGCCAATTGAGGTCAATACACCCGAAAATGTCGGAAGAAAACCCCGATATGATGTTGGCCGATCGAAGAGTAAAATTGCGTGATTGTCGCTGCCATAGGCATTTCATATGGCAGTGTGGTTTCGATTTTAACTGATCAGTTGGGTTTAAGAAAGCTGTCTGCAAGATAGGTGTCGCGTTTGCTCTCAATTGACCATAACCGTAATCGTGTGACAACTTCAAAGGATTGTTTGGAGTTGTTTAACCGCAATTTTGCGGCGTTTTACAACTGTGGATGAAACATGATTCCATTACAACACTCCGGAGACCAATCAGCAGTCTAACCAATGGGTTTCTCCGGGTGAAGCGGCTCCGAAGAAGGCCAAGGTAAGTTTGTCGGCCAATAAGGTGATGGCAAAAGGGAAAAACAATAAACAGGGAGAGATAATTACGGATAAATACAAAATATATGCCGGGGTCCCGCAGCGAAGTGTTCTCGGTCCTTTTCTTTTTCTTATATTTACAGCTGACCTCCCCACGAGAAGCGATCTGCTTACGTCTACCTTTGCAGACGATACGGCAATACTAAGATCTCATAAAAACCCATGTAAAGCCGCCGAAAATGTTAGCTTACATCTCCAAACAATCGAATCATGGATTGCTAACTGGAGGATAAAAGTAAACGAGACGAAGAGCAAACAACGCAAGAACATTAAAACGCAAGAACTTGCCCAAAAATACGACTCAACAGTGTACCAATTCCCTTACGTGATGATATTACTTATCTGGGTATACATCTAGATCGTAGACTGACCTGGAAAAGGCATATAGAAGCCAAGAAGACACAAATAAAGCTGAAGACGCATCAACTGCATTGGCTACTTAACTCGAACTCAAGGGTTACATTAGAATATAAGGTCCAGATTTACAACACTGTGATTAACCCTATTTGGTCATATGGGTCCCAGATATGGGGAAACGCTAGCGCGAGTTACATCGAAGTAATACAAAGAGTGCAGTCTAAAATAGTACGGTTAATTAGTGGTGCCCCTTGATAACTGGAACAGCACACAAACCCTCTGGCAAGAAACTTGACAATAACAACAACTTCATCCCGACTACGAAGAAGAGATTTCCCTTCAGTTTTATAAATCAACCAATCCCTGACGCCATAATTCAGAGGCCCGCATAAACAACAAAATAATTAATAATAATTGAATTAAACTGATTAGAATGTAAGATGGGACTGTCCTTGGAGGTGGAAAGTTTCTGATAGCCATTCACTTGGGAGTGGCCAGAAATGACTCCTTCATTGGGCAGTCCAAGCAGCTCACTACTTCCACGCAGTATGTCCTGGGCAATGGCTTATCGGAAACCTCTGTTAGCTAGCTAAAGTGAGAAGGCGAAACGAATGAGCAACCTGAGTGGTAATGCGATCACTGATACGTCTCAGGATTATTAGGTGACCCTGTCACTGAAGTTCTTCGAAGTAGTGGACATATTCTTCTGTCCTTTGAAGGCGGATGAGCCAACACCCCTGACCAACGGCGGGTCAGCGTCTGATCCATAGTGGGCGGCTGAAACATAATCATCCTGGCAGTAGGTAAACTGCAAACCACGGTGGGCTGGGTTTGCCTCCCGCCACCGTTATATCGGCAATGAAAATACACAGAAAATATAATGAACAAAGAAACCCCCCAACTGTTGACGACCCTCGCAAACGTTATAAGGACCATGATTTAAGGATATGTACCTGGAATGTTCGAACGTTATACAGGACTGGTGCCACTTTCCAACTGGCGGATGTCCTCGGAAAATATAAAGCTGACATCACAGCGAGATGGTTGCACCAGAAAGAAAAACTTCGATATTTACTACAGCTGCCATGAGCGTAAGCACCAATTTGGGTGCGGATTTATAGTAGGCAAGAGACTGCGACACCTAGTTTCAAGGTTCAACCCAGTGAGTGGCCGCATAGCCACAATTCACATCAAAGCGAAATATTTCAACATCTCGTTAATTTGTGTGCATGCACCGACAGAGGATAAAGATGATGAGGTCAACGAAACATTTTATGAGCGCCTGGAGGAAGTATATGAACGCTGCCCTGACCACGACATTAAGATTATTCTAGGCGATTTTAATGCCAAATTAGGAAAGGAAAGTGTCTTTCGACCAACCATCGGCAATCACAATCTACATAATACCACCTCCGATAATGGAATAAGACTGATAGACTTCGCCGCTGCAAAGAACATGGTAGTTAGTAGCACACGATTCCAGCATAAGGACATTCATAAGGCGACCTGGATATCTCCTGATCAACGGACGAAGAACCAGATTGATCACTTGGTAATAGATGGCAGGCACTCTTCTAGTGTAATGGATGTACGTGTGATTCGAGGTGCCAACATCGACTCGGATTATTACCTGGTGGCTGCGAAAGTTCGCACGAGATTGAGCAGGGCGAAAAACGTACGGAGCCGAACACAGGAAAAGCTGGATATTGACAAGAAACTCTCTCTCCTGCTGGAGCAGAATACCACCCTCCCGAAGACCCAGATGCGCAGTAGAAGAACATCTCCCATTCTTTGGAAATCGCTGCAATGACCGAACTTGGCTATCAAAAACCGCAGAAGGATAAACCATGGTACGACGAAGAATGTCGCATTGCAACTGATGAAAAAGACGCTTCACGTATGGCAACGAAACAGTCAGTTACAACGCGTGCTTCGAGTGAGCGGTACAAGAAGCTGAGAAGGGAGGAAAACCAACTATTTAGGCGAGAAAATGGCAGTGGGAGCAGAGAGAGAGAGTGAAAGAACCGAAATGTGCAGGATGAATGGTGAATCCCGAAAGTTTTTCCAGAGGGTAAGAAGATCGAATAACGGGCCTAATAATGGGCTGCCCTCCTGCAAGGACGAGAATGGGAATCTGGTGACTGAGAAGCAGTGTGTGCCCAAAATGTGGAGAGACCACTTTTCAGCACTACTCCACTCAGATTCTTCCACTGAATATCAGGAGGTAATGATAGTGGAAGATAGTATAGACTGTACCTGGAAAAGACCCACGAAAAGCAAATCGATACATACTACCTTTTTGTCGATTACAAAGCTGCTTTCGATAGCCCCATACGGGGAAAACTGTACGAAGCTATGTCTGAACTCGGTATTCCGGCAAAACTGATCCGCCCTGTAGAATGACGGTGACCAACACCAAATCAGCAGTGAAAGTGGGGAAAGACCTCACTGAACCATTCTGTACCAAGCGAGGACTTAGACAAGGCGACACACTTTCGTGCAATCTCTTCAACATCTTAATGGAGATAATAATGAGAAAGGCTGCAGTAAATACGAACAAGACCATTAACACGAAAAGCCATATGTTGCTGGCGTATGCTGACGACATAGACATCATTGAGAGGTTACTGCAGTATTTTCAAGAATCGAAAAGGAATCAGCGAAGGTGGGTCTTGCTGTTAATGAGGGCAAGACAAAATTGATGGTGTCAACGACTAGAGAAACCTCTCGACTTGGTCCGCACTTGAACGTTGACAACCGATTTAATTTTGAAGTGGTAGATGAATTTGTCTACCTTGGATCCGCCGTGAACAAGGACAACAACGTCAGCCTGGAGATAGATAGGGGAATTGTGCTTGCAAATAGATGTTATTTTGGGCTCAGCAAGCAGTTTAGGAACAAAGCCCTCTCTCGACGGACAAAAGTCCAGCTATATCAGACTCTCATTTTACCTGTCTTGACATATGGCTCCGAAACTTGGGTCATATCGCAAGCGGATGAAAAACACCTGGGAGTTTTCGAGAGAAAAATTCTCCGTAAAATATATGGTCCTGTTAGGGAAAACGGCGAGTACCGACGTCGCTGGAACGCAGAGCTATGTAATCTCTATTCTGACGTGGACATAGCTAGACGAATCAAAGTGTGCCAATTGCGTTGGCTAGGCCATGTTATCAGAATGGATGAAGATGAGCCAGCGCGAAAGTTTTTTGATAACGTACCCGATGGAAGCAGGAAAAGAGGACGACCAAGACTCCGCTGGAAAGACCAGGCAGAAGAATCCCTCCGTATCCTTGGTGTTACCAACTGGCGAGAAAAGGCGAAGGATAGAGCCAGTTGGAAGAATATGTTGAAATTTGTTTAATTTGTTTGTTTAATTAATATGTGTAATGAGGTTGTAATATAGTCATGAGGTTGTAATATAGTCAATAAAAGTAAAGAATGTAAGATTCGATTACTTATTGTTAGGCTCTTTAAGAGCAGATTCAATAAAAAAAAACCCCACAGTATGAAAAAACTTATTGGACCGATATACAAAAAACGACCCCAGTGTCTATTTCCTATTTCCAAACCTAAAGAAATGGATCGGTGGAAAGAGATTTAGCTCCAACGATGACATTATTGATCAAACAAACCCCTATTTTATGGACCTCAAAAAATCCTATTTTTTGGAAGGGATACAAAAATTGGAGAAACGTTGGACTAAGTGAATTTAGCTAAAAGGAGATTATGTTGAATAATAAATTTCTTTTGTCATTCAAAAAGTCACGGACTTATTGATCCGCCCTCGTAGTTCCCTAAAATATAATTGTGACGTTTAGGCCGATTGTTAAATAAGCATTTCGCCACTTCTCCTAATAATCGAATGTGTTCATCAAAGTTGCTTGAGATGACGAACAAATCATCTAAATAGATGAAGGCGTTGTGGTATAACTATATACATTAATTTTCATAAACGTTGAGCAGCATTGCATAGCCCGAAAGACACGACTTTAAACTGATACAATGGACGACCAGCTACCGTAAAAGCTGTCTACTGCTTGCCTTCTTCATCCAGTTCATCTTGCCAGAATGTATACTTTAAGTCAGCGCTACTTATGTAGCAGGTTTCATCGATTCTGCTCAAGATTCCGTCTATGTTCTGAATAGGATATGCATCCTTCCTGTAACTTGATTCAATTTATGGGCATCAAGGCAGAATCGATTTTCCCCGGTTTCCGGACCACAGTTGTCCTATCCACGGACTATCACTTAGTTCTATTAAATTTATTCTTAACATATTATCAATCTCCTCGTATACTTTAGACTGAACTGCAGGATATATGGGATAGTAACGGTCCTTCACTGGTACCGTACCCTCTATTAATTTGATAGTATGTTTCTCCAAACTAGTCCTTCCGAAGCCTTTTTTCTTCAAAAGAATCAAATTTGTTTATATCGTTTTCAAGTTTTCGTTGTTGGTCCTCTGTTAATGTATGCGGATTCATCTTCTATAAGCATTACCATATTTATCTCATCTACTTTGATAATATTCGGAGCTAAGGCGAATAATTTTCAAAAATCAATACCTAAGTACAACTTTTGTTCCAAGTCTGGACACAGATAGAATTCCATTTCTTTTACTATAGCATTTTAACTTACTTCCAGCCTAACTTTATTTGACCACCTGCCGTTGCCACATTTGAAAATGTACTCTTAATCGGCCACCAGGCTCCCTACATCCCCTTCCGAGCACACTTTCCGATGCCTCATTATCCAGAAGTCCCTTAAATTTCCCTTGGATCACAACATTCTCCACGCCCTTGCTCCGGTTTCCCTGTTGGCAAACTGGGCACTTTGGCGTTATAGAGTTCGACTTACCACATCTATCACAGATTTTGGAAACACAAAACCACACAATAAAATCAAAACCAGGCGACGAACGAAAGTGAGTGACTGGTTTTCGTTCGCTTAGGTTTTCTTTCGATATCGTAACTTTGGCTGTAAGTACGTTAACCTTTATGTCAACGACAACATACCTGGGTATGTTTTGCGTTTTCAAAACGCTGTATCTCTGAGCTGGATAACCGGATCGACTTCCTAGCCAAAACTGTTTTGCGCAATAGCCCCAAGTTTGGCTAGGATTGGATCATCCGTTTGGAAGATAAAGCCCATTTACAAAGTTGCACCATTACGTCAACAGTTAGTTAGTTAGTTTCTTTATTTAGTATTTTCAATACCTTTACAATACATATCCAATTTTATAAAATAATGTGAAATTTTTTTTTAAATTTAATTTTAGGCATTAACATTGTTGTTTTTTAAAATAGCTATACAATTTTTTTTGAATGCAATATTATTTGTTTCATTTTTAACATTTCTAGGAAGAGAGTTGAATAATTTAAGTCCTTTATAAAATAATGTAGCCTGCATTGCTGAAGTTGTTGCTCTGTATACTCTAAAGTTTTCGGAATTCCTAAGTTCATACGGTTGCATTTCCCCAACGTAATTCAATTGTTCGCACAGGTATTCTGGTGCATCTCCTTGTCGCATTTTTCTTATAAATATTAGGGTGTTGAGTTGTAGTCGTTGTTTTATGTCTATCCACTTCAATGCCAACAGCATGGATCTTATAGGGGTGTACCGATTACATTTAAGAATACTTCTCATTGCCTTGTTTTGTAGTTTTTGCATCCTTTCCAAATGCGTTTCACGGCAGCAGGAGTAAAGAATGGTTGATCCAAATTCAAAATGTGGTTTAATTAATGTATTATATATATTTATTGCCGTCATGATTGATATATTATTTCGTATTCTTTTCAGAAAACCAATTTTTTTACCTATTTTTTTGCATAAGTGATCAATGTATTCTTTAAATTGTAGTTTAGCATCAATTATGAAACCAAGATATTTGATTTTATCCACTTTTTCAATTTTTTGTCCATTGATTTCAAAGTCTTCATGAGTAGACATATTAATTTCTATAACTTTTGTTTTGTTTTCGTTAAGTTTTAGTTTATTCATTTTAAGCCATTTATTCAAATTGTTTATATCCGTTGACATATTTTCACGACACTGTGCTTCAGTTTTTCCTTCCGTAAAATCAGTGTATCGTCCGCATATAAAACAATTTCACTTTTTTCCAACACATTAGGCATGTCGTTAATATACAGAATAAACAACAATGGACCCAATATCGAGACTTGTGGTACTCCAAATACATTGTCTAGTTTCTCCGAAACGGCATTGTTCACTTTTGTACATTGCTTTCTATTATTAAGGTATGATTTAAACCAATTTAATTCATTTTCTCTAATGCCATACATGTAGAGTTTCTCAATTAATATTTTTCTGTCTATTGTTTCGAATGCACGCTTGAAATCTAGAAATATTGCCACTATTTTATCTGTTTTTTTTACGTTTTTCCAGCGACATATAACGTAATTTAATGTAATTTCGCATGAATATTGTTTTCGAAATCCCGACTGGTATTTTGATAAAATATTGTGTTTTTCTACATATCTTTCTAGTTGACATTTTACTACTTTTCCTAATATTTTTTCGAATGTTTTCAAAGTGTTTATTGGCCGATACTCTTCACATTTCTTTGTTTTCGCAACTTTTTCAATTGGAGTTATCATTGTCTCCTTCCAGTTTTCAGGAAATTTCCCCGATAGCAACGAATTATTCACTATATTTAGAAGCATTTCACCAATTTTATTCCAGTTATCTAGGATCATCCTTGTTGAAATATTGTTAAAGTCCGGCTTATTTTTGATTTTTTTAACCGCATCCTCGAGTTCTTTTATATTTATTGCACGGAATTTAAGTGTTCTCATTAATGTTGATTTGGTTTACATATCGCACTTCTTCAATTGAGTCTCGTATTTCTCTTAGGCTATTTACAAAATAATAATTAAACTGGTTAGCAATTTGGGAATTCCCTCTATATTCTACATTGTTAAATATCACAGATTTCATCACAGTTGGCTTATTTTTCATCACAAGTTTCTTGATTTCCTTCCACATTTGTTTTTGATCTTTGGCGCTATTAATTTTATTGTTCGTGTAGTTGAATTTATTGTTCTGAATTTTTACTTTATATTTGTTACGTAATATTCTGTATTCTTCCCATGCCTGCATCGTATTTTCAAGCTTTGCCTTTTCGTATTTGTTTTTTTTTCTATTTTTATTCCATACAGTTCATCATTAAACCATGTGTTGTCGTTAACATTCTCTTTCAGTTTTACTCTTCTTGTGAGGTTTTGCACAGCGTTTCCAAAACAAGTCTCAAGTTTATCTACATTTTGGTCAAGATTAGCGGTATTGTTAAGATAATCTATATTAAAATCACCCACAATTAAAACGTCATAATTTTCTTCATAAATTCTTCTACAATTTGCTGAAAAATTTCACAAAACTCCGCCTCGGATCCGCTCGGTGATCTATAAACTGCCACTACAATTATTTTCCTCCTTTTTTTTTCGCCATACAGACCGTTATCCAATAACTTGAAGATTTTATTCTGTCAAATATTTTCAATACGTTCCATTGTTCACTGTAGTATATAATCACACCCGTTCTTTTGTTATCTGAAAGCGATAGTATTTGATCATAGTTTTTTACGAATATTTCATTTTCTTCAATTTCTCCAGTAAGATGTGTTTCCGAGAGTATAATAAACTCTGGATGTTTCGTTTCCGCTAATATTTCAATTTGGTTAAAGTTATTTATTAGTCCTTGTATATTTGTGTAAAACGCAGTTATTTCACTTGATTGCTAATAATTTGATCCAGTTTTCTCTCTCTTCATTTTTAATTTATGCATATATACCGGGCATGCTTTGTCGTTCGTAAAATGTTCTTCATTTAATCCCAGATTCAGTTTTTTATTTACGCTCGTGCAGTTTATACACTTCTTAATTTTTTCCAAAGTACAATTTGATGGCACATGATTCCCGTGACACTTTATGCATATTTCCTCTCTATTGCACTCATTTGCCTTATGATTGTAGCCGTAGCACTTAAAACATTGTTTTAAACTTGTACCGTCATACACTCGACATCTTTCCCATCCGATATTCAGTCTTTTTGCTTCCATTACTTTGGTGTAAGATTCAATGTCCGTTTTTATTTGCGTATTATATATTTTTCTATTGAATTTGGAGAATTCATAATTTCTGATAACTTTAAAAACGTTGTCTCTTATAAATTGGTTTTGTTTCTTTAGCTTTTCAATTAGTTCATCCTCTGAGTATTTAAAAGACATATCCGTTATTACAAAGCTAGGTTCTATTGGTATGGGCACCCTAACTTCGTAGTCGTCACCCATACCTGCTTCCAATGCATTTTTTATTTTTTCGCTCTCCTCGTTGTTTTCACTTTGTATCACAATAGTTCCATTTCTCCTATTCTCAACACGCGATATTCCCAAACCAACCGGATTGACATTTCTGTTTAGAGTTTCTCTTGTTTTCTCAATTCCCTGTTTCACTTTTGGTTTTATTATGATCGTTTTTGATTTGTTAACTTCAGGCAACACCGATTTAGCTGCTTCTGAATACGTTTGCGTTGTTTTTGTTTTTTCACTTCCCTGTTTCTCTTTTGGTTTTTCTATGTTCGGTTTTGATTTGTTGACGTCTGGTACCGTCTCTTTAACTACCTCCGAATATGATTGAGGTTCCACTGTTAATTGATTATTTACATCTGGCAATGTCGTTTTTAATGTCTCCGGGTATGTTGGTTTTTTTTGTGTTGTTAACTTTGTATTCACAACTCGCTGTTTCTGTTTTGACTTTTCGTTATTTGTGTTTGTTTTGTTACTTACAGATGGCATCTCTTTACCTGCATCTGAATATGTTTGTGTTGTTTGTCTGACGCTTGTCTCCATGATTGTTTCTTTTATGTCATCACACATTTTGGCATTACACTGCTCGATAGATTCACATATCTGCTTGTTTTTGTTTACTAATTCACCGACATTTGCACACATATTCTTTAATTCTTGGACATTTTCTTCGCTACCAATTTGCCCTTTTTCCATTATTGATTTCTTAATTTCATCACACATTGCATCATTCTTTTTCTCGATAGAATCCAACATTTGCTTGTTTTTACTCTCCAAATCACCGACATTTGCACACACATTCTTTATTTCTTGGACACTCTTTTCGCAACCGCTTTGTACTTTTTCCATTTTTTTAAGCTTTCGTTCATACCGCTCTTCCATTAAATTATTCTTAAGTGATGCCTCAAATTCGTCTTTGTATTCCGCCAGGCTTTGTCTATTCATTTTTACTTCATCTTGAATTTGCACCAATACCAAATCCACATTATGTATGTACTGCATGCAGTCATCACATATAAATCTTATAAAGTTTCAGTTTTCCAAAATTTTTGCTGAGTATACATCTAACCCTGAACACTTAGTAGTACAGTGATAGACTTTGTTACACACTCCCGCACAAAGCACACCAGTTTCGCCACGAATCGCTGACTTGCATTTACTACACTCAGTCATCATGGAAAGTTTTTTTTTTTAAACAAAACAATAGATCAATTGTGTTTTCTAGAAAAACTTCATGTTTTCCTGTAACACATGTAACTATCCTTCTTGTTTTAAATAGTCCTGTCTATTTTAACACTCGTTAATTATTTTATTTTTAACTTTTCTTTGCGTTGTATTTTTTTGCTTCTTATCGCTTCTCTTATATTCGCTGTACTAGAAAATTTCTAATTTTTGATTTTCAGAAATTTTGTTGTAGAAAACATGTGTAGTAAAACACATGCAAATATGATGATATAATTGAAAAGTATATTTTATTTTCAGTTAATTTTTGTAAGTAGTATATTATTTTTATATAATTATTTGTAATTAAATTATTGAGATTCAAACACATCTATCGCATTGCGGCAAGTTTTTGGAATGCTCTGCGCACACTGGTTTGTTGCATAATGTGCATGCTTTACGAGTAGGACGTCGTTTCGAGCAGATGTAGCAATTCCCCTTTACTTTTAGGCGTCCCGTACTATCACGTTCCTCCGCTTCATGTGCTCCAGCATCCACAACTCCGATGGGCCTACCTATCATGGCTTCGATGGCGTTGCGCGTTGGATATTCTGCTGTTATTCGCCCTTCTCTCTATTTCTGGCTTGCATAGTTGCTCGCTTAGCTGATGGAGAAACATCCTACGGCGGCTTGTAGACGCCTTCAGGTGAGTGTTGTTGTCAACGTATATAACGTATGCAGGAAACCCAGCAACGTCCACAATATTATAAAAGAAAGCCAATTGCCATCTATTTGTCCGCCGCTTGGTACTAAATCCGGACAAGCACTTGTCCATGTTATCAACTCCACCTTTGGTTCTGTTGTAGTCCAATATAAGCAATGGCTTCTTCTTAGGACCACCCGTTTCTGTTGTATAATGGGAAGTGGACAATAGTACAACTGCCTTGTTTTTCTTGGGCACGTACGAGCACATCGTAACGTGATTATAGAACCCAAACATTGATGATTCAGCCTCACGTCGTTTGGGGTTGGCAAATGCTGCTGGCGCGAATGTACGCCTTTTGTTGCAAGTACCCAATATCGATAAATTATTGTCTATCATCAAAGATTTTGCCAAGTTGTAGCTAGTAAAAAAGTTGTCACATACAATATTTCTTCCACTTCCACCAAAAAGGTTGACACATAAATCCTTTACTACTCTTTCACCAACGTTTCTTTCACGTTCACCAGACGGTGCCATTCCTGCATAGATTTGTCCCTGCATTGAAAAATTAAATTGAATTTAGTTATTTATATTTTCAACAATATTGATAGTACATGCAATGGATAGGACGAAATGGAGTCGCACAACCACCACACTTTTAACCCATATTTGGCAGGTTTTGATGGTATGTATTGCGTGAAGCCAGTTCCACCACGATAAGCATACAATTGTTCATCTACGGTGACGTTGGCCCCAGACAGCTGTTTAGCATCAAAAAACGTCCGATATTGCTGCTGCTTTGTCGGTTTGTTTGCGTTGCAGGCGTGTGTTTCCATTATCAAAACGTATGAAGCGGCTTATTTCCCAAAATCGTCGTACAATCATTGCAGCACGATATGTATAATGGATGTGATGTAGTTTACCACAAATCTTTTGTATGCATGTAACCAGAATGTGTAACGCCACTTAGCACAAGTAGGCCCAAATATGCATCAAATTCACTTTTTGTTATGGGAATCATGATCTCGGTTCTCTTGTTGGAGGTTTTGCATTGTCATCATCATAGAATTGCCTTGCCTTTCGATTTGATTCACGAATAATTATGTCGCATATTTCGTCTGACATTATCAATTTGAACGTTTCTGCAATGGTCAAACCTTGCGTTGGCCGTACTGGTCCAGATTGTGCACTTCTTAGAATGTTGTGCGTACGGAATCTTACAGGTTGTGGTTGTATCGAAGACCAAACATTACCATCTCTGGCAGTAAAACATTCGCCAGTTTCAATTGGTGCATCTTCAAGTTCTTCATCAGAATCACTGTCGTCCTCTGGGTCATATTCCGGTAACGTGGGTTCTTCACAGTCGGAGTCACCACCACCAATATCACCTACACATTCACCTAAAGCTTCGTCACCAACTATTGAATAGTGGTCACGTATTTCTTCCTGGCTCTCTTCAAGCGTTTGGCGAATATAAGTATGCTTGCTGTTCATCGTACGAAAGTGCGCTTAGTTGTCGTGGAGTAAGCCATTTACCATCTGCCATTTTACTTTTATTTTATTTTTTATTTCCACAAAATAAACAGAAACATCTTTTCACTTCGAATCACAAATGTATACTAAATTTGCTGACGAAACTACAAAGAATGAAATTTCTGCATCAATACATGTATCTATCATATACATGCTTCTACGTGTGTCTACCTATACAACCACTTTTCCCAAAAAACAATGACTAAATGGAGGGGTAAAACTGGTAAAACCGGTTTTGAACCTTTTGTCTCTTTCTAACAAAATAAAAAAATGCAGAAATTCCAAGAAACGAGTTAGATATGCTAACGGCATGCCATTTCCCATACAAAACGTATGTACATACCCAGGTATGTTGACATAAAGGTTAATGAGTTATTGGCAGTTTATTTCAAACTAAGATTTTTGCGCCTTATGAGTAATGCCTTTTTTTAGGTAACCTCTGTATAAACAACCAAATGTTTGAAATATGGCGAAAAAAATTCACAGAAAAAGAAAAATGTAATGCCGTTTTCATACTTGTTATTGCCAAAATTGAAGTTAATACCATTTCGGATGAAATGAAGGAATATATAACGCAAACAATAAATTTTTTCTGCGTAAAATTACCTCAAAAGTGAGAAAAGTGTCACAGAAAGATAAATGTCTTTAAGGGCCAAAATCATGCGTGGTTAAATTCTGACTTAAATTTTGTGGTAAATGAGATTTCAAAAAAAGCAACTCCTACCGTTGTTGGACGTCCACGTGTGCCAATCAGGGCAAAATCAGAATTTGGGAAAAGGAAAGAAGCTACAGACCTTTCAATTGAGAAACCGGATACTAAACTTCTCGTTTGTGCAGCAGCAACATCGGTGCGTAAACAAGGTGATACCGATTTGGCTGCAGTTGTGAAAGAATGTAAGAACCCCTAAAGTCAATTCCACTTACTGTAGATGAGGCGTTAGCTTTCCGTATAATGCAATACGCCACGAAAACAGATTAAGATACTGCAACTTATATACACAATACAGTAAAATTGAAATGCCGACCTCAGAGTATTAAAGCATATGAGACCCTTGCCATAGTTTTGTTGCAGTCTATCTTACTGCATACGGCTGAAAGAATTGTTGAGAAGTTTATCAAGCTGTAATGGAGGCGGAAAAGACGGATTTATTTAGCTCCGAATTAATTCTAATCTATAGATTCTAATCTATAGTTTGATGGTCAAGCTGAATTTAAGCAAACATATAATGAGCCAAGTTCGTCAAATAGCTGTGACGCCTCTTTTTAGCTACTACAGTTATTCCCTTAAGGTTACTGATATGATCGGGAAAGCCAAGTTGGAACAACCGCACACCGCAATCTGTAAGATTTTGTCGGCTTATTAAACTTTTTTTTATATCAAGGAGACAAAAGACGTTGTTTTAAAGGAACACCTGGATTTATATAAATTAATTGAGCTTTGAAAACCCTACAAGTATCAATTGGTGGTGGAAAATTTGTTGGCAACTCTGAAATGTCAAGATAGATTAATTTATTCATTATATTAATATTTTATAATTCATGAACATTTCATTTTCATTAATTTTCACAGTTCATTTGCACACTTCCCATATTCTTTAAATAAACACTCTCAGAGTAATCACTTTTCAAGTTAATAAAATTGTAAATTCAATAATTTTTTTTACTTGTGTTATTTTTTCACAAATAATACATATTTTTTTATGTTGACGTTTCGAACAGCTGACTGTTTGACACTTTGCCCAAACTTACCCGAAGAAAATGTCTGGGTAAGTTCGTTAAGAAGAGAAACGCATTTTGACGTTAAGAGAAACAAAGTCGCTCTCAGTTGCCCATTTAGTGAGTAAATAAACGCATTTGGGTTTGGGTTCCCGCGGGATCCCGCGTTAGGTAAAGAAACAAACCTATTATTGATCGCCTGGCTGTATGAAGAAGAAGATACTGAAAGAACCGCATTTTCTTTGCTTTTGCTGACGATTTTCCTTTTTGTAAACAAAACCTGTCTGGAGTCACAATTGGGTTTGCATCAGTATTACGCAAACAGACCTATTATTTGTTAATTCTGACTGGATTGGAGAGGTGCTTGTGGTAGCAGCAGCAACATAAAATTTGTTTGTATCTTGTGATGATGGCGAGCAGCTCCGTTGTATTTGAATGCCCCAAATGTAGCAAGCGGATTACGCGTAACCAAAATAGTATTGGCTGTTGCATTTGTGATGAATATTTCCACATTGCTTGTGTTAAGATAACCAAGGATCACATTCATTTTTACATAGAAATAAAAACTTCCTTTTCAAGTGTAAAAATTGTATGAATACGACAACAGTCAATGTTAGTGCAGCCAGTAACCCTAGTGCCACTGAAAATTTGTTACCAGGGCGTGTGGATGAGGTGTCTGGAGAGCTTAACAAGTGTTTCACTGATCTTTCAGCTGCACTTGAGCAAAAGCAGAGAGAGTATAATCTCAACATTGAAAAACTGTTACAAGTTACAAGGATGAACTCACATCGAAAATTGGAAAGCTGGAAGATGATATCCGGAACTGTTTTCGTTTAATTAACTATATGGATAAAAGTCATTCCCATGCAATTCAGAACATGGAGTTGCAAATTGATATTATGCAACGAAGGCTCAATAGGGCGAATATAATAATCAATGGTCTACCTGCTGGAATTGCGGATTTGAGGTAGCCAGAGTTGAGGTAGCTAGAGTTGCTTCGATTTGCGGAATTCAACTATCTCCAGCCGATATACAGCACTGCTGCTACATTGCTAACGGTAAATCGGTTTTGGTAAAATTCAATGTAGTATACATAAGAGATTCAATAATGGCTAACTACCACAGAGGCCGGCCCATTCTCCTCTGCGACGTCACAGGCGACGACGTTCGAAGCCATGTGTTTCTTAATGACCACCTCAATAGTGCCACGGGAAAAGTTATGTATGTGTGTCGAATGTTAAGAAGCCGAAATATGATAATGAAGTTCAAACTTGTGAGCGCGGATAGACCCAATGTGATTGTTACCTTTTTGGATGGTGCTGTTAAATCACTTGATATACATCAGTGTCTCCAATTACTTGATGGGGTTCCTGACAAGTCTACAGTGCCGAACCAAACATCGACGATTGCTGATACAGCCCCTGTCAATAATACTTTAATAACTGCAGCTCCAATGTCGAGTGAAATTTGCGGATGATCCGTTGCATGACTGGTGAAATACACATACATACCTATTCCATTTCTAGTATTTTTAATTCATATTGAATTATATTTTTCAAATTTTTTTCTTTCATTTTAGTAGTTGAATTGGAAGTATATTTATATATGTATATTATTTTTTTTTTATTTTTTATTTTTGATTTTTGGGAACTGCTTCACTTGCTATTTTATACTTGAATGAATGTGTCTTCCAATTTGGGTAATGGTGTGAGTGACAATTGTTTTTTGTCATCCCAGTTAGGCAGTCTTGAAAATAATCTAAATGTTGCGCACTTCAACTGTCAGAGTTATAAGTGGAATCAGAATTCGGTAAAGATTAATGAGATAAGAAATGTGTTGGAGGGTGGCAACTTGGACGTTGTTGGGGTTAGTGAGACTTGGTTAAACCCGTATATATCTACTAGGGCAATTGATGTATCTGGTTATGTCTGTCATAGAAATGATCGTCCCGGCGCTAAAGGGGGTGGTATGGCCATTTATGTGTCTAAGAATCGGCCTTATTCCCGTTGTCGTCGACGACGTCGTCATCAGATTTTTGTCCACTTTAGAACGTTATAAATGTATTGTCACATCGACAACAACAAAGTTTTTGATGTCTATGATCCAAAAGCAACCCTCTTAAAACATTACGGAAATTTTTTTTCCAAATGCCTTCAAGTCGCCAATAAAAATGGTACCGATATTGTATTGACGTCGAGGACGACAACGGGAATAAGGGCGAATATCAAGCATAGAGTAGTAGTTAGTGGAAGTAGTTATGGTGTACATATGTGTGTTTATCTTTTGTGAATTGATCGTTAATAGTGTTAAAGTTTTGGTTGGTACAGTATACTTGCCTCATGGTGATATTGCAACTTTAGAGGACCAAATATCTGATATAGTGGTTGGGTACCCTAATGTTATTGTGATGGGGAACTTTAATAATAATTTGTTTGATTTGAACAAGTCGGCATTAGTACGAAATTTTAGTAGAGGGCTGAATGTGTCTGTTGTTCATAATTTAAAGCCTACTCATTATGATCCTGCACATACATGTCGACATCATTAATTGATTACTTGTTGTTGTCACCGGCTTGTGTCTTGACACTGTCTAATCAATTCGTTTGACCTGGTATATCGCACCATGCTTTCATATTCGTATCCATACGTATTGAGAAGCCACGTACGCAGTTATATTATGAGTTTTTTTGGATTATGATAGTGTTAATCCACGCTCGGTGGAGGACATAGTTATAGAATGCAGTTTTCACGGCATTTATGACACGCATTGTGTTGATGAACAGATAATAGTTCTTAGTAAAAATTTGCGGCACATTCACACTATTGTACCTTTGAAGAGACGTTTGTGTAAGAGAGTTGGGGTTGATTGGTTTAATTGTCATGAAATTCAATATCAAATTACACTAAGAGATTTCGCTTTAAGAGCCTATTTGTTTGAAAAAACAGATTATAATTGGAAGTCCTTTTGCAGATGTAGAAATCGCGTTAAAAGAAAAATTAGACACATAAAAAGACGTGTCGACTAGTCAAATTTGGAATATTTTGAATGATTATAGAGTTAGTGATAGTGGTAGAATAGTTAGTGATGTTGATGTTGAGCAATTGTGTGGAATTTTTATGTCAAGCCAATCGCATTATAGCCGAAGGCATCCATGCATTTCTGAAGTGTATGGTGGATTCTCTTTAGAGGGGTTGATTATGTTGAAGTTGTTGATGCCTTTAACATGATTAAATCAACGGCAGTGGGGTGCGATGGGTTAACATTGAAATTTTTGAAGCTAGTTTTTCCGTTTGTATGATGCCATGCTTGGCACACTGTTAATACTATCCTTACTACTTCAACCTTTCCGGAAGATTGGAAAATGGCCAAAGTCGTTCCAAGAAAAGGAAGGGTAATTAGACTTATTTCTATAATGCCCATACTGTCGCTGATGCCGGAATATATTATGAAAATATAGATTGTCAGCCATTTGGATGGTAACTCGCTATTAAATGATTTTCAGTTGGATTTTAGGTGCAACCGCAGTACTACTTCATTGTTAATTGGTCTTACTGACAAGGTAAGACAAAGAGTTGGCGATGGAGGCTGCTGTGTGTTGCTATCACTTGACCTTGAAAAGGCGTTTGATAAAATTGACCATGCTATTCTTGTAGAAAAGCTACACGTTTTGTACGGATTTTCTGTCACTGCGTGTAAGTTGATGTATTCCTATTTGTTTGGTAGAAAGCAATATGTTTCATGCGATGGTGTTATGTCTAGTGACAGAAATGCAAAATCAGAAAACAACCACTGACGGTTTATATACGAAACTTATTGATAAATTTTGTAACATTTATAATACTTCGAAAAAGGAAAATAAACCATCCAGAAAGAGATCAAGTAATCAGTGAAGAACTGGTAAAGTATTGCAATATGCGGGATAGACTCTATAGTAATTGACAAAACAATAAAACGAACGAAATTTTGCAAATAATAAACAAAATAATCGGTAAAAAATTATGCAATATTAATGAAACTGTAATGAACACTTTTAAAAATTACAATATCAACACGATTTTACACACGTTCTAAAAAAAAATTCAACGAAAATGTTAACAAAATATTACACAGCTACCACATTAAAACTATTAACGACGTCGCAACATCACTGCAAAAATCAATATATTTTTTTACACCAACTACGAAGAAATCTATAATATTATAACAAATATAAATACAAAAAAGGTGCCGGTAGAGACGGTATTAGACCGAAAGATCTAAAAAATAATGCTAGGTTTGTTACACCAATACTAACTAAATTAATCAATTTAAGCATATTACTACCTTCCTTCTTACCTATAATTGAGAAAATTTTAGAAGTTGTAGTGAGAAGACTCACTGAATATTTAAGAAATGTATGCTTTTTATGTATGATTTGTTGAATGGAAATGTATACTGCCCAGATTTGTTAGAAAAAATAGAACTCAATATTCTTTGTCGTAACTTAAGGCAATTTAACATGTTTCACATTGAATGTTATCGGCACAATTATACTTTGAATGGCCCAATTATTAGGGCACTTAGATATTATAATGAATTAAATCGTGAACACACTGTAGAATTCAGTGCATCAAAGAAAATTTTAATGAATTTTTAAGGTCCCATATTAAATATTAAATATAAATTATTTTTAAGTAATTATTTAGTTAAAGGCCTGTAAAGAATTTTGTTTCTGTAGACTTAAATAAATAAATTAACGGCAATCAGTTCAGGTTCCAAAAGTGAAAAATATAAAAATATTCTCGGAAACCTCTCCAATTAGTTATATAAACTCCTGTCATAGTAAACACATGCACTGCTTGGTTATGTACATTGACTTCAGTAAAGCAGTTGACACCTTGTCACATACGAAACTTATCCAAATGTTTGAAATGACTGGGATAAGAGGTAGAACGATGAATTGGTTTACGAATTATCTTGAATGCAGAACTTATATGGTGGTAGTAAACAACAAATTTAGTAACGAAATCCCATCATAATATGGAGTACCTCAAGGATCAAAATTCGGTCCCATTCTATACATTATCTACGCTAACGACAAGATGAGCTGTCTACGAGAAAGTGTAGCATTTGCTTACGCTGACGTTACATCCATAATAGTTGCTAATACAAATATTGGTAATGCAATAAAAATAATGCAAAACCAACATCTTGTTATAAGCGCAAATAAAACAAAAATTAATATAAAGCCACCACACTTCAATACCAATTCTATGGAAATAAAGTACAATGACAAAGAGTGTCTACATAAAATGAATACATACATGTACCACAGAAATAGAATTAGTAAAGTCATACAAATATCTGGGCGCCCATGTCGATAGCAACCTTAGATGGAATACACACGTTGATGCCCTACAGAAGAAGCTAAGGAAATCGACTTATGCTTTTTTTTCTATCCGAATTATATATTCGCCATGGAATAACGGTTTGGGGAAGTGCAACATATTGCTAAGCATTGCAAATTACTCATAATCGACTTTTAAAGATTATTTGGAAAAATATAGAGTTCTCATTAAATAATTACAGATCCATTAACGATAATATGAGACAAGGAGTTAACCCCACAACAGCAGAGTCGTCAACAGTAATAACGGAAGCACCTACAATAACAATAACAGCTTCGTCATCAGCCACAGCGGATACGAAAACGGTAACGTATTTGTCTACAACAGCAACATATTAACAATCGAAAACAACAGCATAATTGACAACAACTACAACAGATGAGAAAACAACTATATTGTCGTCAACAACAACATATTCAACAACAACACACTTTAAAACAACAACAGGACCGAAGACAACATTGTCGACATAAACGATAACAATATACGATGATGAAATCAACAATATGATAAGCAACAACAACAACAGAATCAACACGTTCCCACGACGGTCGGATCCGGAACGACTCGAGTTTCACTCGGCAAAGGATTGTCAACTCAACAACAGCTGTATCACCCACCCGTTTTTTGCTCAAAATTTTATTAATTATTGCTGGCATAGAACAGAATCCTGAACAGAATTCTGTGTGTCACACTAGGATCCATCGGAACCTTACCCAGGTCCAATGCAATGGATGCCAGAACTGGTGTTATCTTAGAAGGTGCTCTGGACTCGCTAGTCATAGAGACTGGTCGAGAAATTTCGTGGCGAGTTGTTGTGGAAATCTACAGCAATCGGGCAACACTGCTCCTGTTTTAACACCTCCAACCCGTAACCGATTGACACCCTCAGACCACAATGCAGCGATACCTTCCCAATGGCTTTGCTCAGTTTACAACGGTGTTATAAATAGGAATATTACATCAGTCCAGTGTAATCGCTGTAGGAATTGCTGTCATATGAGGCGTTGCACTAGTCTTCGTTCGCACAGGAACTGGAACGGGGACTTTGTCGCTGCTTGTTGCACGGCTAATGCCGGGACAACTGTCTGCAATCCAGCGGGGAATGCGATCATTACACATACACCACCCCCCAGATTAGTGCAATTGTCCTCACTCACGCCTCGGCCACTGCAAAAATTTCCTCAAGCAACCAACCCATCTCAGTTGCCCCCGTCAAATTTTCGATTGCGTCCCGCAATTTCAAATGAGCTTCACGCTCAAACTCAGCTGCACCCGTCAGCTACCCAGTTGCTATCGACAACACCCATGCTGCCCCCGTCAGCTACTCAATTACGTCCTGTTACTCTCAGGCACGCACCATATCAGCCGCAACCGGCGGCCACTCAGTTGCACATTGCAACCCCTGAGCTGACCATGTCAGCCATACTGTCTCCTCAGACGCCAACTCAGATGTGCCCGACAGCGCCCGATTCTTCACGGCTGCACTCACCAGCCAATCAGTTGCACCCCGCAACTGCTTTCGACAACCTCTCAATTGCCTCCGGCAATACCCCACCTGCGCCAAACAGCTCCCAACCCAACGTCACGGCACCACCCTCGACGGCAAACCTCATACAGTTAGTGATCAGCAATAGTCCAGGATAATGCAATTTAATTGTAATGGTCTTAAGAACAAAATTGCTGAGATCACCAACTATATGAATACTCATAAGATCCTTATAGCCGCCGTTCACGAGACTAAGCTCACCAGTGAGTGTAAACTTTCATCTCATGGGAACTGTCATTATTCGGAGAGACAGGGAGAGAAATCACGGTGGAGGGCTCGCATTCATGATCGAGCGAAGCGTGTGCTTCAGACTCACAGACCCACCCATCCCGATCAGTTCCTTGAAGCGATGAGCATAGCGATAGAGACTGGAGACATCGTTATTGAAACCGTCAATGTATATATTCCGCCCGTTAATGGCATCGGTACGGGCTATCATCCCACTATCTAACACCTAATCCAGTGGGATAGTACAATTATACTTGGCGACTTCAATGCTCATCATGAGATGTGGTTCTCCCAGCTGGCCACAGACCAGCGTGGCATTAATATTTCAGACCAGATAGGCGACTCGGAATTCGCAGCTCTAAATGAGGACTTCGCTACAAGATTAACGGCTAATTGCTCAAGCTCGATGAGCATAGCGATAGAGACTGGAGACATCGTTATTGAAACCGTCAATGTATATATTCCGCCCGTTAATGGCATCGGTACGGGCTATCATCCCACTATCGAACACCTAATCCAGTGGGATAGTACAATTATACTTGGCGACTTCAATGCTCATCATGAGATGTGGTTCTCCCAGCTGGTCACAGACCAGCGTGGCATTAATATTTCAGACCAGATAGGCGACTCGGAATTCGCAGCTCTAAATGAGGACTTCGCTACAAGATTAACGGCTAATTGCTCAAGCTCCCCTGGCATCTCCATCGTCAGTGCGTCGCTACTAGCCAATACCGCAGGGCAGACCCATATAGATCATATTCCCATCCTGATCACTGTAGAGAAGCCTAGCGACTTTGTGGAGTCGGATAAACGGACGTTCGTCAACTACAATAAAGCAAACTGGCCTGGCTTTACGAACGTTATTGACGAATCCCTTCGTCATTTGCAGCTACCCTCTTGCGCCAGGCAGGGTGAGATGATCCTCAGGGATACCATTCTCAAAGCTGCAAAACGCTTTATCCCAGCTGTTAGAATTACCAACTGTATACCCAACTTCCCATCTGATGCTGCGCGTCTTGCGGATCAGCGTGATCTCATACGCGCCAGCAACCCAGCCGATGAACGGATATTGCCCCTGACGGATGAGATTAACGTCCTCATCAACCAGCACCGTCGCGACAGATGGCTTGAACATTGGTATTGGTTCGAAAAAGCTATGGTCTACTATCAAAGGTCTATCTGGAAATGGAAACAATAAGGGTTACATTGCTATCACGTTTGAAAATACACATTACACGGATGCCAAGAAATGCGCTACCAAATTCTGAGAGGAATTTATTGCACACTCAACCCAGCAGAATAGGACTAAGAGAGCTGTAGGTCGGAGAACTAAGAATCTCAAACTAGATCTTGTACCCTGCTCCTTCACACCAAATCTAAACCCTCTAAAACTCTCGGCCCTGATGGCATCTCGATGATAATGCTGAAGAAACTCGGACCTATAGGGATTCGGTTTCTCGCGCACACGCTCACCCTTTCGGTGTGCCTACTGGTCATACCGGACGTGTGGAAAACTGCTCGAGTTATCCCGCTCTCTTAAAATCCGATAAACCCGCTAACCAGAAATAAATAAATAAATCTTACCGCCCGATCTCCCTCTGATCACCTGTAGCAAAGGTTTGGGAGTTCCTACTCTTTCTGACCCTGAAAGAGCATTTTCAGCTCGCCAATCACCAACATAGCTTCAGGCAATCGCATAGCACTTTGACGGCGTTAACTGAGATAACCACCCACATCACCAATGGCTTCAATCAGAGCAGACCCGCTGACTGCACAGTGGTCGCATCCTTAGACCTGTCTAAAGCTTTCGACACTGTTGATCACTCGATCCTGCTCCAGGACATCTTGAACTCGTCTTTCCCAAACACTACCAAGTTTAGAGTTTAGGGGCCAGAATTTCCGTTATCGCAAGATAAAAATGGGTGTGCCACAAGGAGGAGTACCGTCACCTATACTCTTCAACATTTCTCTTGCGAATCTTCCTGCCAGTTTCTTATTGCTTGTCATCTGCCCAGTCACCCCAAGCATCATATTCTGATACAGGATCCACCTCCTCGTCACATCCGGAAGGACATCAGGCGCTACTGTGCGGACATCCAAGACGTCATTCCATCTGACGTCAACAGACTGTCGATAGCAGTAGCTCAGAAATTGTTGCATGACACGGCGGTGTCAGTACCCATAAATGGCTACTCTTGCAACAGGGTCCTTAATGAATACCCACCCGCGATTTCGAATAATGAGAGGCTTCTGCCCAGGCACACCAGAACTATTCTGGACCAGATTAGATCTGGTTGGACTTCTATTCTGAACTCATACAGATCAAGAATAATCCCAGGCACCTTAGATCAGTGTCCACACTGCCTACAAAGCCCTCATGACACTATTCACATTTTTAACTGTCCTACTGACTTGCGCCCAGTGGACATATGGGACAGAACCTTGGAGGTGGCACAAGGGTCCAACTCCCCACCGCTACCACCTAGGGGAATTACACTTAATTTTGTTTTATATATCTTCCAGGGACATTAATATTTCAGACCAGATAGGCGACTCGGAATTCGCAGCTCTAAATGAGGACTTCGCTACAAGATTAACGGCTAATTGCTCAAGCTCCCCTGGCATCTCCATCGTCAGTGCGTCGCTACTAGCCAATACCGCAGGGCAGACCCATATAGATCATATTCCCATCCTGATCACTGTAGAGAAGCCTAGCGACTTTGTGGAGTCGGATAAACGGACGTTCGTCAACTACAACAAAGCAAACTGGCCTGGCTTTACGAACGTTATTGACGAATCCCTTCGTCATTTGCAGCTACCCTCTTGCGCCAGGCAGGGTGAGATGATCCTCAGGGATACCATTCTCAAAGCTGCAAAACGCTTTATCCCAGCTGTTAGAATTACCAACTGTATACCCAACTTCCCATCTGATGCTGCGCGTCTTGCGGATCAGCGTGATCTCATACGCGCCAGCAACCCAGCCGATGAACGGATATTGCCCCTGACGGATGAGATTAACGTCCTCATCAACCAGCACCGTCGCGACAGATGGCTTGAACATTGGTATTGGTTCGAAAAAGCTATGGTCTACTATCAAAGGTCTATCTGGAAATGGAAACAATAAGGGTTACATTGCTATCACGTTTGAAAATACACATTACACGGATGCCAAGAAATGCGCTACCAAATTCTGAGAGGAATTTATTGCACACTCAACCCAGCAGAATAGGACTAAGAGAGCTGTAGGTCGGAGAACTAAGAATCTCAAACTAGATCTTGTACCCTGCTCCTTCACACCAAATCTAAACCCTCTAAAACTCTCGGCCCTGATGGCATCTCGATGATAATGCTGAAGAAACTCGGACCTATAGGGATTCGGTTTCTCGCGCACACGCTCACCCTTTCGGTGTGCCTACTGGTCATACCGGACGTGTGGAAAACTGCTCGAGTTATCCCGCTCTCTTAAAATCCGATAAACCCGCTAACCAGAAATAAATAAATAATTCTTACCGCCCGATCTCCCTCTGATCACCTGTAGCAAAGGTTTGGGAGTTCCTACTCTTTCTGACCCTGAAAGAGCATTTTCAGCTCGCCAATCACCAACATAGCTTCAGGCAATCGCATAGCACTTTGACGGCGTTAACTGAGATAACCACCCACATCACCAATGGCTTCAATCAGAGCAGACCCGCTGACTGCACAGTGGTCGCATCCTTAGACCTGTCTAAAGCTTTCGACACTGTTGATCACTCGATCCTGCTCCAGGACATCTTGAACTCGTCTTTCCCAAACACTACCAAGTTTAGAGTTTAGGGGCCAGAATTTCCGTTATCGCAAGATAAAAATGGGTGTGCCACAAGGAGGAGTACCGTCACCTATACTCTTCAACATTTCTCTTGCGAATCTTCCTGCCAGTTTCTTATTGCTTGTCATCTGCCCAGTCACCCCAAGCATCATATTCTGATACAGGATCCACCTCCTCGTCACATCCGGAAGGACATCAGGCGCTACTGTGCGGACATCCAAGACGTCATTCCATCTGACGTCAACAGACTGTCGATAGCAGTAGCTCAGAAATTGTTGCATGACACGGCGGTGTCAGTACCCATAAATGGCTACTCTTGCAACAGGGTCCTTAATGAATACCCACCCGCGATTTCGAATAATGAGAGGCTTCTGCCCAGGCACACCAGAACTATTCTGGACCAGATTAGATCTGGTTGGACTTCTATTCTGAACTCATACAGATCAAGAATAATCCCAGGCACCTTAGATCAGTGTCCACACTGCCTACAAAGCCCTCATGACACTATTCACATTTTTAACTGTCCTACTGACTTGCGCCCAGTGGACATATGGGACAGAACCTTGGAGGTGGCACAAGGGTCCAACTCCCCACCGCTACCACCTAGGGGAATTACACTTAATTTTGTTTTATATATCTTCCAGGGACATTAATATTTCAGACCAGATAGGCGACTCGGAATTCGCAGCTCTAAATGAGGACTTCGCTACAAGATTAACGGCTAATTGCTCAAGCTCCCCTGGCATCTCCATCGTCAGTGCGTCGCTACTAGCCAATACCGCAGGGCAGACCCATATAGATCATATTCCCATCCTGATCACTGTAGAGAAGCCTAGCGACTTTGTGGAGTCGGATAAACGGACGTTCGTCAACTACAACAAAGCAAACTGGCCTGGCTTTACGAACGTTATTGACGAATCCCTTCGTCATTTGCAGCTACCCTCTTGCGCCAGGCAGGGTGAGATGATCCTCAGGGATACCATTCTCAAAGCTGCAAAACGCTTTATCCCAGCTGTTAGAATTACCAACTGTATACCCAACTTCCCATCTGATGCTGCGCGTCTTGCGGATCAGCGTGATCTCATACGCGCCAGCAACCCAGCCGATGAACGGATATTGCCCCTGACGGATGAGATTAACGTCCTCATCAACCAGCACCGTCGCGACAGATGGCTTGAACATTGGTATTGGTTCGAAAAAGCTATGGTCTACTAT
This sequence comes from Phaonia tiefii, assembly GCA_963931995.1. Classification (NCBI taxonomy): domain Eukaryota; kingdom Metazoa; phylum Arthropoda; class Insecta; order Diptera; family Muscidae; genus Phaonia; species Phaonia tiefii. The sequence continues at coordinate 213,706,990 of OZ008369.1, forward strand.
CAAAGGTCTATCTGGAAATGGAAACAATAAGGGTTACATTGCTATCACGTTTGAAAATACACATTACACGGATGCCAAGAAATGCGCTACCAAATTCTGAGAGGAATTTATTGCACACTCAACCCAGCAGAATAGGACTAAGAGAGCTGTAGGTCGGAGAACTAAGAATCTCAAACTAGATCTTGTACCCTGCTCCTTCACACCAAATCTAAACCCTCTAAAACTCTCGGCCCTGATGGCATCTCGATGATAATGCTGAAGAAACTCGGACCTATAGGGATTCGGTTTCTCGCGCACACGCTCACCCTTTCGGTGTGCCTACTGGTCATACCGGACGTGTGGAAAACTGCTCGAGTTATCCCGCTCTCTTAAAATCCGATAAACCCGCTAACCAGAAATAAATAAATAAATCTTACCGCCCGATCTCCCTCTGATCACCTGTAGCAAAGGTTTGGGAGTTCCTACTCTTTCTGACCCTGAAAGAGCATTTTCAGCTCGCCAATCACCAACATAGCTTCAGGCAATCGCATAGCACTTTGACGGCGTTAACTGAGATAACCACCCACATCACCAATGGCTTCAATCAGAGCAGACCCGCTGACTGCACAGTGGTCGCATCCTTAGACCTGTCTAAAGCTTTCGACACTGTTGATCACTCGATCCTGCTCCAGGACATCTTGAACTCGTCTTTCCCAAACACTACCAAGTTTAGAGTTTAGGGGCCAGAATTTCCGTTATCGCAAGATAAAAATGGGTGTGCCACAAGGAGGAGTACCGTCACCTATACTCTTCAACATTTCTCTTGCGAATCTTCCTGCCAGTTTCTTATTGCTTGTCATCTGCCCAGTCACCCCAAGCATCATATTCTGATACAGGATCCACCTCCTCGTCACATCCGGAAGGACATCAGGCGCTACTGTGCGGACATCCAAGACGTCATTCCATCTGACGTCAACAGACTGTCGATAGCAGTAGCTCAGAAATTGTTGCATGACACGGCGGTGTCAGTACCCATAAATGGCTACTCTTGCAACAGGGTCCTTAATGAATACCCACCCGCGATTTCGAATAATGAGAGGCTTCTGCCCAGGCACACCAGAACTATTCTGGACCAGATTAGATCTGGTTGGAGTTCTATTCTGAACTCATACAGATCAAGAATAATCCCAGGCACCTTAGATCAGTGTCCACACTGCCTACAAAGCCCTCATGACACTATTCACATTTTTAACCCTGCTGTTAGATTAGAAAAAACTTACGAATCTTAGATTGAGGGACCATTTGGTCCATACTGCAATTTTCATCCAAAATAATAATTTTATCTTATTCTTTGTAACTATTTTGGTTCAAAAATTTCTAAAGCAAGTATTTGACATATCAAAAACATCCGCTAACATATCAAAAACATCTTCTAAATATTTGACATGAATTTACATTCGCTTGGTAATGAAAAAACTTACGAATCTTAGATTGAGGGACCATTTGGTCCATACTGGAATTTTCATCCAAAATAATAATTTTATCTTATCCTTTGTAACTATTTTGGTTCAATAATTTCTAAAGCAAGTATTTGACATATCAAAAACATCTTCTAAATATTTGACATGAATTTACATTCGCTTGGTAATGAAAAAATGTACTATTGACCAAATGGTCCTCTAACCTAAGATTCGTCATTTTGTATTTTTCTCAGTCCTGAATAAAGTTAGAAAATTTAATTTTCGCACATAACATTGTTTTATTAAAAGACCCCATTAGCAGAAAAATTTAGTCAGTATATATCACCGTTCCAAAGTTACAAGGGAAAACAGAAAAAATTTGGACCAAATGGTCCTAATCTAACAGCAGGGTTAACTGTCCTACTGACTTGCGCCCAGTGGACATATGGGACAGAACCTTGGAGGTGGCACAAGGGTCCAACTCCCCACCGCTACCACCTAGGGGAATTACACTTAATTTTGTTTTATATATCTTCCAGGGACGAACGAGTGCAAACAGACAATCTCTTACAAGAACAACAAGAACCTGATTAGTGCATCCAACAAAATTTCGTAGGTGATTATAACCAAAATTTCAACCATCTCGTAAGTGAAATTCCCCTGACTATTGCGCAGTTGATGTGAATTGGTTAATGATACCTACGTTTATGAAACATCGATATATAAGCACATTGGTAGTAGTTAGTTGCCCGCAATACATATTTAAATTTAACGAAACCAATTTTCAAATAAATAATACAACAAATTGAGAGGTAACAAATAACTTGAACGTGGTTGATTTGAAGTTAACTAAGATTTCATTGATATAGCTTCTATAACGCGCTATGCTTGTAGTTGATATGAATTAATAATAAAAAATGTTCTGCACTTCCATTCATAATTTAAATTATATTTTATAGAAAAATACATTTGAATAAAAAATTCTAAAGAGTTTAGTCCAGTTTCTTTCTTGAAACCGTTACGGAACTGCCACCGACAATTTTTGCATTGTAATAGGTGTCTAAGTTCCTTATGGTAAAAACAAGATTAATATTAAGATTTATAGCATTGACCACTAAGTCCTTCTTAATTTAATCGTATTCTAAAGGGTTTTCCAATTTGAATGATATGATTTATTTTTAAAAAGAAATTCAAATGTTTTTTATTTAATGTGGAGTACATTTAATTTCTGAATAAATCGTCTTTCAAATGCCTCCACGTCTTTTTAGAGTATGTTCAATTGGTGGTACAGTTAATATTGGCCGGACTATCACGCAATATATTTCTTCTCTTCCCGATAATAATATATTATTTTGCACGCAAAATTCTGCACTTAATTCACGTTTCATTATCTGAGTTGGAGAATGTTATTGGTAATATTAACAACAAAAAATCTTATGGGATGGATTATATATCAAATTACGTTATTAGAAAATTTTTGGAATTTTTGTTGATAATATTTAATAATTGCATAAGTAATTGCATAAGAACTTGGCTATCAAAAACCGCAGAAGGATAAGCCATGGTACGACGAAGAATGTCGCATTACAACCGATGAAGAAGACGCTTCACGTATGGCAACGAAACAGTCAGTTACAACGCGTGCTTCGAGTGAGCGGTACAAGAAGCTGAGAAGGTAGGAAAACCAACTATTTAGGCGAGAAAATGGCAGTGGGAGCAGAGAGAGAGAGTGAAAGAACCGAAATGTGCAGGATGAATCCCGAAAGTTTTTCCAGAGGGTAAGAAGATCGAATAACGGGCCTAATAATGGGCTGCCCTCCTGCAAGGACGAGAATGGGAATCTGGTGACTGAGAAGCAGTGTGTGCCCAAAATGTGGAGAGACCACTTTTCAGCACTACTCCACTCAGATTCTTCCACTGAAGATCAGGAGGTAATGATAGTGGAAGATAGTATAGATTGAAACTGTACGAAGCTATATCTGAACTTGACGCTGACCAACACCAAATCAGCAGTGAAAGTGGGGAAAGACCTCATTGAACCATTCTGTACCAAGCGAGGACTTAGACAAGGAGACACCCTTTCGTGCAATCTCTTCAACATCTTAATGGAGATAATAATGAGAAAGGTTGCAGTAAATACGAACAATACCATTAACACGAAAAGCCATATGTTGCTGGCGTATGCTGACGACATAGACATCATTGGGCGAAATTTGCGAGAGGTTACTGCAGTATTTTCAAGAATCGAAAAGGAATCAGCGAAGATGGGTCTTGCTGTTAATGAGGGCAAGACAAAATTGATAGTGTCAATGACTAGAGAAACCTCTCGACTTGGTCCGCACTTGAACGTTGACAACCGATTTAATTTTGAAGTGGTAGATGAATTTGTCAACCTTGGATCCGCCGTGAACAAGGACAACAACGTCACCCTGGAGATAGGTAGGAGAATTGTGCTTGCAAATAGATGTTATTTAGGGCTCAGCAAGCAGTTTAGGAACAAAGCCCTCTCTCGACGGACAAAAGTCCAGCTATATCAGACTCTCATTTTACCTGTCTTGACATATGGCTCCGAAACTTGGGTCATATCGCAAGCGGATGAAAAACACCTGGGAGTTTTCGAGAGAAAAATTCTCCGTAAAATATATGGTCCTGTTAGGGAAAACGGCGAGTACCGACGTCGGTGGAACGCAGAGCTACATAATCTCTATTCTGACGTGGACATAGCTAGACGAATCAATGTGGGTCAATTGCGTTGGCTAGGCCATGTTATCAGAATGGAAGCAGCAAAAGAGGACGACCAAGTTTCCGCTGGAAAGACCAGGCAGAAGAATCCCTCCGTATCCTTGGTGTTACCAACTGGCGAGAAAAGGCGAAGGACAGAGCCAGTTGGAAGAATGTGTTAAAAATTGTTTAATTTGTTTGTTTAATTAATATGTGTAAGACGTCTGACCTCATGAGGTTGTAATATAGTCAATAAAAGTAAAGAAAGTAAGTAATTCCTACTTTCCCAGCAATTGCAAAATTTCGAAAATAGTACCAATTAGGAAAAAGGTACACAATTTTGAGATAACAAATTTAAGGTCAATTTAATTATGTACTCTCTAACTTGGGTAAGCTTTTCGAGATAATAATTAGAATTAAAATGGGTTTGTATAGGAGTTGTCCGCACACATCAAGTTTTCAATTTGGTTTTATTAAAAAACATTCGACTACAGATACTCTTTTAAAATGTCACAACGATATTATTTATTTTTTTATTTATTTTATACAGTTCAATAACCGAGCCACTAAGGCCTTACTTTGTTATAAAATTTCTGCAACACATTTCTACTCAAATAAAAATTTAACAAAATTAAAATAAAGTTGATGTATACAGGGTGATTCAGGAAGTTCCGGGCAAATTTCTCCAGCGTATTCCTTGGCTCATTTCATTAAGAAAAGTCCACTTGGACCATTTCCGAAACTGAAAGGGTGCGAAATGGCAGCGGGTTCAAAATTTTCGGATTGGCGGTCGGAGGGTAGTAGGGTAAAGTTGCTAACTTCTGAACCAAACGTCTTTAAGAGGCCTTTCAGAATCAATCAACTTTTTTCAATAAAATAAAATCTTAAATGTGTTAATTTACAAAAACAAATAAATGTGTGCTGTTATTTCGCTTCCAAAAACAAAAACAAACATTTTGGATAACTTTGGAACGGTAAGACCTCTGGGCTTCGTTTAGGTATTTTTGGAAAGGTAAGAGGTATGGCTACAACAGGAAAAGAACATAAGTTACCTGTCATGTATCCAGCCAATCGAGATTAGAATCAAATACGAGGCTACCCTTGCGGCAAAACGCATACAAGCTACAGGTGAATGGATCAACAGGGATCTCACGTCAAAACAACGGATAACTGGGGCTTTAGTCGGGTACACGCAAGATACGAGTGAATCTGACCGAATACCCGAGATAAGAGTTTACGGAGTGTATCAAATGGCTCAGCGATAATACAATCCCAGCCGAATCAAATATATTCACAGATAGCCAAAAGGCAATATCATCGGAAACTGTCAAATCTAGAACGATTACTCTATGCACGGCAGACCCAACATCATCTGGGTGCCGGGGCACAGCGGAGTATTCGGCAACGAGAGAGCGAACCTCCTGGCAAAGAAAGCCAGGGAACTCCAAACGGTGAGCCTAGATGGAGCGAAATCCTTTGGGGTGACGAAGGCTGAGTTAAGTAAATGGGCGGAGTCGGCACATATAGCCCAGTGGAACTGGGAATCAGTAGGCAGGATGACAAAGATCCTATGGGGAGACCCAGATGGATTGAGGACAAAAGGTTTGTTGAAACTGGGAAAATCCGAAATGAGCAAAATGATGGGAGTCTTAACGGGGCATTCGGGATTACGAGTCCACCTGTACCGTATTGGACTAGTGGCGAACAGTGAGTGCAGGGCATGCGTGGAGGACGATGAGACGTTGGAGCACTTCTTATGCCACTGCCCGGCCTTCACACAAGCTACATAGATCCAGATATCTTTCGGATAGTACGATACCGGACATGACCAAACTTGTGGGTATGGACTGGAACAAACACCGAATAGCACTGGAATAGCACCGAATTCCTATAAGGGATATAGTGAAGTAGTAGGATAAACTTAGAGCGCACAACAGGTCGAACTTAGCGGCTTAAGTGTATGTCTTACTGACATGGGAAGGTTTAGAGTGCTCCTTCTGAACACTCAACACCGCACCCCTCTTTTCAAACAAACTAACTAACTACCTGCCATCTGGCTGAGCAAATTGAGGTTATGTGAATTTTTTTTCCATTTTGCTCTGTATCTCGGCGATTTGACTTTTTTCTAAATTTTTTTTATTGATTCTGAAAGGCCTCTTAAAGACCTTTCCAACAAGCCCAAAAAATCTGACCACTGGCTCAGAAGTTAGCAACTTTACCCTACTACCCTCCGACCGCCAATCCGAAAATGTTGAACCCGCTGCCATTTCGCACTCTTGGATTTTCGGACATGGTCCTAGTGGACTTTTCTTCATGAAATGAGCCAAGGAATACGCTGGAGAAATTTGTCCGGAACTTCCTGAATCGCCCTGTATAAACTAACATGAAATATGTAATAGTAATATAAATAATAAAAACTAATAATAATGATAAACACAGAATTTAATCAAACAAAGAATATAGATAATAATTGATAATATTGATAACAGATTCCCTTTCCCAAATAAAAAGTTTAAGCAGTATTAAATAAGAATATCCGTGACATTTAAAGAACAAGTGATAATACGAATTTTCACTTGTTAAGCGCTTGAGTTGTGACATGGAGCAATAGCTTATATTAGCCAAAGTTAATATAACTAAAAGATTATGGCGCGAAGTGTTCTGAAACATGCAAAAAGTAAGTGGACACATATTAATACACTGAAGTTACAAGACTACAATTCATTTGATTCCATATGCTGGTAAAGTCTTGTTTTAAATGTATCTAACGAATGATTAAAAGTTTAAAGGCTAGACGGAAGTTTGTTATAAAATCTTGCTACCCTATCATGAAAAGAACGTTCCAATTGAGAAGACAAGAACAAGTGATAATACGAATTTTCACTTGTTAAGCGCTTGAGTTGTGACATCGAGCAATAGCTTATATTAGCCAAAGTTAATATAACTAAAAGATTATGGCGCGAAGTGTTCTGAAACATGCAAAAAGTAAGTGGACACATATTAATACACTGAAGTTACAAGACTACAATTCAATGGTTTCCATATACTGGTAGTCTTTTTTTAAATGTATCTAACGAATGATTAAAAGTTTTAAGGCTAGACGTTTGTTATAAAATCTTGCTACCCTAACATGAAAAGAACGTTCCAATTGAGAAAACATTCTAGGAATAATAATTTGTACATTCCTCGTCGACCTTCCAAACTCAAATAATAATAAAGGAGTTTCCCTAACAATAATCTTATAAAAATGCAGTAAACTTCTAACTTGCACAAATCGCGAAAATGAACAACCAAGAAAGTCTTTGACATAAGAAGCAATGTGCTGGTGCATTCTTACTGAATATACATACATACCTTATAACTCTATTAAATAACAAACGCCCCTTCTTCAATATATAACCCAAAGTCCCAGAATATACCTCCATACCATATACAAAAACCGGCATTATAAGTGCATGAACTACTTGTCTTTTGATATTTAGGGGTAGTTATAAATTGAAATTGTAGAATTTTCTTAGAATGTAGAATTTCTTTATGTGTTATAGCGTTCACATGCAATTCAAATGTGAGCCTACTATCAATAATTACAGCAACAGTCTAAGCCATCCACATCAATCTTACAGCCATAGATAGAAATTTTAACTTGATCACTTTCAAACTCCCAAATAGCATACCCTTTGTCTTATTGCTATTAATACTGAGAACATTTTCATTCATCCAGGTAACCAATAAATTGACAGTGAAGTCAATAGTGTTCTGCAGAACATCTGAAAAGTCAAAATTGCCCTTAAACACAATTTGCAAATCATCTGCAAAAGCAAAAGTGAGACAGTTACAGCTAATAATACGATCAAACACGTCATTTACATACATAATGAATAGCAGTGGTCCTAAAAACCGAACCCTGGGGTACCCCACTTCTCACTGGACAAATACTGGAAACATTATTATTACAATTAACATATTACAAAACAAATATACAAAACAAATACGAATACATTAATCTACATGCAGCGGAATAAACCCAAACAAAAAATGTAATTTCTCCACAAGTATCGTGTGATCAATCTTGTCAAACGTCTTCTCAAGGTCAAGCGATAACAACACACAACAGCGCCCATGGCCTTATCTGTCAGGCCTATAATCAACGAAGTTGTACTTGGATTACTTCTAAATCCCGACTGAGAGTCATGTAGTAGAGAATGGGCCTCCAAATGATCTACAATCTGAATTTTCATTATGTTCTCAACCATTTTCGACAGTATTGGCATTATAGAAATAGGACGGATATTCTCCATTGAATTCAGATTACCCTTTTTGCGAAATATTACATCTTAATCATTTTTCATAATTTCCCTTATGGGAATTTTTATTCGGTCTGTTTTCTAGTACTTACAAATTTATTCAAGCTCAAGACCTTTTTAAATAATATAAAGTTATTATCTTTATATTACTTTCAAAAAAGTCGAGCATAAAAATGTTCCAATGATACCAAGGCTGTCTGTATAGCTATTTCGGATCTTGCCAAGATCTCATCAGCAGACGTTTTTGGTATGTTTTTGGTGAATTCTTCAAAAATATATATCCAGAAACACTCATCATATTAATGAGAATTCCTTCATATACTCGTTTGAAGAATACCAAGCACTACCATTGGAACACCTTCATGCACAACTCTTTTTATCATGCCGTAAAACCATTGGTTTTTTTGAAAGTAATATAAAGATAATAACTTTATATTATTTAAAAAGGTCTTGAGCTTGAATAAATTTGTAAGTACTAGAAAACAGACCGAATAAAAATTCCCATAAGGGAAATTATGAAAGTTGACGAAGAGCACCGCGAGCTTGAAACAATAATATTGTTGATGGCAACCCTCTGTTTTGTTGTTTTTGTAATGACATAACAAAAACAAATCATGTCTGATTAAAACCAATGGTTTTACGGCATGATAAAAAGAGTTGTGCATGAAGGTGTTCCAATGGTAGTGCTTGGTATTCTTCAAACGAGTATATGAAGGAATTCTCATTAATATGATGAGTGTTTCTGGATATATATTTTTGAAGAATTCACCAAAAACATACCAAAAACGTCTGCTGATGAAGATCTTGGCAACATCCGAAATAGCTATACAGACAGCCTTGGTATCATTGGAACATTTTTATGCTCGACTTTTTTGAAAGTAATATAAAGATAATAACTTTATATTATTTAAAAAGGTCTTGAGCTTGAATAATTTTGTAAGTACATCTTAATCATTTTACGAGTCACAATAGCAAAACAAAAAATTTTAAATCTATCGGAAAAAACTAAAATCGACGTTTACCGTTCTGAAGGATATTCTAACCGCGCAATAGGTACAAAAAATTGGACGGAGCCCAACAGTTGTCGACAATTACATCAAGCACGTATGAGAAAAGAAAAATCATCAGAGTTGCTTCTAATTCCGCCTTATCCTTGTCAAAAATAAGATCTCAACCTGGAGTGGAAGCGAGCAAGTCATCAGTACGCAGAGTAATTAAGAGCTGTGAGTATCTTAAATACCTGAAATTACAAAAAAAGCCGCCACTCAATGCTCCTCGTAAGGAAAAGCGGCTTCAATTCGCAAGAGACTACATGGTATGGGATGTGCAGCCAAGAGGTCATGTAAATGACTGGAGAACCATTGTATTTACGGATTTAACCGACATCACAGCCGAGAGGGCGGCGTTATGGTGTAGGGTGCTATTACGTACTATGGCACCATTGATCTTGATTTTCAAATTGCAAAAAAGACTGGTGCGAGCTATAAAACGTTATTGGAATAGGCTTTTCCGAAGTTCAGTGAATTATTTGGTCCCATATCTTCGATATTGCAACAGGATAATGTCCCTATACACAACGCCAGAGTAGTAAAGGAGTTCATTGCAAGCCAAAATGTTAATATTCTTGACTGCCCACCCTATTCGCCAGATCTAAACATTTGATGACAAGCAGTCACTAATTCAGGCCATTAAGGATGCTTGGAATGAAATTTCGTTGGATTACATAAATTCTCTTTATCTCTCAATGAAAACCCATATATTTGAAGTTATTAAAAACAAAGGGGGTTGTACCCATTACTAATAGTTCCAAAATAAAATAAAATAAATTAAAATTAGTTAAAGTGCCCTAATTCAAGTGAACCAAAAAAAATAGCACATTTTTGACTTTCTTCATAAATTGATAAGAAAAAGTTCTTTAGTTAAGAAACCACTATTGTCATTGATCATGATCTCAAGATGTCTAGACAGGCTGCTGAATATTGAATTTTTAGTGCCTTTAAATAAGTGAACCGGAGTGTATTTCAGTAGTCGAGCACTATTTCTACTAAACATATCTTCAAGTATATGAAAAATTATTAAAAAATATTATTGCTAAATTTAAATCTTCACATTAAAGCCTATACTCGTTTTATACAATAGATTATATGTAATTTCAAATGGCATTCTGATTACATTTAAAAATGCGAAAGCTATTAAGGATGGCATGTAAGATTAAAAGATGTATACTATCTATTTTAAAACTAGCTCCATGTGTATAAATATAATCTTTGTTTCCATATGTACTTCTACCGTTTTCACCATTATATTTGCGTCAGATAAATCTTACAATCCCAAATCTTTATAATATATTTATGTATAACTTTCAATTACTTTACGCAGATGGTTCCTTTATTTGTTCCCACTATGAATCGCCTCTTATTGCTTTATATAACGTGAAACTTCATTTAACAAAAGCTAAGGCAGTTTATGAAACTTGGGGAAGTCCTTTGTTGCCCCGGATAGAAAAAAAATAAAAATTAAATATCGACAGTACGTATACACCATTTAGGAATAGTTTAAAGTACTCGGGCGTCGAGTTCGACAAATTGATGAAATCTATTAAATATGCACGGTGTGTGATTAAAAAACTTACCTAAAAATACAAAATTACTTTTAGATAATACGAGTATTAGACTGCGATTTCTTTACGTATTTCCGAGTTGGTTTAGTATTTCCTTAATAGTAATGAACGAAATGGGTATTCTAGTGTAAAGTTTTGCGTCATTATGCGGAGAAATACGACATTCGAATAGTACAAGTTACGGAGAATTACGTATAACCCCCATAGATCTATGCGTTTGCGATATTTTGAATAGAATCAGTTATAGATTGACTGATCACACTAATCGGATAATCGTTGCATTTTTACAGGAAAAAAAGTAGTTGGACGAATAAAAATTAGTTTTCTCTAATTGGATTCCTCAACCAGATTCCTCCAAATTATAATACAAATTTTGCAATTCCTATTCCTATTTCTATTACGTTATATATATTTTATTTCCTATTCCTATTCCTATTTCTATTACGTTATTTATTTATTTACCATACTAATGTAGTCCCAGGAGCAAGGACTTACTTCTCATATTCCTTATTGTTTTAAAACATAATTTACGTTATATGAAAAAAAAAGTATTTTACTGTCTATCTAAATTCATGTTTTTAAGTTATTATATTAGTCTGAAGTATACTCTGCTCTCGTATGTTTCAAAATATATCATTGTATATAAAGTAGAGTAAGGCTCAATAAATTAATTGAAATTGGTTGATTCTCTAATTTGTTCAATTCAATTGATAAATCAGCCGCATTTTCTTTTAGTTTCCCATTTCAGCCTGTTTTGGATAACCATGCCATCATACGCAATTTTCATGTCGATTTTCTACACATTGAGAATGAACCCTAAGGTGGGACGTATAAAAAAAATAATATCAAATTTTGAAAATATCGGAAAAAATATTTACATATTCATACATACACATATTCCGCCTTCAATGAGGAAAAAAACTAAAAGTCAAGATCCTGGATAGCAACGCATTCGACAAATCAAAGGATGAACGCACTAATTTCAAAATAACATCAAATGTTCGGATTAAGTATGTAGAATATTCAACAGATGGAATGAACAAACGGACGGACACGGTACAAATTTCAGGAGCAAAGGTGAAGGAATTTGAGGAAATCTTAAGCAAGAATTATGTGGCCTGAACAAATGACAAGAATTCAACTGACATGGATACAGAAGAAGCAACAATCGACAATCCAGAATTTCAAACAGTAAATTGCAAACGCAAGAGAAGAAATATAGACATTGTGGATTTATCTTCTGTGAGTACACAACACATTAGGGACGACACATCAGACACTACATCACAAAATAGATTCCAAATATTAGGAGATTTAATTATAGAAGAAGGTCAGGATGTTCCTATAGTTGAGAATCATAAGAACACGAATAAGTTAAAACAAAACTATTGCCCTCCCATATTTTTAAATAATGTAAATATACCACATTTAATTCAACAACTTAATGCAAAAAATATTACATTTAAAATTGTTAATAAAAACAAATGGAAGAGCAAATTATACCTAAAAGAGTCTTCAGTTCATTCTTAAATGATGGCTATTTTAAGAAACGGGAATATTGATTCTTATTCATACACACCTAAAGATTTAAAAAGGATATCACTAGTTTTACGAGGTTTACACCATAGGACAGAGTTAGAAGACATTAGGGTAGATTTAGAGAAACACATCCCCAACACTGTTGAAAAGGTTTCAAAATTTATAACAGAATATAGCAAAAAACATAATATAGACACAGGCATTTTTTTAGTAACATTATGTCCGGGAAAATCTATTAGGGGTTTAAGTGCGATTCATATTATTTTAAATCAAGGAGTATCATGGGAACGGCCCAAGGTGAATTTGCGCTAACTGCGGAGAGAGGGGGCATCCTTCAAGCTTCATCCAGAGTTGCAGATGCAGTTAAAAGTTGCGCTTACACAATTCCGGGACAATCATTTGCGAGCTTATTTCAAAACTCACCGGAACCCAAAAAAAATCGGAAAAACCTCCAATTATAGCGGAATTTTTAAAAATTGCAAATATTATCTGCAACACACAAACTCTTGAGGTAGAATAGAAAATTTTGTGAAATGCTATAAGACATTGTCGAAAGAAGAAGCTGTATGCCAATGTTTGAAGTTATTGGATAAAGTTAAAAAAAATTATGAACCGTAATTATTTTACACTATTAACTTTTAATGTAAGGTCTCTAAGAGAAATGAGCAGACGAGTTGAACTACTCAACATCTTGAGAAGTAATGACATTGACATTGCATTTATTCAAGAGACGTACTTACGGGATATTCATCGGGTTAATTTGGATAATTACTTTTTTTATAAGAAACGATAACTTACAAGGAATTGGTATGGCAATACGTAAAATTTTTAAATTTCAAATAGTGAAAACTTTAATCTTCCAACTTTAATCTTCCAAACATAACGATTGAAATAGAAGTATCTGATAATGGTACGAGCAAAAAGTTCCCCGTTTCTTCACTATACGAGCAAAAAGTTCCCCGTTTCTTCACTGTACTTTCCTTGCAACTCTCTTCGAAACGATATTTATGACGGTTTGTCATCAATTTACCGATTTTCAATGGACTACCATGGAGTTCTCCTTGGCGGGGACCTTAATTCTAAACATGTCTCTTGGGGAGATTCTGTGAATAATGTGAATGGATCAGCTCTTTTTCACTGGCTTCAAATGTTCCCTTTAGAATTTGTAAGGATTTCAGATCGAACACCTTCTTTCCCAAATGGGTTATCATTTCTTGACCATTTTATTGTAAGTTCCAACTTGATTAATCTTGACTCTTTAAATGTTGATGTAACTAGTTTGCCAACATTTTCAGATCATTTTCCCTTAAAATTGCATATAAAACTACCTCATTTCGACCTCATTATACGATCTCCACGAATGTTTAGATCATTTAAACGCGTAAATTGGAGTAATTACAGAGGATATTATTTTATCATTATTGGAAAATTACCCAAATGCCGAGACTAACCTACCCAATAATGATATTGACTTGTATATAGACAAATTTACGGAAAAGATTATTCAGGCAAACTTATCTCATTCTGAACCAATTGAAATAGGTAAAAAATGTTTCAATGTTTCTCAGAATATTAGAAAATTATACAAAGTTAAGTACAGATGGCAAAAGGAAATGAAAAATATATTCAATAGAACATTAAATCGTCTCGATGCGCAATATTTACTGTTATCCAAACAAATACAATTACTGAACATTATTATTAAAGAACTAGTTCGAATTGAGCAACAGAATACTTTCAATAGAAGGCTACGGAATGTTAGACTAGGTCCTAGGGCTCACAAATCCATTTATAACATTTTAAATTACAAAAGACAAAGTAATTTGAGAAAATTATCAGTCGATGGCTCCGTAATCTTGGACAAATCTGTATGTTTGGAAAAGCTTTGAGAATACTTTTCTAACATACATACATATATGTATAGGGACTTTCCAATTGGTGATACTGAATGAATTGATCAGTCTATTTCTGAATATATTTCTTGTGTTCCGAATAATATTATTTTATTTAACTCACAAAATACCGCGCTTAACTTATGTAACGATTCAAATATAGTGACATTATCTGATTTGGAAAATATTGTTGGTAATATAAACAATAAAAAATCATATGGACTGGATAACATCTCAAATTACATTATTAGGAAACTTCCTACGAAGGCACTTGAGTATTTGATGATAATATTTAATAATTGTATAAGCAATTCATACTTTCCAAAGGCTTGGAAAATTTCGAAACTAGTTCCAATTAAAAAGAAGGCAAGCAGTAACGACATAAATAATTTGAGGCCTATTTCTTTACTATCAAATTTGGGTACACTCTTTGAGAACATCATTAGAATTAAAATGGATCTGAATATGAATTGTCCATACACATCGAATTACCAATTTGGGTTTAAAAGGGAACATTCGACAACAGATGCTCTTTTGAAATTTCACAACGATATAGTATGCAATTTACGCATTAAACAATGTACGGTTGCAGTTTCTTTGGACATTGAAAAAGCTTTTGACCATGCTTCACATAGGGGCATTTTCTTCAAGATGATTCAATTGGGGTTTAGACCAAGTATAGTTAAAATGTTTCATAGTTTCTTTTCAAACTGTTTATTTTGTGTAGTTTGCTGAGCTTTTTTCAAATCTTGGAAATGCCTACTCCGGTGTTCCTCAAGGGAACACATATTCATATTTGACTTTCCTCACAATGATGATAATTCTTGCGGATTGCTTTATGCAGATGACTCTCTTCTTTATTCTCATGACGAGTCTCCCCTTATAGCTTTAGATAACGTTAAACAACATTTAACGAAAGTAAAGCACTTTTATGAAACTTGGGGTATCAAAATTAATATTTCCAAATCTGAGGCCATTTGTATTAGAAATCCCTCCGGAAAGTGCAGGTCATTTGTTGTTCCGGAAAGTAAAAGATTGAAATTGAACATTGACGGTACGGAAATTCCATTCAAAAATAGCTTTAAATACTGGGCATTGAATTTGACAAATTAATGAAATTTAATAAACATGCACGATGTGTGATGAACAAAGCGTACAGAATATTAAATATATTTTCAAGAATTCTTCTAAATAAAAATTTACCCAAAAATACCAAATTACTTTTATATAAAACAAGTATTAGACCAATATTCCTCTACGGGTTTCCAATTTGGTTAAGCATTTCCCCAATAATTATGAAAGAATTGGGTATTTTAGAACGTAAAGTTTTGCGTCACTGTTGTGTAGGCAAATACTTTGAATCTGAGAATAAACGATACTCAAATAATGTAATTTATAGAGAGTCACGAATAACGCCAATAGGTCTATATGTCTGCGATATTTTAAATAGATTAATTTCTAGACAATCAGATAATAGTTGATATTTTCAATAGGCAACAACTTTAGTTGGACGAATACGAACTACTTATCACCAATTGGATTCCTCAACGATTTGTTACAATTTCTATTCAAAATCAATAGCGAGAACCCATAGAGGTTAATATATTTGTATACGTCCCTATATATTTGTTAAGTTTAATTTGTACATTTTATATATTTTTATATCTGCATTTATTTTTATATACATTTATTTATATTCGAGGTAATATAAACTCTCAAGTTATTGTAGTCCCGGGAGCAAGGGCGTTCTCATACATCGTATTGTTCTAATTCTTGACACAAAACCTGCAAAGTATGTAACTGTTCCAAATTTATGTTTTTAAGATAATACACGATTCTTAAATATTATCTTCTAACACGATTCAAAATCATTCAATGTTCTTAAAAAGGCTCAATAAATTAATTAAATTAAATTAAATTAAATTAAAAAGAACCCTAAGGGGGTAGACCAAGTTTTATTTTCTCCAAGAGATTTGTTTTTCCGATATTGCAACTATTTGCCCCTCGCAAAATTAATATGTGATTGGTTTGTTATCACTTACCGAAATGTTGTTGAAGCTTGGAGTTAGCTGGTACGCTATAAATGTCTTCATTCCCTTAAATTTTGTCTCTTTCTTAGGACTTGCAACAACCACAGTATAGGACTGATAATTGGGTTGCCACTGATAGAAAAGATCAAGAGGTATTATGTGGATCAATTCGCTGTCCGGTAGCTTGTCCTTATTTCCAAGGCCAAGAATGAAAGAGTCCGAGCTTTTTCCGAACATACTCGATTTTTTTAGAGTGGATGTGTTGTTGTTTCCCGGCATTGGTGATGGCTGCAGAAGATCATCTCCTGGGGCTGCTGGCAAATTCTTGTTCTCGTAATTACTTGCCGAATGCGAAACTGATTTAAGATTCATTTTGGATCCAGTATTGCTTGGACCAATTTCTGAGTATGTATCATTATCGTCATCCCAATCATCATCCCAATCATCTCCCTCGTTGTAATCATCAGCTGTTGAGTCATAACGCCCTGTTGAATTGACTTGGCTGTCGGCAGAGGTTTGCGTTGTGGTTTGTTGATGTTTCACATCTGCTGCAGACATGACTTCAACATAGGCAGCGGGAAAGAGTCCAACATCTCCTTGGCTGTTTTTACCTTCCCACCATCCCTCCCCAACATCAGTCCGAGTGACTGCTAACACATCACCCACAGCAATTGATATCTCAGAAGTTCCAGGCTCTCCAGAAAATTCGTACAGAGCCCGCACGTATGATGCCATTTCTTATCAAATTCCAACCTCGGGCAGTCTATTTAATACAGATAATAAACCCACCAAATAGGTGTTTCTAAACATAAAGAATCCGTGACAAAAGAATGATTAATTGCACTATGTTACCGGCACCAGTATTGCCAAAGCCTGAAAAATATTTTTCATTAGGGATGATCACCTTAGTACAACTAAGGCCTTTTTTTATTCCCAGCTGAACTAATTTTTCGATCACAGTTGTAGGCCCGTTTTTTTATTCCCTGCTAAACTAATCTTTCGACCACTTTGTATGGAAACCTAAGCGATCTTTCCATACAAATTCGTCGAACAATTAGTTTAGCAGGAAATAAAATAACGTGCTTTTTGTAAAAGTGTCCATACACGATGTTTCTGAATCTTGAATCATTATGTATGATTAAGTGAAAATATGAATCGGCGTGAAGTTAACAAACCAAAGTTAACAAACTAAATTATTTGAGAGAGAAAAAGAGACTAAATTGTGAGAGATGTAAACCCTCTCCGAGTATATATGATTATTGTCTCTTACAGTGCGTTTACACGGGACAGTTCAAGACCGGACAGTTGATAATATGTATTAGTTGTCAAAAAGAGAAAAATGTGTTGTATGACGTTTGTGTCCAGCCAGTTATAAAGACAGAACAGTTTTAAGCAACCGTCGATAGTGTCGTTTCTTGTAAATTTCGTGCTCTGATTTTGATTTGCTCTTCCTCACATTAGCTTGAAATCTTAATTTACTAAAAGAAGATTGCTACATACATATATTATTTATACATGTTTATATCTAGTATGTGTTGCCAAATAATAATTCAATAAAACTCCAAATTACCAAATAAAACTAAATTTTCCCAATTTCTACGATCGTTTGCTATGTGTTTTGCCCTATTTCTCCAGATTACAATGAAGCTGATGTACTCTGAAAATTTCAAATGTATACATGTTTATATGTATGTATGTGATGTTTAGCTTTGTTTTTCACAAATTACTACGAAATGTCACCGATCTGACCAAATACGTCAAATCACTTGCCGAAGTTACTGTCGTCGAAAAATCAGAGACAGTGGCAAGGCAAGTGGCAGAAGTGTAAGTGTGGTAGTAAAATAGTGTGAATGTATTGCTACTGTCGGAGCATAACTGTCCCGTGTAAACGCCAGGTTAGGTACTGCCAGGCCATAATGGTGTTTTGTTAACTTAATTAGGTGGTATCGTTGTGGTTCTATAAGGAATTGCCATTTAAATACATTTTTTCCGTAAAATTAATAAATATGGTAGCACAATTATATTTTGACATTTCTTTGCCAATAATTCCGAATTTCTTTTTCGAGCCAAAGCGTGAAGTTAACAAACCAAAGTTAACAAACCAAAAAGGTAAACAAATGTGGAATTATTTAAAAAAAGTGAATAAAATGGTTACTTACTTATCCGGTCTCGGACAACCCCAGGGGGTCAGGGACCTTACAAAACGAAGATAACATATTTCGCCAACCAGTTCGATCTTTTGCTTTATCTCTCCAGTTGGCAATACCAAGTGTACGCAGGGATTCGTCAACCTGATCCCTCCAGCGGAGTCTTGGTCTTCCTATTTTTCGTCTTCCTTCGAGTTCGGTTTCGAAAAGTCTTCGCGCTGGTTCATCTTCATCCATTCTACTGACATGGCCTAGCCAGCGCAATCGCGTTATCTTGATCCGCTTAACTATGTCAATGTCAGGATAAAGCTCATACAGCTCATGATTCATGCGTCGCCGATACTCGCCGTTGTGCACTATAGGGCCATAAATTTTTCGGAGTATTTTTCTCTCGAAGACTCCTACAGATGTTTCGTCTGCTTGCGATAGGACCCAGGATTCTGCGCCATAAAGCAAGACAGGTTGAATGAGAGTCTGGTACAGCTGGACTTTTGTTACTCGAGAGAGGGCTTTATCTCTAAAGTGCTTGCTTAGCCCAAAATAACATCTATTCGCAAGCACAATTCTCCGTTTGATCTCAAGACTGACGTTGTTGTTTTTGTTCACGGCAGATCCGAGGTATATAAATTCGTCCACTACCTCGAAGTTATAACGGTTATCAACGTTCACGCTTTGGTCTAATCGCGTGGAGGCCCTGTTCGTTGAAACCATTAATTTTGTCTTGTCCTCATTCACCGTCAGACCCACTTTTGCTGACTCCTTCTCAATTCTCGAAAAAACCGCAGTAACTTCTCTAATTGTGCGCCCAATGATATCTATATCATCAGCATACGCGAGCAGCATGTGACTTTTGCTGCTGATGGTTTTATTCATATTGACTGCAGCTTTTCTCATAATGATCTCCATTAAGATGTTAAAGAGATCGCACGATAGGGTGTCGCCTTGCCTGAGGCCTCGCTTAGTTTCGAAAGGTTCGGTAAGATCCTTACCAACTTTCACTGCGGATTTGGTGTTCGTCAAGGTCATCCTGCAAAGCTCAGACATTGCTTCATAGAGTTTCTCCCGTATCGGACTATCGAAGGCTGCTTTATAATCGATAAATAGATGATAGGTGTCGATTTGTTTTTCGTGTGTCTTCTCCAGGATTTGGCGTAGCGTGAAAATCTGGTCAGTTGTCGATTTTCCAGGCCTAAAGCCACACTGGTATGGTCCAATCAGGTCAGCGATAATTGGTTTTAGTCTTTCGCACATTATACTTGATAGAACCTTATATGCTATGGATAAAAGGCTTATTCCACGGTAGTTGGCACAAATACTCGGGTCACCTTTTTTAAATATGGGACATAGTACACTGAGACTCCAATCGCCGGGCATGCATTCATCTAACCAAATTTTGCTAATGAGCTGATGCATGCACCTTATCAGCTCATCGCCGCCAGCCTTAAACAGCTCCGCCGGTAATCCATCGGCTCCTGCGGCTTTGTTGTTCTTAAGCCGGGCAATAGCTGTTCTGACCTCGTCTTGGTTAGGAGGGGGGCAATCGACGTCGTCGTCCATATTGTGATCGATTGTCCCATCGTCATCGGATATCTCAGGTACTAGTAGCGCGGAGAAATGCTCTCTCCATATTCCCAACATGCTCTGCACATCTGCGACGAGATTTCCGTCTTTGTCTTTACAGAAGGGGGGCCCTGAACCATGTCCATTAGTTCCGTTTTTAACTTTTTGGTAGAATTTTCGGGCTTCGTTCTTCCTTCTGTATGTCTCAATTTTCTCACTCTCGCGTTTTCTCCACTGCCGTTTCTTACGCCTAAAGAGACGGTTTACCTCCTTTCTCTTCTCCCTATACCGCTCAGTTGCAGCTCGCGTTGCAATTGACTGAAGCATTACCATACGTGCAGCGTTCTTTTCGTCATTTGCTATGCGACACTCTTCATCGTACCACGGTTTGTTGCGAAGCGGTTTTTCGAAACCAAGTACGGTTGTTGCGGCAGTTTTTATGGAGTCGGAAATGGGTTTCCACTGCGCATCAGGATCGTCATCGGGAGGGGGTGGGTTCTGTGCCAAAAGTTGCGAGAGCTTCCTTGAGTAGGCTGTGGCTACCTCTGGTAATTGCAGCTTTCCGATGTCCAGCTTCCTCTGCGTCTGGTTTCGTACGATTTTCGCTCTACTTAATCTTGTGCGAACCTTTGCTGCTACCAGGTAGTGATCAGAATCGATGTTAGCTCCTCTGATCACTCGTACGTCCATTACACTGGATGAGTGCCTTCCATCAATTACCACGTGATCAATTGGGTTCCTAGTTCTTTGATCAGGGGATACCCAAGTAGCCTTGTGGATGTCTTTATGCTGGAATCTTGTGCCACTGATGACCATGTTTTTTGCCGCGGCAAAGTCAATCAGTCTCATACCGTTGTCGGAAATGTCAGCATGAAGACTGAAATTGCCAATAGTTGGATTAAACACATTCTCCCTTCCTACTTTGGCATTAAAATCTCCTAGTACAATCTTAATGTCATGGCCAGGGCAGCGGTCATACGTTTCCTCTAGGAGCTCATAGAATATGTCTTTGGCATCATCATCTTTCTCTTCTGTCGGGGCATGCACACAAATTAGGGAAATATAAAAATATTTCGCTTTTATGCGGATTGTGGCTATTCGTTCACTCACAGGATTGAACCTAGAGACTAGATGTCGCAGTCTTTTGCCAACTACAAATCCACAACCAAATTCATGTTTTTTTTCATGGCAACTGTAGTATATATCGCAGTTTCTTTTTCTTGTGCAGCCATGTCCTGTCCATCGCATTTCCTGGATAGCGGTAATGTCAGCCTTATAACTTTCGAGGACATCTGCCAGTTGGATACTTGCACCGGATCTATATAGAGTTCTTACATTCCAAGTGCATATCCGTAAATCGTGGTCCTTATAACGTTTGCGGGGGTCGTCAACAAATAGGGGTTGTTTATGTTTTCTGTTTCGTTTTTGTATTTTCACTGCCATTATGAACGGTGGCGGGAGGCAAACCCAGCCCACCGGGTTTTTGCATTTTACCTACTGCCAGGATATTTGATTGCAGCCGCCCATTATGGATCAGACGCTGACCAGGATGCGATATGTTGAACCTGGATTTTCTTCTTTTAGTTTCTATCCGCCGTTGACCCGTATGTTTGGCTCATCCGCCTTCTAAGGACAAAAGAATATGCCCGATTGTTTGATGAGCTTCAGTGACATCAGTCACCTACTATACCTGATTTGATGCTCATTTGTTTCGCCTTCTCACTCTAGCTAGCTAACGGAGGTTTCCGAAAAGCCATTGCCCAGGACATACTGCGTGGAAGTAGTGAGCTGCTTGGACTGCCCAATGAAGGAATCATTTCTGGCCACTCCCAAGTGAATGGCAATCAGAAACTTTCCACCTCCACGGACAGTCCCATGTCCCAATAAAATGGTTAATAAAACCAAAATAAATAAGCATTTGATAATAAAAACGTGTTCAATGTGTTTTATTTATTGGGAGACATACATATACTCTCTGTGTTTCAGGTGTTATGTATTCAGTGCACTGGACAAAATTTTTGTGGACTGACTTTAAAAATTCCTGGACACTTGTTTCCCAGACCTGAGAGAAAGGTAATTATATCGATTGATATCGCCAGGTCTGGGCTACATTTGGGTATACTCCATGTTGTGTCCGGAGAACTAGAGAAAAAGTTTCTAGAACAAAAACTTTTTCCCTATAGTGAAAAAAAAATGTTGGAATGAGATTGGAAAATCCTGGACACTTGTTTCCCAGACCTGAGAGAAAGGCAATTATATCGATTGATAGCGCCAGGTCTGGGCTACATTTGGGTATACTCCATGTTGTGTTCGGAGAACTAGGGAAAAAGTTTCTAGAACAAAAACTTTTTCCCTATAGTGAAAAAAAAATTTTGGAATGAGATTGGAAATTCCTGGACACTTGTTTCCCAGACCTGAGAGAAAGGTAATTATATCGATTGATATCGCCAGGTCTGGGCTACATTTGGGTATACTCCATGTTGTGTCCGGAGAACTAGGGAAAAAGTTTCTAGAACAAAAACTTTTTCCCTATAGTGAAAAAAAATTTTGGAATGAGATTGGAAATTCCTGGACACTTGTTTCCCAGACCTGAGAGAAAGGCAATTATATCGATTGATAGCGCCAGGTCTGGGCTACATTTGGGTATACTCCATGTTGTGTTCGGAGAACTAGGGAAAAAGTTTCTAGAACAAAAACTTTTTCCCTATAGTGAAAAAAAAATTTTGGAATGAGATTGGAAATTCCTGGACACTTGTTTCCCAGACCTGAGAGAAAGGTAATTATATCGATTGATAGCGCCAGGTCTGGGCTACATTTGGGTATACTCCATGTAGTGTCCGGAGAACTAGGGAGAAAGTTTCTGGAACAAAAACTTTTTCCCTATAGTGAAATAAAATATTGAATTGCATTTCATTTTTCCCAAATTCATTTGAATTGATTCAAATTCCATTCAATTCTGTTTTTTGGTGAAAAGAAAATTTAATTGCAAATCAATTCCAATTCAAATGAATTTGCAAAATGAATTGGAATTCATTTCCAAATTATTTGAATTGATTTTGATTTAATTCAAATGAATTAGAAAAATGAATTGCAATTCATATTAATCAAATCAAAAATGATTTTCAATCAATCAAAGTTGTTTCTTCAGGCATTAGTTATTTTGGGTTAGACATACAGTCGTTGAATGACAAAACACATTCAATATTCAAGAAGCAATTAATAATTTATAAAATCCACCCAACGAAAAACACTTAGTAATATTTATTTTACAACATAGAATTATCCTTCGGAAGTAAAGAAGAAATTAGGAAAATCAACTAATATTGGTATTATTTTAGTTTCAAAATAAATGCTAATTTGGTATGTCTAAACCAAAATAACTAATATTTGAAGAAACAAACTCCAAACACCATGATTACTTTGATTGATTGCAAATCATTTTTGATTTCATTAATATGAATTGCAATTCATTTTTCTAATTCATTTGAATTAATTCAAAATCAATTCAATTCAAATGAATTGCAATTCATTTTGCCAATTCAAATTTGAATTAGAAATGTATTACAATTCATTTTGAAAATTCAGTTGAATTGCTATTAATTTTTGTCAAATTCATTTGAATTGATTCAAATTCCATTAAATTTAAACAATTAATTCAAAGTTTTGCTAATTCAGTGCATGAATGATTCGCGAATTAATTCAAAAAAGAACGATTCGTTTATAGCTCTGTTGCATTCTAATTCAAAATTTACAAATTCTTTCTGCATTTTTTTGCAGAAACCCTATTATTCTGAAACGTTTTGTTTGTCTAGATTCTGTTTACAGAAAAGGGCTGAATATATTCGTAAAATTAATCACGACCGAAAGTCTAGTTTTATCTTATTTTTTTTATTAAAAATGTTTTCTCAAACTGCGTTCTTTTACTTTCAAATCAAGTTTTTTCATAAAAAAAATCTATCTCATTACACCTACATATATAAAGAAAATACCAAAATTAACACTCGTAACCATAGGACTTGATCTTTTTGAAGGGTTAGGCTTGTTTGACGATGTTTTCGTGAGCCCTGAATGGCAATTTCTTCATGAGTCGTGTTTCAAATTGACATGCACATCACTCATGGTGATGCCAGCCGACTTCGCTGGACAAACGGCTCAATTGGCGGTACTTGCAGGCAAAACCATGTGTTTTTAAATAAACCAAAAGTAAAGAATGTGAGAAAATGGAAAAGTAGCCCTCACAGGGACCTATGTTGCTCGTACTATGTGGTAGGCCTTTTTGAAAATCGTTAAATTTATATTCCAACTCAGACAGGAGGGTTAAAATTCCCCCTGTACCTTAAGTCGATGTGTGGCAAAATCAGAAAAATCGTTCTCTTTAAAAAAAATTTATTTTTCTGCACGGTTACCATATTTAACCTAATGGTCTCTGTACGTACAAAAGTGGACTTTATGGACATTCCACGAAAAAAAGAATGACACCGCGGAATTCGTGACACGAATACCTTTCGTTGAAGTACCCACACTAATCCATTCCCAAATGTCCCTGGGTGTGCCGGTTTTTTGGACCCTGTGGGCCCCATAGGTCCCTGCGAGGGCTAGTTTTCCACTTTCTCACATTCTTTAACATTTCTATAATTTTGGTTTTTTTTAAATATTTTTTTGCCTGCCCCTGGTCCTTAACTTCAGCCGAAGAATTGGTGGTTTTGCAGCTGCTGGTGGTCTTGACGTTGCTGCTGGTGTTGAGGTTGCAGCTGGTGTTGAGATTGCTGATGGTGTAGAGGTTGCTGCTAGCGTTCTGGTTACTGCTGGTGTTCAGGTTGCTGCGTGTACTGTTGAAGAAGTGGCGCTGGGCCGCCAGGCCCAAGGCTTCAGTGGACCATTTTTCCTTTTGGGGACAGTTTCCGCACTGTTGCCCGCATAAATGTTGATCCTCCGCCAGGATACATTTTGATAACAAAAAGGGCTGAAATAAAAACAACTATATACTAATTAAAAATAAAAAATTGAAAACTCACCGTCGTCCTTCACGATGCGAACTGTTTATATCTAAAAATAGCGTTGCCACTAAAAAACCCAACCAAATGTTAAGGTCGGTACTCATTTGAACCTAATTTTGGGTTTGGATTTTTTATTTACTTCTACGTGGAAAAATATTAGACTATCAATGCAAATAGATTTTGAAAACTTTCAACACATATCGGCTGTTCTAGAAATTTATCTGTTAATTTTTTCCCTTGATTTTTTGATTTTCTAAAGATTATTTGCGGAAAATTAAAAAATATTTTACAATTTTCCAAAACTTCAACATACGACTTTCACTAAGGTTTTTCCATTTGTTTTTCGATATTCTTAGATAATTTATTTCAAAATTTGTTTTTTTTTTAATTTTCTTCAAAATGAATTATAATAAACGAATATTGAAACACAAATGGAAAATCCTTAGTAAAATTTTTCGATAACTCTGTTAGTTATCGAGATATCGCATATTAATATTTTAACAAACTATTCAGATTTTTTTATATTTTTCTTCAAAATTAATTACCTTCGCAGAATATCGAAAAACAAATGGAAAAACCTTAGTGAAACTTTTCGATAACTCGCTTAGTTAGTTTCGATAACTCGCTCGCTTAGATAAGTCGCATGTTGAAGTTATGGAAAATTGTAATTGTTTTTTTTTAATTTTCCGCAAATAATCTAGAATATTTTTCCGCGTAGAGTTAAATAAAAAATCCAAACCCAAAATTAGGTTCAAATGAGTACCGACCTTAACATTTGGTTGGGTTTTTTAGTGGCAACGCTATTTTTAGATATAAACAGTTCGCATCGTGAAGGACGACGGTGAGTTTTCAATTTTTTATTTTTAATTAGTATATAGTTGTTTTTATTTCAGCCCTTTTTGTTATCAAAATGTATC